>OZ026507.1:9013597-9613597 GCA_964019985.1 Aurelia sp. 4 Dawson et al 2005 | reverse complement strand
GTTGTTGGATGTACAGGTGTCGTTGACAAAATGTTCCCGAAATACATTGAAAAGATACCAGGAAAGATCAATATCTTCGAGATACAAAGGATAACATTATTGGGAACGTGCTATGCAGTAAGAAGATTCTTAATGAACTAGTGAAAACATGGAATTAGTGAAGATTGGGACACAATGCAAACAGTGATACCTTACCCCACAAATGGGGTGGAAACACTTTCAAATTGGAACTCGTTGTAAATAAGGACAAAATGACATAGTAATAATAATAATAATAATAGATACTAATGATAATAATGATAATAATAATAATAATACTAATAATAATAATAATAATAATAATAATAATATAAAAACACAACTGTTTATTAAAAGACGTTTCGATATTAAAATCTTCTTCAGTTAAATAATGATAATAATAATAATAATAATAATAATAATAATAATAATAATAATAATAATAATAATAATAATAATAATAATAACAATATCAAATTTTTCAGGATAAAATTGTTCAGCAACAATATCCTGTTATTAAGCAAGGACCTGTCAAACCTAATTACAAGAGAACATAGCAATATGCATTAAAAACATAAAAGTCAAAAGTCAAAGTTAAAATTCTAACAGAGATTCTTAAATCTTAAAATTGAAGTTTCAGTCTTCATTTCGTCTGTTAGTTTATTGAAAACTTTTGCCCCTTGAAAGGAAAAGGCCTTCTTTCCTGCTTCAGATTTGACTTTAGGCAAAACGATATTCTTTGTATTGGCACGAGTACGCTGGCTGTGGTTTACTCACGTAAAGTAATTTTGAAAGGCGTCTGGCGATACACCATTCAAAGTTTTGAAGACTTCAAGAGCACACATTTTGTTTCGTGTACTGCTGACTTTCTCCAGCTTTACACTGTGCCTGTTACCGTTTATCACTTTCAGTGCACGTTTCTGAATGTTCTCGAAAAGGGCTTAGGTAAAATTGTTACCTCGTATATTGGACAATAATGGACAATATACTGGTACTTTGTATGTATGAAACTCATGAGAGTATGAGAGTGAGATACTAGCTGTGCGGTGGAAATGAGATTTGAACGAGCTGGGCTCCTCAATTTTAGTATCAGTATTTAAAGGTCATTTATCACGTTTGTAATTCGCTAATACAGCAAAGAAGTTTGGAATGGAACTCTACTATTTCATGACCTTTTTTCAGCTTCAGCAATTCTTAATGCAATGAAAATTCTGCTTCGATCCTGTGCTTTGTAATAAACAATGGAGGGAATAGTATCGTAAGGACCAATCAGGTTCATGACATATGTCCTTTACATATTTCTACCTTGCTCTTTCGCGTCACTTTTGTTGGCAGTTGCACGACGCCTATGTTATCTTTTATAAAGCGCTGGTCATGTTGACGTCCCCTCAAATAACACACCCTGTTTTATCGAATAAAAGAGAAATACATGTAACAAATACAACTACTGTGCCACTCATTGCAGGAAAGGACACGAAGTCAGTGAGCTCCCACGATGAGTGACACTTACAATCATCTAAGGAATTTTACTCTAAAGAAACAGTACACACCCTTGACAAGCCCGGTGATCATTCAAGGACGTTGTTAAATTTGCTGTTGTTGATCATTGGGAGCACAGGGTGTGCTGGGGCGAAGTGGTTCAGGTGACCTTTATTATTTGATACTCTTGGCAAATGCTATTAATTGTGTAGTCAAGGAAACAATGAGAACCTATGTAGACCCCTTTCTTTAACCTATCTATAGCGACCATTAATGTACCTATGCCAATCCCTTTAACCCCTCATTAGCTTGAATGTCATTTGGAGGAAACTACATCATAATCTTTTTGTTATGTTGAAAAAGATGAAGAAACTTGAAGCTTCCCTATTTAGTTGAGAACTTGCAACTCTCACTCTACAGTGACCTTTTTTGGAGGATTACATAATTTGATTGTAATTAAATTTGAATGAAGCGTGATTAGCAACTGTAACATGAGGTTAGGGGGCACGAGCGCATGCTGGGTTAGACAGCACAAGTTTGTCACCCAGGGAGTATTTCAATGTTATATTAAACTTTAAAGGCACACGCAACAGCGTATGACATACAGAAACAGGGAAACTGTTGCCAGTTTGGTCATCAGATCTTACAAGTGATGCGTCGCTTCCTATCTAAAGGTTGCTCTCCATATCCAGAGCCTTGAACGCGCGGGCACTGCCCCAAATAGGAGCATGCGCAGTTGATAAAAATGTAGCTATCAGCTATCGATGTTTTTGGTGCTTTTAGGGTAGGAACAAGTTCAACTGCCATCTTCGGCACTTGCGATCGTTACCGAAGAAATCAATCTTGGTCGCAGCGCCCGTGCGCTCAATACGCTGGATATGGAGAGCAGCCTTAAAAGTGTTGTTTGCGTTGTCAATACGAAGTGAGTCATAATACCCAATTTCATGATGAATGAAGGTGTAAAGCTAAAATCATTGGGTATGCCAGAAATTCTTTGTCTTCTTGAAGCAGGGCTTGCTGAAACCCTCTGAAAGTCCAGCGTTGGTTATGAAGTCCCCATTCCCTAAATGCATTTATGGTAGCAAAACTGGTCGATAGATAACTCACTTAAATGATTATGTTTGAATTAGGAAATGAGTTAGTCTACCCTTGGGCTTACTTAAGCATTCCATGTTCCGGGGTTGTGCCATCTTTATGCTACCCTTTTTACGAAAGACTCCGGATTTATGGGTATTATTTTTAAGGGTATCTAATGTTTCCGGATTTCTTGGTATGATTTTTGGCACCAAATCATGTAAGGGTATACTCTTTCCACTTGCTCCGGACTTATAGGAGTCTTTTATTGGCTTTTCCCGCATTCATGGGTATGCTGTTCAGAAAATCTTTGCGATTTATGGGTGGTACTTTTGGGTTCCGAATGGCACAACCCCTTACAATGGAACTCTAAGAAACCACCCTCCCCAGTTTTACGTATTTTTGTAAGAAATTGCTCATAAGGAAATCAACTCTCAGATCGCCAAGAAATTAAGAAACCCCATTACTAGTAAGACATAACTTAAAAGACCTTAAAAGACTATTTGTTTCCTTTGAGCAATGTCTAGATATTGGAAAGGCTTCAATAAACATGTTGGCGAGAACTTATTTTGAATGGATATTTTTGGAATAAAGCAGGCCTGGTTATGAGCATCTTATGAGGCGAGCGATACATTGCTCCCCTGGGTAGAGTCATGCTGGCGATCTTGAGTCTATTGAAAATCGTCGACAAAAGTGTACTGTATGTATAGACGAGAAATGCAGTATTGGTCTGTAAAAGAACAGCTAACTTTATGAATTAAGGTGGCGAGAAGTGCAATTAAACCTTTTAGGAACTTGTCTTGAAACACTCAAAATGGTTTTCAAGTCCCTAAACGGTGATGCGCCATCCTATATGAGCGACATGTTCACCAGAGTGAACGAAACAACCTCGCGCGTTCTGCGTAATTCGGACATAAACCTTAGGACTCCAATGCTAAGGACATCAGTTGGTCAAGGATGTTTTTCATTCAGAGGGGCCAGTCTCTGGAATGGGTTGCAGAATGAATTAAAAGGAGCGCCAACACTAAGGAAATTCCAGGAAGGGATGATAAAATCGCGCAAGGTTTAATACTGGATGCTATGCTTTTACATGAACCATGAACTCTTTTCTTTTTATCTTGATTTTTTTATTTGTATTCATTAATTGTAAATTATTTATTAAGTTTTTAGAGTATTTAAATGCATTGCCCCCTGTAAAACAGTTTCTCTTTAACTGAGGGTCTACCATGCCTAAAAAATTGGAAATGAAAATGAAATGAAAATTGTAAGAAACTCTGAGGAGTTCTCAAAATGTCACTGTTCCAAGTGGCTTTCGGTTCTGGCCCGAATTCTTAGCTTCTTATAAAGATAGCAGGCGTAGCCTGGAAGAAAATGAGGATAGTTAAAAAAGAAATAAAAGCACTGAAGCTGGCAGAAAAGATGTATGCAGACTGCTCTCATTTCATACCAGCTTACTGGAAAACCCGAATTCATTTTGTTGATGAAAAAGCTGCAGTCATTTGGGTTATCTTTTTGTTTTCTACCCCAAGCCTGTTTACAAGAACCCGAAATGAGTAAGTTTTCTCGTTGTGGTTACCATCAAGGTTGGACTTATCAAGTGCCATCCGATTCACAATCACACGTAATAACATTCAGTGCGAATATTAATGCCCATTTTATTCCTAATGCAGTGATATATCCGACAGTTTCCACTTGTGTAGTTTTTTGTGCTTCGTCAGGACAGTTCTCCATATGATTAGGAAGGCTGTGGCTTGCGCAGATTAATCTTAATCCTAAAAGGATTTTTTGCGTTTCCCAATGAATTAAAGCTGTTTTCGATCTGAGAGCAAACGCAGAGATAAAACATAGAGCTCACGGCCCGGACTGAGAGCGATGACTTTCTCGTCTGGCTTCATTTTGAAGCCAGTTTAGACGACGAGAAAGGTTGAGGCTTTATGGAGTTCTCGCAAAGATTGCTCTTCGCCAGAACTTTGATTCATACTTTCTATCGTTTTTCAATGTTTGTTTCCTTCGGAATACATGACAGGGAGATCTCACATAGTTCAGGCTAACATGAAAGTCAGACAACTTTTGTCACAGAGCTATAATATTTGTTATGAATAAGTATCCAGAGAAAGAAATTTTAATTAAAAACATTTGTGACATCATTCATAGGGTGTGTCTCTTCTCACACAAAACGGAAGAAAGATTTCGCTTACATCATTCCCAGTTAGAACTTAACTACTGTTCATCTGAGCTATGATAGAAATATATTGTCACCTGCCCTAAAGAATTTACCGTGAAAGGGAAGTGAAACTAATTTGCTTTCAATTCATCGTTCTCACCAAGGTCCAACTTGGTCTGCCTTTTACACATGGCCTAAACAAGGAGGAGAAGTAATCTTTGATTGTGTCTCTCACTCATGGTTATTCCATTATAGTAGCAACCAAGAGCTGAACAAGATTGGAACTGAAACTGACACCATGCCGCATGGGAATACACAGAAGTCTCACTTGAAACCGGTGGAAAATGATGGAAATTCAAATGAGTATGTTTCAGATGGCTGCCAAGTTATCAAAGTTTATCGAACAGTTGATCAAGCTTTCAAATATTTTATCATTAATAAGGTCAGTGGAATATGCATTTTTACTTTTGTCTGTGTAGATCTGCATTCTCTTATAGCAATAGCATGTCTTGCTGTTTGATATACATTTACTAATCATCTTAACAGGGTGAATTTGAAAAGAACGTAGCCTTAGATGTCTGCTGTAGTTTACAGGAGTGGACTGGTTGCTTTTATTAGAAACTTAAGTCCGTGAAGACGGGCAAGCGAATTCTTATACTGAAGACATTATTCCTACTAAAGGTTTCCTATGCTCAATGCTCTAACTCTAAAGTAGATTTATTTTTGCCAGAGGGGCTTCAAACTACCTACAGATATCTCAATCGTATTAGTATTAGTATTAGAAGGATTCACTCTCAAATGAGGGTCAAAATATTTTTCAGCGTTGTGCATACTATCAGAACATCTTTTGATATGGATAAGTTATTGCTCCAAATCATAGAAGTTTATTAGCTTCTTTTAATCAGGGTAGCACGGTTTCTTAACATTTGAAAACTTGAACCTTTAGATTCTTACAAAGTCTGGCTTTCATCATTTTGGTCAGTTTTTCGAGTCTTCGGTGATGTAAAATTCATAGGAGCGAACAACTCAAAGACTCAATTGACAAATACTAAGTTGTTGAAGTCGTCAGGGTCATTGAAGAATTTTACTTTGCCATTCTCATTCAGTCTTTTTGGTCTTTTGGTCGTTATGGTCGTTTGGTCGAACAACTCCATTGACTTCAGTGACGTTTGTGAACCCGGCTTGGTTGGTTTTTATACATTTATGAGTGAGTTGTTCTTTCCTTTGTTTAATCGTACTAAAAAGGTTTGTTTAAGGCTTGCTTTGAATATTTTGGTAACTGGTTTCTATCCTCGTTGCATGATGAAGATGCATTTCGAGAGACTGAAATAGAATCTGCTGCAAATCCTTACATGCGTTCAAAGAAAGCCATGTTGCTGTTTTAGCGACTGAGTAAACTTCCGTTATGAAATATGTTTTCGATTGGGAGAGAGTAATTTCATCATTAATATGTCAAATTTCCTTTATTCTCTTCACATGAAAAGAGTCGTTGAGAGAAAACGTTATTGGGTTCAAAATCATTTCTACGATTGACATGCTACCCTATTTCAAGTATTTTCGACGAAGAAAATACTCAATATTTCCTTAGCAGTTTTAAGGGCAACATGACTTTAAGTTTACATCACTCAATCCTCATTAATTGCATTATTAATTCCCTCAGAACAATTCCTGTAAGGCATCCGACACCCCTTTTTACTTCTCACTTCTTTCCTATAAGCGTAGCTGCATTGCTCTTTTGAAACTTCTCTCCCCTTGCAAAAGCAAACACCCTTCATAGGGAGCGACAGTATCATAGATAAGTAATGTCACTACCAAAAATAAATCTGAAATAAAAAAGCACGGCGTTTCGAGCAAGGACTTGTCCTTTAATTGTGACCTGGAGTGAATTTTTGTCCATTCATGCACATTGATAGTTCTGTTCGATGATAAATGAAGACTATTGAACTTTTGGTGCGTTATTTCATTTTCAACTTATTCAGTCTTATTTAAGATTGGTTGATGACTACATTTTATATCCACAAAGGTAAAAAAGTACAAGATCGAACATCGACTATGGTTTCAAAGAGAAATCTATTTGCAATGAACATGCTTCTTTAAACATCATTTTATTTTGTTGAACAATTTAGATTCCATTCCAGGAGTTCAGCTAGAAATTTCCTTGCAATATCAGCAGACACTTAAAATAAGTCGACAGTGTATGAATGAGGCCCGGCTCACACTGCTCCGTTTCATAGAAAAACGCAGCAAAACTTATCCGTTTTTGCCTCTCGGAGCAAAACTTATCCGTTTTTACTTGATTAAACAGTGATGTACATTCGTTTGTTCATTTTCGTTTCATTTTGAATTATTTATACACAAAATCCCTTCAGCTAAATTGAATACTACACAAAGAAAGTTTAAATGATTAATATTATATGCAAAAAGAAAATACTGAGGGCTAATGGCATTGCTGATCTTCCAGGAAGTCTTATTTTAATTGGCTTTCAGCTCATCCAATGTATTTTAGTTGTTTTTTTCCTTAATTGACACAAGGTTGGAAGCTCCCTAAGACCAATGCCGATTTCATTCCAGACTTTAAGAGCTGAATAGGAAAATCCTTTTTTGGCATAATCCAGATTATACCTCAGAATCTGAAGATCTGTGCAGGATCGCGTGTTATAGCTGGAGTATTGGAATATTTGTTCGAATCTGTTCCAGAGACTTCCTGGGTAGGATCTGTTCATGACCTTATAGGCCATAACGGCACGATCAGACGTGACGAGCTACTCAGCACGAAGAAAATTATTTGACCATTCGTCTTTAATCCTGGACGTTTCGATTATGGACATAGCTCTGTCCTGAAGACATTGAAGGAATTCCTCTTTTGAATTTGAGAGGCTACCCTAAAAACAGCTCCATATCGCATGTGACTTTCTACAAGAGCACGATATACATCGCATAACTGAGATTGTGGGAGGCGGTTTTTCAACCTCTTTAAAGATGTAAGACCTCCACGAGTCTCCCTTTGATAGTTTTGAATTATTCTTCCCAGTTAAGTCTTTCGTCTACAATGACTCTAAGTGATTTGGTTCTTTTCATTCTTTAACAAAATAACAATGATAAATAACATTAACAATAATAAATATAATTTCACTTTAAGTCATTTTTGACTTTTTAGAATAGTACGTCCCCGACAATCACATCAAGAGGTTCGACTCAAATATCAAACAGTCTCCCATAGTTTGTGGCATGCATTCTTTTCTTATTTACTTTATGGAATCAGAGCTGATTACCAGAGGACTAATCTTTTTGCAGCAGTTGATCTATCTATACTTATTCGGGATACTGCGAATTCCCCCTTTTGTGAATCACAAAGGAAAAGACGTTAACTCTGATTGGCTTGCTGATCAATGGGACGAGCGAAGCGTTTTGGAGCATTCCTAAATTCACAAAGGAAGGATGAAGGGCGATGACCTTGAGATCGATACTGCGCAAACTCCAGAGCGCTTCGACGGGTGTGTGGCTCTTCAGGAGAAAATCCGAAAGACTTTAGCTGATAGCATTCCGAGCAAATACTATCAATGTACATTAGCCGAATATAAGGATATTACGCACTGGTTTGTTAGTGGTTGGTTAGATTATGTTGATGTATGGCGGATACAAAGGTCAGAGTTCTGCATTTTGCATGGATATTAAACAACAGACATATTTGGTAATTACTGTGTTGCACTGTTTTCTCACACCCCTCTTCAACAACGTTTTTGAGGAGTTTCCTTCCAAATAATTCGTTTCCGCCTGCAAAGTCCTGCTTCTTAAAGAGAGCCACCATTTGTCTAGAACTGTGATTTCCCGATGATTATCCAAAGGGACTCGCTTTTTTGATTGTTTTTCGCTTGCTTTGATCTGAAGACGTAGTCTGAAAAAAGTCTGCTTGTGCTCGGTTTTACGAGCTAGTTTATAAAACGTGTCTCCTGAAAACCTTTCAGACCAGCTGTAAGATCCTTGACGAAATTTCGCCATAAACAACCATATCTCTGCAGGTTTGAGATGGATTACGGTGGACAAAATACTAATTTTGTTGTTAATTGTTAACGCTTTCTACATAACTGAAAAACTCGGAAGCCACCCCCCCCCCTCCTGCGCCCCTATCATCAAGAGCCTATAAAATGAGAATTCGTATTCCCTCGGCCACTAGAGATTTTGAAGCTACGGAGCTGATTAATCGATTAACTTCCATACGATAGCAAAGTTCAACTTAAAACTCTTGTTGGAGAGTCTTATTCTTTGTCTTGGTTCACCATTGTGATTTAAAATCTGAATTTAACTTGTTTGGGTGATTTTTTCTTCATATAGCCGTAACATTTGTCGTGTTTTATTTCAGGATACCACGGCTCAAGAAGTGGTTATAGAATCAGTGGAGCAGTTCGGAATTACAGATACTCGCGGGTAATTTAACTTTGGTTTACAACTTTGCAACTCTATAATTTGCAACGGCAAAATCCTGAACTTTACAATGACAAGAGTCCGGAATATCATCATGCTATTTCTAAAACTTCAGAATTCCACGACAGTAAAATTGGATGAAACGAAACATACTAAGATTCAACTGCGCACCGATTTCAATTGTGTCAGAATTTTAGCTTTGTTTGCGATGAACAAAGACCTCATTTCTTCGAAGATACATCATCAAAAGGAAACTCAAACACGATATTATACTGCGTATCATAAAGGTAACTCCCTAAAGTTGTCATCAACGTACAAATTACAGGCAACATATTTGTCACAGTACAGGAATCATTAAAGCAACTCTCGATCATTTGAGCGACAAATCGGTGAAGGACACCAGACAATTAGAAAATTAAGAGAGAACACGTTGATTAATAACTGATAAAAAATTGTATATTTCTGGTTTCTAGGTATTAAGATACATTTATAACCAAGCATCTCAATATTTATTGGATGCCTTGGCAATAGTTCTGAAGATCCAATGTTATGTTTTAGGAAGCCATATTTCTTGTGTGAGGTGACAGCAACAGATGATGGCGTCATAAGACAAAAGCGATTATTGAATGTAGCAACTGATCTTGCCAATCGTATTGGACTCAGTTCTAGGTATGTAAAACCAAGAAGCTTTACCTGAGTTCCTAGTTTCCCACGTTTCCTTCCATTTCATTTCATCATAGTAGCAGATTAAGCATTCCGGCTCAATCAACGCCCAAGCCAGTGCTTATTCAGAGGTTTGCTTGTGGTAATTGTCAACAGATCTCAGACTGTGCCAACTTGGCAGTATCAGGACCACCACAAGGTTCACCTTTAGTGTTAGTGTCAGAATTGAAAAAACAGATGTAAAAACTCTGTTTTTGTGATGGATAGTGAATAGCGAATTCCATTTTGGCAATCTTTCCGGCTAGTGTACCGGACTTTCATGAATTAAGCATAGTTGAGCTTACCTTTTGAATCTCGAAGGGCGTGTCTCGTAGATGTCTTTTGCAGCCCTTTTTTGCACTGCAACGACGGAATGAAGTCAGCATTAGCTTAGATACAGCCTGAGGAACCATCTGCATGCCATTTTAGAAGCACTTGTTGAAAACCTATTTTTGAAGATAACAACTATTTCTCGTTGATGCCATCATCAGATGAAGAACCTTGTATTTCCCTAGTTCATTTCAGTTCCTTTTTCAGTTATTCCAATCATTGAATATGTCCTCTTACTTACCCCCTCCCACTGTTTACTCTAACATCAAGTTCACAGTATTGCACTGTATCAAAAGTTTTCTAATTATGTCCTGATTTTATTGTTCATTGCTTTGAAAGTTTGAAAGAGCCCCATTTCCATATTCTGTTGTAGGTATTATATCAAGAATAATTTATCAGATGGTGGTGTTACTACAGAAATCGCTCAGGTTACATAGATTATTATCATGATGCACTTAACTCCTCGTGACCACTTCTAAGTATCATCATAGACACAAGAAAGAGATAGATTGGAAGCGAACAATGCGCTATTGTTCTCGGAGATTGTTCACGCGTTTGATGTTGAACGAGCAACATCGACAACCCGGGAGTGCAAACTTCTGATCATCAGGGAAGCCAAATGCACACAATTCAACGTTTTGATGATAGGTTACTGCTATTTGGGCTTCGTTTTAAGAATGGAGATAATGATTTGACTTAATAGATCAAAGCTATGGTTGCATTCGTTGTCTCAGAGGAAGAAAAGGTGGTTGAGTTTACGGATCTCAGTATAAAAGCCGTATTACATTGCCGTGGTCTGTGTGACTTGCTTAGGCAATCAAACGCGAAATCCCTGTCTTGATTCTTCGACTGTTGGTTGGCGTCTACCGCAAATGCCATACCGAAATTTTGTTATCACACCTTGTTTGTCGCAGAAATAAGTTGTTAAAGGACCAATCATTGCAAAATGTGGCGAAAAAATGTCCATTGATCTAGAGCCTTCTTTTTACCACCCATTTGCGAAGAAATTTTCGAAACATGTTTGGACATCAAAATGCTTTTCTGTGCCATGTTGATGCAAACAACTTCCTTCAACTTTAGAGTTTATGAAACAGCCATAAATATGCTCACCGACGTTGCAAAGTTCTTATTTTGAGTACAACCTTGATGCTCGTTCTAGGGAAGGTACCAATGAACCAACCAAACCTTCTTCAGAAATTAACGAAGATGTGCCATGCCATCCTGGGCTTTTTATCAAATTTATTCAAATTTCTGTTATTATGTTCAAGCAAAGCTTCTTTTCAAGAACATATCATGAAATTGCTTTACAAAGCAGTTTTCCCTCCAATCACAATCTTAATTATCTTTTTCAAGTACTGAATAGTTTGCAACAAATTCTGTCAAAGAAGTTTATTCTTCAACTCAACTCATTTTTTCCATAAAAACTAACAATCTGACCCAGTCGTAAAAAAGTTTTGGCCTTTTGAGTACCAGCAGAAGGCTTTTTCAGAGTTTTCTGGAAATCATAACATTTTTGTTGTTTCATGTCTACAACATAAAATGGGTAAGCTTGAACCAAAATAGATGGAGCTATCCAAAAAATTCATAGCATCTTGATTAACATATTTTGTCTGGCTACAAGTGTTTGGATTACACTCTTGGAAATTGGGAATGTTAATTTATATCATGATCTACTATTTTCCTGCTATCAACACTGCTAACGTTACCCCCAGTCAACCCATTTTACCCCCACATACCCAAACTTGTCGGGTGGCTTCCTGTGCCTAAGGTAAGTACAAAGAACAGTGATTGATTCAGATTTCTGTCATACAAAAGTAGAAGAAAGAAACCTTAGTGTTACCAAACTGAATTCATAATCCTTGGAAGTCAATATGATTCAGCTTCGCAGTAAGTAAATAAAAAATATAAAAGCCTTTTCTGGCAAACATCCACTCCTAGTCTAGCAAAAGTGTTGGCAAATAATCAACATTTCATTTGGCAGTCCCTTATATTCTATCTTCCAATACACATATTTTTTATAAGAAACCACTTTTAATGAGTTTCACTCTCAGACTGAAAATACATGAAGAACACAAGTACTGGGAAAATATTACTTAAAAAACTTTTTATTTCAATAGAAAAATCCACAGCATCTCTTTTACTTTATTTCACTTGTTTCCTGAAAGTACTTGACTTCAGTTGAAACAATGGATGGGCGTCACAAACCTTGTAGTGAAATGTTCACAAGAGCATACAGTTAATAAAATGCTTGGGAACTCATAAGAAAGTACGAGTACTACTGGAAATATGACAATTTTAAGGAACTTTCAGTACTTCATTTCTTGTTTCCTTATGTAGGTATGATAGTTACTTACTCCAAAAAATGATCTCCAACAGGCATAAGAAACTGGAAGTTCCAGTCATGTATCATGCAACAGTTAATCAAGTATATCTCCACATTACACATGGTACATGCAACTGCAATGTTTTCAAAGCAATCATTGATGGAAGTTTCTTCATTAAGTACAAGCATTTGCTACCAACTGTTTCATGTGAGTCCTTTAAGTGCTCAATTCAGTCCAATTTGGAACTCAAAACCTTGTACTGTCAAATAGCTGGAGAAAACTAAGATTAACGTGTGTTAGCCCCTTGATATCAACTTTTAAAATTCTTTAAACGTTTGCTGGAGGTTTTTTCATCAGCAGCTTCTTGTAAAACAACTGTCTGTACATCATTACAGTCTTGAAATCTTCACCATCTCATCATTATTCATTAGAATAAAGTTTCCTGTGCTGAAGATACTCTGCAAGATGACTAAGGCCTGGTTCAAACGTCGAACTTTTCATGCGCCGAAGTTAATGCAACGAATTAAGTTCATGAAGAGTACGACTTCTGAATCGAATTGGTTCTGTACTTATCATTTAGGTCGACCTAATCATTAAGTTCGACCGATCCAGTCGTACTTAATGCAATAAGTACGGCTGCAGTTCAAACATCGAGCTTTTCATGCGCCGAACTAAAACTAAATGAATAAATTATGCTAATGTAGCAACTTTGATCAATCTTGACGCAGGCTATTGTTTCCAGTCCTCCCCTCGACAATGCTCGAAAAAAATGCGTGCAAAATTCTTGGAAGTTTGTTGTTGGATTTGAAAATGGCGTCGTCATCTGATACGTTTGACAGAAATGTTGTTGAATCTTCGATTTGTACAACTCACAAAATAACTAAGTATTCCTGCATCAGTTGTCCAACAATGATTTGCAACAAATGTTCCTTTTTTGACAACGGCGAAGAGACTGACGGCGGGGTTGCTCGAAAATCAGTCGGCCTTTGCAGATTTTCTACGACGAAAGGCTAACAGCAACATCACATTGGAAAAGCCAAGTTCACCAACGCCTCCACAAACGTCAAGGAAAAGCTACTTGCCCGTTTCCCTATCAATATCTAACCTTTTACTTTTATTATTGGTAGTAACTTGATGCATCTCCTTTCCCTAGTATATCAACGTAGCAGATATACCGTCGCATGGGCCTAACAATGTTTACATCAACCAAATTTGAATAGGTCTCACTCCTCTCCTTTTTAGTGAAATCAAGAAAATTTATAATTCAACAAATAACGAGTTTCAACCTATTTGGGACAATATGAAGCCGGCCAAGCATTTACCAAAATTTCACTTGGTTCCTTCAAGCCTGATTCGAAACTCAACGGAGCAAAAATTGTTTTTTTTTCTATCCATTTAAAATATTACAATTACAAGGCTACGTTCTACTATACTACTAGATTAACTATGCAACACTACAGGGACGATGCCAAGAGGAGCACGGGACAATGACAACCCCATGGCCTTTAACATAGAGACATGCAACAAGACTAACATTTGTAAAACGCTATGCATACATAGAATTAATATTACAATAAATACAGATACTTAAAATAAAAATTACAAGTACAAGGTGCTATATACCACGTGACATGAGAGATAAAACTGTAGTAACTAGGACTTCTAGTTTCCAATTCGTCTATTGCAAGCGTTCTGAAGCATGGATGTATTCTAATGTCGCCAATAAGATTTTCTTATTTGCATCAGCCGGTAACCTTTCATGACCATACAGGAGAACTTTTGTCATTTCTTGTAAAGAAAGGTTAGATAAACCATTTGTTTGCAGAATCGCATTTACGCTGTCGAGAAGATCACACCTGATCAAAGCATAGGCATGGCAGAGCAGCAAAAAGTGTTCCGTATCCTCAATGCCATCATTAATTGGGCACATAGGGTTCAAGGTATCCCTAAAGTTATGTCTGAACTTGTGAGAATTTAATTTGCTGAGTCCGACATGTAACTGTGTTAAGATGGACAAACCCTTGGGTCAAAAATGCTATAAACGGGCTTACAAGTTGGACGAATAAGAGACAAGATCTTTTTCTTGAAAACACTGACTGAGGTGGAAAATTTAGTTTCAGGGTCAAGTTCGTCCCATTCAGATAAGCAACCTGGATAGAAACTTGACTTAAAAGACTCGATTCTTGCACATATTTGACCTATTGTGACAGGTCTGCGAAGATTATACGTTGATTCCTGCAATTGAGGAATGGGATATCTCATGTATTCTGGAGTCATATCATTTACGATCTTATAAAACAGAACAAGGCGTCGGCTCCATCTTCGAAGGTTTAGCGTTTCCCATCCGAGCTCCGCATACAACTTTTCCCGAGATGTACCCTTCCAAGCACCGGTTACTGCTAGTGCTGCAGAGTATTGAATAGACTCAAGCTTTTCCATTTGATTACTAAGGTTTGTGATGTTAGTAAACTCACAAATAGTTTGAGGGGTGTGGTAAATAACATCACCATAATCCAGATGGGGACGCACGTAGAGTTTATACAACTCATCTAGTGATTGACGTGGCAAATATTTTGAAAGGCATTTCAGCATACCTATACTCTTCCTGGATTTTGAAACAACTGATCGAAAGTGACTCGCAAAAGACAGTTTAGAATCTAATACAATTCCAAGGTGTTTGTGCTCCGTAACCGTTGTTACTGGAGAACCATTAAAGAAAAGATTTGGGTGGTTCAATGGTATCCTTTTCCTTGAAAATATCACCTCAACTGCTTTCTTACTAGGATCAGGGTTGAAGGACATTCTCCATTTGTGTGACCAACGGTTAATTAGATTCAAATCGTGGTTCATATCAAGGGCCGCTGCATCTGGATCTTGGACGACGGTGAAAATAGATGTATCATCAGCAAATAGTTTCACATTGCATTTCAGATCTTCTGTTAGGTCATTGATGTAAACCAGGAAGAAAAGTGGACCTAAGATTGAACCCTGGGGAACCCCAGCTGAAATGCTACCCCACTTTGATGTCCTACCATTCAGGACGGTGTGCTGCTTTCGATCGGTGAGAAAGCTTTGAATCAAAAGGAGTAGTTTGTCAGAAACACCACATCGACGAAGTTTGAATATGAGACCCTCATGCCAGACCCTATCGAATGCCTTTGAGATGTCGAGATAAACCGAACGGACATCCAGAGGGGGGTTGCAGTCAAAAGCGGTAAAAATTGAATTGACGATGGACAAAAGTTGATTAATAGTTGAATCTCCTGGGCGAAATCCTGATTGGTTTGGATTTAATAATCCGAAGATTTCCAGGTGTTGGTAAAGGCTATCAAAAATGAGTTTTTCAAAGATCTTTCCAAAAATTGGTAGCAGTGAAATAGGACGATGGTTTTTCTTAGAATTTTTACAGTTCTTCTTATGTATTGGGACTACGTAGGCTTGTTTCCAAATTTTTGGGAAAACACCTTGGGCTTTACACGATTCAAATATTAGTTTGAGGGGCAGAAGGAGGGAATCATCACACAGCCTAATCATGCGGATTGAGATATCATCACAACCGTGAGCTTTCTTAGGGTTCAATGATCGAATAATCCTTAGTATCTTTTCATCTGAGATAGGGAAGTCCGTAAGAAATGGCCCATTTAAAACAACAGATTGTGGAATTTCACTTCCGGTATCAATTGTTGTACACTGCTGAATAAAGTGATCATTAAAAATGTCTGCCTTGGCCTCGAAATCTAATACAAAGACATCATTTTCCAGTAGAGGTGGAATTAAGGGAATCTTAGCTTTGTTCAAAATTTTATTGATCAGGGACCAATACATCTTTCTACCCGTTTTTGCATCCGAGAGAGTTTCGCCGATTTTCATAAAGTATCTACTCTTAGCATCTTCGATAAGTTTTGCTCCGTGGGATATCATGTCTGTGATATTCTGCAGCTTGTCTTCTGGTTGACTATTTAAGTTCCAAGAACAAAACGAGAATGTGTCGTTGATTGGGCCTGGATTAGTCTCAATGTCGCCGCAAAGTAAGATTTTGTAGGTAATCCATTGTAAATAAAGAGTATGGGACGTCAAGCATATCATATAGAGGTAAGCATAGCCAGTTATAAAACTTGTTAGTTTTTTGCGTCGATCGTGGCATGCAAGGGGAAAGCGTTTCATTAATTTCGATAACACACAGAAAAAGAGCTTAGCAGTTGCGTACAATCGGGCAAATATATGCATCCAGTTAGAGTCAAGATGAAACGGCGTTATGATTGTATATAAGATTGTTGTTAGGGGAAGCAGAGGAATGGCGATAGTGATAAAAAGGGAACAGAAAAGATACATCCTTAAAGATCAAATAAAGGCAAAAGATATTTTCATTGATTTCGATCATTTACGACCTGGAGATTTCAAAATTTCAAACGAAATTTCAATATGAGTTCAGCAACTTATCGAAATCGCCTGTCGAATTCTGTTTTTTAGTCAAATTTTCCAAAAAAACCGCGCAAGCAAAAGAGCCTGGAACTAGCAGAGGTGTGACGTGGAATGAGTCGAAGGAGTCATTGCAAAGCTGCGAGGGAATGGAGGAGTCTGTTTGCACTCACTGATTGTCAAGTCACGAAAGTTAGAAGCGACTACTTACTTTGACTATCTCAAGCCAAAACGCCGAGAAAGTAGGTAGTTTATCGTCGTGGCTAGTCAGCTTATGCAGAGAAGAATGTATGTGCACATTATTCCAAACTTTGGCGTGGACCGACTTGTCGCAGCAGTGAGCTGTGGACTGACTTGGAGAGGGAACCCCTTCCGACTTCCAACAACGAAAACATTGCGGGTCTGCACACGATACTTCAATCCTAACGACTTTAAACATTCATTGGCTGCTGCAAGTGCATTAGCTGGCTTCTAGAGCACCTTTCGGAGAACTCTTCGACGTGCTGAACATGAAATTATAGCTGAAATCGAATGATACACTCACCCACTCTTCGAACATGACGACACCGGATTTTGCCATATCAAGAGTAGGCCATGTGAGCACACTCATGCTCACAGATAGATAAGTGCAAGTTCTTTCTCCACATTTATGTTTCCTTTTCCTCGATAACGCTCTGGTTCTTTGCGAATTTTTTAGGTGGCCAAAGTATTGCCTCACACAAATAGTTTGTATTTACAGATCCTTCGTAAAGCCATCCAAATGCAAATGTGCCTTCGATAGGCGCTTGTCGCTCTAATGAGGAAAGTGAATCCTGATGGAAAAATAATCAAACCCTGGGGAGATCAAGGCGTGTTTTTCTGTAGTCTTTGCAAATAACACAATAGTAGAATGTTTGATCAAGACCATGACTTGATCAAGACAATCAATATTTTTAACTGCTGATCTGCATCAAAATAATTCAAATGATGTTTTTATGTCTCCATTACAGAGGCGGTCCCACTTGAGGAGAGCAGAACACAGGAAGCTTGGCCCGACTGTGTTGAATTCACTCCTCTGCGTCGAGGGAAAACTATGAGGGTGTGCCGCTCAAATACTCGATCTTTGGAAATGTTTACTGTTCGATGAGTATCTGCAATGCGGCGTGTGTTCTTCACGGTTAATTCTTCAAGTGCTTGGGGCCTCTCAAGTGATGAATTTCTCATGACTCATTCCACGTCATGACTTAGCTAGTTCCAGGCCTCTATCATCACGCGGTTTTTTTGAAGGAGTGCCCTTTTTCAAAACCCCCAAACCTATCCTTTTGCATCGCAAAGATAAAAGTATTATTGCCATCGGATTCCCCATAGTTTAAAATTATAACTATAAAAAAATCGCGTTTGCCTTTATCTGACCTTTAAGACCGATGCTAATGTGGAGAGGGGATGTGCCTTATAAGATCTTTTTACTGTGATGATTAGCTGAGAACGGAAAGAACCTATTGCCGCTCGCCACTGATTTAAATCAACCTGCATCGATAAGTCTCAATCCTCTCGACAAGTAGAGCACGATTCTTTTGGGGAAATGGACAGGCCTATCATGAAGGAGGGGTTTTCTTCTCACATGCAAACAAGCACGAAACAATATCAAAAGTAATAAATTCCAACGAAAAATACTCATTGATAGTCCCCCGGAGGGACACATAACTAACTACAACAATGCGAGAAAAACAGTTTCGGTGCGTGACTCGTGTGGTGACCATGACACCTGTGAGGATTTATTATATTTTAAGAGTGAACGGTTTCGTCACTTGAAAAGACGGGAAATTCGACTTCTTGCTAGAAACGTTGTTTTAATTGGCAACACAAAGTTATATGTGAGGGCCTCGTGGGATTTAGTTTCAATTTGAGCCTGGTTCACACTGAGACCGCGCAGAAAGACCAAAAAGACAAAGGCTCACAGTTGGAGGCCTTTGTCCCTTGGGTCCCTCCGCACGACTCCAAAGACCCAAAAGACCCAACGCGAACCAGGCCTTAGTTTAGTTTGCAAAAAGTATCTGGGTAACCGAAGAAACAAGCAGTTTGGGGAAAGTTACAGTCTTCTGGGAATCACTATCATTTTACGTAGCATATTTCAAAAGGGCAAGCAGGGATGTTTACGGAACTAAAGGATCTTTCATTGGGGCTACTGTGAGGCTACCATGATACTTCAGGTTCAGAATTAGCCGGTTGACAGACCTTTTGTTGGAGTTGAAATTATGAAATGATCTTCAATTTCCGCTGTCGATAAACTGGAAAAAAAGGGAAATTCAAGGCAAGTATATATCTACAGCAAAACAAAAAAAACCAAACAAAAAGAAATTTGAAATAGGGACAAAGACATTGGACTAAGAAAGTAATTGAGAACATTCAAGTTTTTTCCCCTTCAAGAAACTGTTTAGCTAATAAGAAATTAGCACTAAAGATGGCTAAAAAAAACCGTTTCCTGATTCCTGATCTAAGTTTCCTATACGAAAAAAAAACACATGTGGGGAACCTGAAGGACCACAGTCAACCCAGATTTTGGATTGTCTGAAAACATCTTTGATCAATCGAACATACCAGACAGAACACCAACCTAATTATCACACAATATGAAAGTTTGCGATCTAATCTAGTCTAATAAAACACAATGCTCAAAGCATGCTCAGAGCAGTTAGCGAAATTGGGAGATCAGGCCATTTCGTCCAGAATGTTATTCATTTCTCTCACGCTGTTGAAGAATTTAAATTCTCCCGTTTGGAACTTGAAACCCAGTCGGCAGTTCACGTCAACAAATGCAAAATCGATGTTTGGATTGTCAGCGTTTTGCTCCTTTGCTAGATTGAACAACATGGATCTTCTATTGGTCAGATCCAGGCGGATTGACTGGCCATTACTAAGCTTTTTCCCTGCTTTGTAAACGGCGGTACGCTGAAAAATTGTTTTCCATCTCTCCAACTATTCTTGCTCAAGAAAAAGTCTCTGGAAAGTTTTATAACGTAATGTTTTGTTTCAAAAAGAAAACATTCATCTCGGCGATGAAGATGCTGAAATCGAGCGTGACACTGATCATGAAGCTGCAGAACATTAAGTTCGGCACATGAAAAGTTCGACTTCTGAATCAAATGGGGATTAACTGTATTTGGGTCGACCCAAATTCGCATTGAATTCGGCGCATGAAAAGTTCGACGTCTGAACCAGGCCTAAAAGACCTTTATTTAAGCCTTTATTTTGAGAACAACTGTTGGCATTGAAGGCTGAGCTAGTGAGGACAGGGCTTTCTCTCTTAAGTGGCTTGGCAGTGTCTCCAGGCAATGAGGGTGCCTTTCACTTCCGGAAGATTCAGTGAGTTTGGAACCAAGTCTGTGTCTTGCGTGCAGCTGCTAAAGAGAATAAATATCATTACATAAAGTTCACGTATATTTTCCAGTCCTTCAAAAGAAGAAGCCGTGTCATAAATACCATGAATATTCAGGTACATTGAAAGTAAGGCTTCATAGCAATTCATAAGGCTGATGCTACTGAAGGTGAAGGTGAAGGTGAAGTTGCGTTTTTCAGCGCCAAGCGCTAGGATCGCAGAAATAGAGCAGACCTAATCGAGTCCGCGACCCCTTGTCATGACGCTCAAGTGGTGGGGCTCTACCGGGACTCGAACCCACTCCGCCTGACTAGTCTGGCTGCGATGTCAGAGGATTACACCACGGCGCTACTGATGTTGTTGTCTAGGGCTTCGGTGCACGAACCATCTCAAATGACAAAGTCAACCTCTGCTGCAAAGATATCCTGAAATTGTGTCTTTAGGGTGTAAGAAAATGTGTGCTTCTGCAGATTTGTTCTTTTCAAGTTCTTTCAACTGTGCGAGCAGTTGATACATCATGAGTAATCTCGACTTAGGCCTGGGCGTCGAAATGTTTCCTCAAGGACCAGCGCTGATTAAGGGAAAATAAATGCTAGTTTGCGTCTTAAATGGTTAAAAGGAATGAAAGTCTACTTACAAATTCCAAATTCATCTTTAATGAAGTGCTTTTTGTCAATACATCCCCTATTTGTGTTGATTTTGTCATCTAGATTTCGCTAGCACTGATTTTGTCAGTCGCGACCATCTCCATCGGGTTTCTCGCCTTTCCATTTCTTCTTTACATCATCATTTGGCAAATGGACACCGAGGAGATTAAACTTCTTTAAGTCTTCTTGATATCTGACAGTCATATTATGAACGATTTGCTCCAGAGATTGCCAAAATCAACGAGTAAGGAAGGCAAGTAACCTACAAACAATTGAAATCTGCATCTGAAGATGCACATTGCGCAAGATACATGCACCTACGAAGATCCGGGTTCTAGCAAAATCGTGAAAAAAAGATAGAACAATAGCGCATTGTTCGCTTCCAGTCTATCTCTTTCTTGTGTCTATGGTATTATTAATTGATGCCAGTATAAGAAACTTGGTGTTTGCGTTCCTGACTCTTCCAACTGATTTGTATCATTTTGATGGCAAGTGCCACGATGAACTATTTCATTTTTGACCTTCAAGATGACAGGATTAAAGATTAAGCAAGTGGTAGCAAATTATTCGACGAATCCAAGTAGTGTAAATATTGAAAAATCCATGTTAGAGACAAAATCCAGTAATCATTAAAAAGACATCATGATCAAGTACATAAGACATGATAAAGATGTAAACGGTTAGAAGATGATTATTAGAAGGTTTCGACACTCAGAATTGTGTCATCCTCAGCTAACGGATCAAAATACATGTGCTGTGTATATAGCACTGATTGTGAAACCGGTTTAGCTGATCAGTCAAGATAACATGGAAAACAAGTAAGCAAGTAAACAAGATGAATACCGCAGGGATCAGAAGATAACGATTTTATTGACATACACTAAGATTTTTTCTCGTTTTGTACCTACGAGGTGAAAGCTTCTGATTCTTTTGACCAGTAATCTGCCTTGGTTTTGTTGTTTTGTTGCCTGTTTTTGTGCAATCCCTCTTAGTTTTTGTAGTTTCATTCTCTGTTTTGCTCATTGAAAATTATTTGACTTGTTAGTGGCATCCATAGTAAAGACCCAGTGACTTTAAGTCTTTTTTCACTATGAATGATACAGTGTAACGTAAGATAAACTTTTTACCTTTTTAATCTTAATTAAAAAAGGGGGTATTGATGAGTTTTGTGCATTTAGGGACGGTCTATCACGCAAAATGCTCCCTACTAATCAATGAGTGGCGAGATGTCTTACATCTGTATCAGGCCTTACCGCCTGAGCACGAATACTTGTGCACCAAATATTCTTAGGAATCCGATCCTTGAAAACGTATTCTATGTGTTTTCCTGACTGTTTACCAACAGGAAAGTCTACCCAGGGGTAAGCTTTGCGTAATAATGTAGAGTTCTTGTTCCTAACGTGAAGGCTGATTTTGCCTCGATAGGACACATAAGCACAAATGCATTTTCTGGACTTTAATAGGCTTTGGCCTGGGATCAAAAGTTTATTCAAAGCCTCTTAATAAAGCGGTCAGCTAAGTGTTTAGGATAACAATTATCGTGCGATTATTCTTTAATAGATAGTTTTTTATGAAAGCTTATGTAAGTAAGGTATATATGAAAGCATGATACAATGAGACTGCAATAAGATTGATTTTGTAATTCCTAGAGGTCAACCTGCCAAAGTCTGTATAGAGCCCAGTGAATTTTTTTACAAAATAAATCAGTAGCAAAGCTGAACCGTCTCAAGTGACCAAAACATCCAAGAAGGGTAGCGAGTTTTCTTCTTCAATTTCATAAGTAAATTTGATATTTGGATGCTGTCCATTAAGAAACTCCAGAAACTTTTCAGCATGTCCTACTTTTTGAAATAAGCAATAGGTATCATGAAAATGTCTATGGTAAATTATCGGCTTAATTGAACTGTCTCAACTTTCTTTTGATGGATAACGGAAATTCATTTTTGTTTTGTTTTGTAGCCGTGAGAAGTCCATGACACTGTGCCAAAAAAAATGCTCTGCAGGCATACAACTGAAAAATGTTTTTTATTTCTCCACAGGAAATTGCCCGGGAAGGCACAACTACGTTTCTACAACTTTCACCGTTAGATATTGCGAGAGAACTCACACTTACGGTAAATTTTCTTGATTTCTTTATAAACGCTACACTCTTCTTCGTTAAGAATATATTGATACTGTGAGTATAAGGTTTAGAATTAAGGTTTTGGAAAAACTTTTTCGCTGCATTTGAGAGAGCTTGATGCCAGCTTCGCAATAATGTTTTGAAATTATTGCTGCAAATTCTAAATTGTTTGCCCTGTTGGTGGTTCCCTGCACGTTGTACGGCGAAATGCTGACCAGTAAAGTGGTTTTATCGTAACTGCCCTGCCAGCTTAAAGTCTAATCTTAAATAGTTGCAATTACGCTACCTATTGATGGTTATAATGTCTTTGGGTAAGGATGGCGAAAGGAAGTCTGTAGAAACGACTACATTGTGTGTATTATAGTCAGAACTAACAATGGATAGGCTAATCAATGTATATTTGTATTTCCTGGTTGCTCGCTAGCAGCTGAATATTTATAAAATTCGCTGCTTGAAAAAGGCGAAAGCCGAAAGCAACCTAGAAGGTGCTAAAAATCGAGAGAATTAAGGTGTACCACGGTAGTGTAAAGGTTAAGACTCTTGCTCGGAAAGCAGAAGATCCGTGGTTCGAGTCCCGGCTTTGACGCATTTTAATTTTCTCGATTTTTCCTGAGAATTTAAAAATGTTTCCGTTTGCACCGAAAAAGGAGAAATCCTGGTTGCTCGCTAGCTGCTGAATATTTATAAAATATGCTGCTTGAAAAAGGCGAAAGCCGAAAGCAATCTAGAAGGTGCTAAAAATCGAGAGAATTAAGGTGTGCCACTGTAGTCTAAAGGTTAAGACGCTTGCCCGGAAAGAAGGAGATCCGTGGTTCGAGTCCCGGCTATGATAATAATAATAATAATAATTTATTTATTTAAGGTTGGCATGATAAAAATAGTTAAAAAAAACTATTTAAGGCCAACCATTTATCAAAAGTGATACTGAATAGTTCTATTTACATGTTTTTTTTATAAAAATCCTAGATTATTTACATAGGTCTTACACAATCTACAGTTGCAATCGTTGAAATGATGTTTTTTTATTTTCCTCTTAAATTCTGTCAAGGTATGAGACTCCTTTATTTTGTGGCGCTGTGGCGCATTTTGATTTTCTCGATTTTCCTGAGAAGTTAATAATGTTTCCGTTCGCACCGAAAAAGGAGAAATCCTGGTTGCTCGTTAGCTGCTGAATATTTATGTATAGCTTATATAGCTATATGGCTTAGGTTTAGCAATTACAAGGCGCACAGTCGTAAGTTTAATTCGGGGGCCTCAGTACCCCTGGCGGAACTCTTCAGACATTTCACTGAAGAAGGCCACCGGGGGTTTCTGAAGGATATTAGCGTTGAGATAATCGATAGGCTAACGGGGGGGAAATAGGATGAAGGAAAGCTGGATTGCTTTGCCCGTAAGGGTTTAAACACTAGGCAGGTTGATACATAGATTTCATCATTTTTTACATATTGGTTGTTGTGTTGTTTTAATTTTGGCGCTGAGCTTTTCGTTAGGGACACACGCTGTCTTTTTAGGGTTTTCTGTTCTACCGATCTCCTCTCGGATCTTTCCAGTGTTTGCTTTGTTGTAACGTGCGATCTTTTTCAGCTTCGGCGATATAGACACAGCCACCGACTTTAGCAGTTCTTTACTCTGCACTTTCTTTGATCTTTCTCCGGCCACCTTTGTAATTAGCGGCTGCTTTTACACATTTTAATCACGCATTTTAATAGGTACGAGCCGCTTAGGCTATTGTTTTGTATTCTTTGTAATTTTGATATCTTCATGTATGCTCCGTCTGATTTTGAACAGTCATTACTGATGAAGGCTCTGGCTGAAACGTTTACCAAGTTATATTTTTTGAGTTTATATATATATATATGTATGTATGTATGTATGTGTATATATATATCTATATCTATATATATGAATAAATATATAGATATGATCAATCTCTGCTAATTGGTAGTGAAATAAACAAAGCGCGCAGAAAGCGCATACCAGACACAAGTTTCCTGCGATTTGACGTCGGCTTATTTCATGTTGGACAGATTTTTTTGACACCATAAGATTGACATATGGTATGATGTTTTAACTGACAGAACACTGCTTTAACCTGAATTGGCACGAACTTGACCTAATCAGCGACTTAATTACATTTAAAGCACGTTGAAAACTTGAGAGATCTCTCTCATTAGCGTTTCTTTTGGCAAGGTCTTCGTCAGTGTTGTTTCTTGATGTCCTGTTCTGTCATGAGCAAAAAGAAACAGAAAATTTGCTCTCACCAGCAGTGTGCTTTGTACAAATGTGCTGTTTTGACTGCCCCCAAGGGACTGCCCCTTCAACCGACTGCGCTTGGTGCTCCGCACAGGACTGTTCTAACACAGGGGAACAAAGGAGAACCTACTCAAAATCCCTCTGTTAAAAAAGTTCTCTGCGGAGGACATCATTCATTCATCATCATCATTATTATTATTTATACACGATACCCCTTCAGGTAAAAACCTAATACAATGGTAGTAATATCTATGATAAAATCATAGGAACAAGAATGAGATGAGAGACTGGAAGCGAACAATGCGCTATTGTTCTCGGAGATTGTTCACGCGTTTGATGTTGAACGAGCAACATCGACAACCCGGGAGTGCAAACTTCTGATCATCAGGGAAGCCAAATGCACACAATTCAACGTTTTGATGATAGGTTACTGCTATTTGGGCTTCGTTTTAAGAATGGAGATAATGATTTGACTTAATAGATCAAAGCTTTGGTTACATTCGTTGTCTGACAGGAAGAAAAGGTAGTTGAGTTCACGGATCTCAGTGTAAAAGCCGTATTACAATGCCGTGGTCTGTGTGATTGGCCTAGGCACTCAAATGCGAAATCCCTGTCTTGATTCTTCGACTGTTGGTTGGCTTCTACCGCAAATGCCATGCTGAAATTGTCTTATCACACCTTGTTAGTCGCAGAAATACGTTACTAAAGGCTTCATCTCCCTCAACGAAGACCAATCATTGCAAAATTTGGCGAAAGGATGTTCATTGATCTAGAAGCCTTCTGTTTACCACACATTTGCAAAGAAATTTTCGAAACATGTTAGGTCATTAAAATGTTTTTTTGTGCCATGTTGGTGCAAACAACTTCCTTCAACTTGAGAGTTTATGAAACAGCCATAAATATGCTCACTGACCTTGCAAAATTCTTATTTTGATGCTCGTTCTAGGGAAGGTACCAATGAACCAACCAAACCTTTGTCAGAAATTAGCGAAGATGTGTCATGCCATCCTGGGCTTTTTATCAAACTTATTAAAATTTCTATTATGTTCAACCAAAGCTTCTATTCAAGAAAATATCATCCAATCCACCTTTTCTTACTTAAAATTCGCGCGCGTGTCATATATCACGTGATCACTAATCCCGCCATATGATTGGCCAATGAAAAGTTAGGACAACATTATCCTCATCGTGCCTTCGAACAGTGAAAATTTATGATTGTGGGGAGAACGTCGTGAAAAATGGTAAAACATTGCTCTTACGGAATATGTAAAAATGATTCGAGAAAGCAGAATGCTTCGACAATGACGAATCGATATGGGCAACCGGTTTTTTTCCTTCGTTTTCCGGGGAAAAAGAGAAATCGAGAGAAAGCAAAGCGCTGGATCAACGCATGTCGACGACCAAAATATCAACTATCGATAGAAAAGCTGTCATACCACCACGTTATTTGCTCACTTCATTTCGTTGGAGAAAATGGACCAACAGCTGATTATCCAGATCCATTGCCAGCAACAATATCTGCTGAAAAACGCGATCACCTTGAAAACATATATGAACGCTCATCAACTGGCAAACGCACTTGGCAAAGTGATGTCGGCGTTGGCCTAGTAGGCCTAGAAAATGACGAGGAAACTGATGATGGAAAGCGTTTCAAAAATGAAGATTTGGAATCACTTAAAGATGGTGTTGACAAGCTCATAGACTCCCAGTCATCTGGTGAAGAAAGTAGGCTCAAATTTGAATTCGAAATTGCCGAAGCGTTGCTTGAGATGTCAAAGTGTATTTGGGAGCCTCAAAGCTCAGTTGAGGAGAGCCATGAAGCATCAGATGTCATCGATGATCTTACTGCAGAACACAAGAAATTTAAACTTGAACAAAGTTTGCATTCTGAAAATTTAAACGTGAATTTTGAAGATGTGAACACGAATTGTGAAGATCTGAATTATGAATCCACCCAAAATTTGCAAAATGTAGAGGGTAATACAGCAGAAAGTAAAAACTGCCCATCAAATGATTCAAAGCAAATAATACGAGAGCATTTCGTTGCGTGCATATGCAAGGATCCAATGCACTACACAGGAGTCAAATCACTAGAGCTTTTGAAGTATATATTTTCACTTGTTGAGGAGAAAGCAAGCAGAATGTCTCTTTGGCGCGGTCAGGAAAAAAGTCAAAGAAAGCTTCGTGGGCGCAATTTGTCACTCTGGGAAGAGTTCTTGCTGACACTTGTAAGAAATAGGAGAGGAACAGACATACAAATGATTGCAGACCTGTTTGGCACTTACAAATCAAATGCCAGCAATGTCTATATCACATGGAACTTATTTTTGTGCACAGAATTGAGATTTTTGCGACAATTTACAACTGTAGACAAAGTAGAGGAAAACCTCCCAAAATCTCTTAAGAAAAAAAATGGGGAGCCCAAAGACATAGTCAAGGGTGTGCGCACAATAATTGATGCTGTAGAGTTTCGATGTGAGGCTCCAAGTCTGCCAGCTCCTCAAAAACAACTATATAGTTCATACTATAATGACAACACATATAAACTACTAATTGGTTGTACACCAAATGGTTATATCAATTATGCTTCATGTCTGTGGTCAGGCAATGTCACAGACAAGGAACTTGTTCAGAAGTGTGGTTTTGTTGATTGTCTCACACCAGGGGATATTGTGATGGCTGACAAAGGTTTTGGCATACGTGGTGAGTTAGCACTGAAGGGTTGCAAACTGCACATACCACCTAAGCTCAAAGGAAAAACATTAAAACCACGGGCATCAACAAAGGCACGCAAAATATCAAATGCACGCATACACATTGAAAGGGCCATTCGTAGACTGAGAACATACAGAGTCTTGAGCAATATTCAAAAATTGACTCAAAAGAGTTACATGGATAGTGTTGTTCAAGTATGTATTTCTTTGGCAAATCTTGGGAATAGTTTAGTAACATAATTACAGGTTTCCATATAAAGTTCCATGATTACTTGTAACCAAATAGACATTGATGACTTTTCCTCCATTAGTTGTTGAAATTTTGGTACTCACTGATATTAGCAACCTGTGTTGTATAATAGTTGGGTAGATAATAGTCCCTGTTATCTAGGGTCTTGTCATTTAAAATGGAATCCACCACCCATGAATTTTCAACATACAATAGAAACCTGCAGGAAAGGAACCCATAATTTAGCATGGCAGCTTGCATTTGGAAGATAAAGGGGAAATGAAATCAGCAAATTTACATAATTGTCACACAACTTATTAATATGTTTTACAACCAATAAGTCTAGAGTTCATTTGTTGAAAAATGATTGACCACAAATTCTGACCTGAAGGTTCTCAAAAAGGATTAAGTTTTTCTGTGTACATTTTGCAATTTGAGGTGATTGGAATTGTATTATGGGGTGGAAATCTATCCAAGAGCTTATATTTACAGGGGGTGAACAATTCTTTCATTTCCAGTGGTAATGGACTGTAAATGTACAAAATTCAGGGGCTTTCTATGAAAAAGTCTGAAGCTGTGCCACTTCATGAGAAGATACATGATTTTGGAAAATTCATGATGAGCTGCAAATTTAATATTCATTTTTGAGCAATTCAGCAACAGGATGTCAGGGTTTTTTGGTCCACCTATATTTGAAATATGTAAACAAATTTTTGCTGACCTATTCAAAAATAATGTCAGATTTGCAGCATAGCATACATGTATTTATGTAGATTAGAAGTCTGAACTTGGTACTGGTTAGTGGTTCTCCCATTAAAGTATATGTGGTTGGGTCCAGCATTGTGAATTCAGCTTTAATCAATGGCAAACCAATTTCAAATTGTTCCTTAATAATTAACTTGAACATAAATACCTCATTTATTGATATTGGTTCTTGAGACCTGAAATATTAACCTTGAAAGCTCAAATTTGCCTCCACATCCACACCAGAGCTTTTGATCTTTTTGCCTAAGCAAATTTCTAAACTGCATTTATATCTATGATCAAAATTAAAGAAAACTGAAAAACTGGCACATGGATGACTCTCGCAAAACATAATGTAATCTAATTAAAGTTTTTCACATTTGATCAAGGATGTTTTTGATTGATTTGTTTTGCTTCAAGAATTTTCTCAGGTCAAACCACGATAGCACAGCGACTTTGAGCTTTTGATATCAACTACTCTTCTCAAAGGACATATGACAACAAATGAGGCACCAATGTTTGAGATAACCATCAAAGAACATTTTGAGGGTGATCAACCATTGATTAAAGCAAAATTCACATCGCTGGAACCAAGCAAATCCGTATGATTTTTTAAGGGACTTGTAAGGTTAGAAACCTGAACTTTGGGTGGCACTTACTGCATTTTTGAAAATCACCACGCTTGTTTGTTCTCTACAACTGTTTTGCAGCACTTGCTTTGCTTTATAAATTACGATTAATGTACTCTTTCATCATTGATCTTTCCTTTCTTGCAATATTTTCTCCATACCAACAAGAATAGTCTTTCTTGCCAAATGTTTCATGGTCATGCAGAAATACATTAAAATTTTCAGCACTCACAAAATGTGCCAAGTTCAATAAAAGGTAAACTCCACAGTCGGTGCCATTCCTCTGTTGTGGAACTCTCAACACATGCCTTTCAACGTTTTCCCAACAGATGTTAAACTTCCATGAGATGAATTTTGAAATTATATCAATTTGTTCGTCTCGTCTAATTACATTCCCACTTTGGAAACTTAGTGAATCCATGACAACAATGCAGTTCTTTGAAAAGACAATTCCATACCAATGGCTATGTGAACAAATAGGAATAATGACTGTCCCTGATGATGACAATTCTTTGAAATGAGATGACGCACGTTGAAATGCTTCTTCCCGTGTCATGCCTCTTGCTAAACCATTCATCAATGATAGATAGAATACTGAGTCCAAGAAAATAACATCAGCAGGGAAATCTTCTCTGGCTTTCAAAACTCGACTGAATAGAACAATGATGTTATCTGTGAGCCAAGCACCTTCAGACAATGAATCAATATCATCTTGGAACAATGGGACACCATTTATTTCACCCATTGCAAACTGACTAGATGATACTTCATTATCTTCCACATTGACATAGCTATGTATGACATTCACATCTTCAGGCAATGTTTCTCTCTCACTGTCTGAATCTTTTTTCTCCTGGATTTCATTTGCCCCCTTTTTCTTCCTTTCAGTGTAGATTGAGTTAGTTTGAACATCATCAAATATAGCTGGCAGCATCCAAGTTAAATAAAATCTTTGTATGGTCTGTCTGACATCATCCCAAAATTCTTGTGAAAAGGGAACTTGTACTATAAAGATGCCACCATCACAACCAAGATCTGTGTTTTGTGTGTACACAACAAAATCACATGCTGTAAAATGCAAAACTGCCATTGTGCACTGAATCTGAAAATAGTACTTATGGCCTGCATCCAAGTAGTAGGATCCATCATCTCTCATCTTCCCCCCAATAGATTTATCTAAAAAGGCTTCTCTTGGGTGCAAATGCTTTGTCTTGTAAGGACACTTATACTCAACAACAGCATCTCCACAGCATTTGCATGATTTCAAATTATCAGGACTTGCAGCTATGAAATGGTGACATGATGATATCTGCAGACCAGAGTATTTTAACATGAAATTTACATGGGTTTGTGACATCAGTTTCTTGTACTCTTTTCGGGCATCGGATTCATGAATCCTTCCATACTCTATTTGAATAGGGGGCTTTTTGTACTTGGCAATACCATCCATTTCAAGACATCTCGCAGCAAGAGATGAGCCACTTTTTCTTGGATCCTTATCCATTGCTTTCTGCCTTGTAAATATATCCTTCAATCTGGTTGATGTGACAAATCCTCTTCTCTGTTGCTTCCATGTTTGCCCCTGTTCTCTGGTACAAATCTCAATGCTGCTTCTTTCGGCAGGAGAGATGTCCAGTTCATTCAAAAATTCCTCACAGGTGGGCCCTTTATTTTCAATAAAACTTTTGGCCTTCTTGTATATAATGCTAGCTTTGTCAGTAACATCTCGCCTTGTTACTTCATCCATATCATCACTGTCACTCTCAATAAACATACCAGCAAGACAACCAAATTCACTCAACCTACTCTTAATTTCACTCATCTTTTCTTTAGAAAATTCCTTCCTATCACAAGGGGCTCTTGGGTCATATGTAATTGTATCCTTGTAAGGACCCCTTGTCCTTTTCTTAAATTCTTTTGAATCTACTTTAGAGGTATTGCTTCTCTTTTCTCTGCTCTTAAAGTTATGCTTTTTCATCAGTGTAGAAGCATTTGCTATCTTTATTTCTGTGATTGGAAGGGGATTTGTTGTTTTGGTTGGTCTTTTCTTCCAGTAGCAAAGTTCTTCGGTTGGGGCCTTCTCACTTGGATACAAGCAATCATGCAGCGAATACATAGCTGCTGCTATGTGTTTGCATGCACCATCCTGACCACCAGGACACATACAATAAGCAGAGAATATGGACCCTGCAGTTGGTGACCATTGCTTTGACGCCTCTCGAGTTCCATTCATTATGAACCACAGTCGATAAAATTGCGCTCCTGTCCTGGTCTTAGGGTTCATTGTTGGTTTCACTTTCCCAACAAAAATGAAGTGATCCCTAAACTTCGTCACCTTTAAATCTTCGACATAGCCATCCTCAAATAAACCGTACTCCTCGAACGCTTTGTATGAAGCGATTTTTTGGCGATCGTATTGTGTTGACTTAAAAATCAAAAAGTTAAAGATATCTTCGATTCCAAAAGGCGGCAGATCAACTAATCTGTTCGTTAATTCTATTTCAGATATTAAAAAGGGGTCAGGCACCTTATATCCGTTGATAACAAGTCTGTCTGACAAGTCAAAAACATCATCGTGGAAATCAACATTTTCCATTAGGCCAACAGATATGGCGGCTTGTGCGAGCTTTAAAAGTTCTGTCTTCTTGCTACTACCAACAGTAACCCCTTTCGATATCAGGAACATTCGCAGCTCATAAACGCTGTAGTTCTCAAGATCTTTCGCTGTCATACTACCTGATCCCTTCGACATAATTTCAGAGCACGCTGCTTTCACTTCTGGGTCTTCCATAGTTGTTTATGTCAAAGTTGAGCTGAGGTTGTCCTAACTTTTTATTAGCCAATCATATGGCGGGATTAAGGATCACGTGATACGTGACACGCGCGCGAATTTTAAGTAAGAAAAGGTGGATTGCTTCTACTAACAAGCAGTTTTCCTTCCAGTCAGCATCTTGATTATCTTTTCAAGTAATGAATATTTTGCAACAAATTCTGTGAAAGAAATTTATCAACGCATTTTTTCCATAAAAACTAAGAATCTGACCCAGTGGCAAAAAATTTTTGGCCTTTTGAGTACCAGCTGAAGGCTTTTTCAGAGTTTTCTGGAAATGATAACATGTTTGTTGTTTCACGTCTACAGCATAAAATGGGTAAGCTTGAACCAAAATAGATGGAGCTATCCAAAAAATTCATAGCATCATGATTAACATATTTTGTCTGGCTACATGTGGTTGAATTACACTCTTGAAAATTGGGAATGTTAATTTATATCATGATCTACTATTTTCCTGCCATCAACACTGCTAATGTTACCCCCAGTCAACCCATTTTACCCCCAATACCCCAATTTGTTGGGTGGCTTCCTGTGCCTAAGGTAAATACAAAGAACAGTGATTGATTCAGATTTCTGCCATACAATAGTAGAAGAAACAAATCTTAGTGTTACCAGACTGAATTCATAATTCTTGGAACTCGATATGATTCAGCTTCGCAGTAAGTAAATAAATAGTATAAAAGCCTTTTCTGGCAAACATCCACTCCTAGTCTAGCAAAAGTGTTGGCAAATAATGAACATTTCATTTGGCAGTCCCTTATATTCTATCTTCCAATACACATAGTTTTTACAAGAAACCACTTGTAAGAAATTTCACTCACAGATTGAGAAAACATAAGGAACACCGGTATTGGGAAAATATTAGTTAAGAAGCTATTTATTTCAATAGAAAAAATCAACAGCATCTCTTCTACTTAATTTCGCTTGTTTCTTGAAGGTACTTGACTTCAGTTGAAACAATGGATGGGCTTCACAAACCTTGTAGTGAAATGTTCACAAGAGCATACAGTTAATAAAATGCTTGGGAACTCATAAGAAAGTATGAGTACTCAAAATATTGCAATTTTAAGAAATTTCTGTACAAGTTCAAATTCTTTATTTCTTAAAATATGCTTATGCAGGTATAATAGTTGCTTACTCCAAAAAATGATCTCCAACAGGCATAAGAAACTGGAAGTTCCAGTCCTGTATCATGCAACAGTTTATCAAGTACAGAAGTGTCCTGCATATAAGAAACATGAATTTAAGAAACACTAGACCTTGATTTTCAAAATAATATTCCATCTTATAAGAAACTGTTGCAGGTCTGAAAAAGGCTTGTTTCTTATTCAAAAACTATATATAAATATTAGAAATTTGAAAAACGTAACAAATTCAGCTTTGCATTTGAATCAGTCTGTACCTATTCAAATGAAAAAAAAGAGATTTGCATGCAAATGGAGCAAAAAATAACCTTCCTTGAATACATGTAACCTTTCTTGGTAGTGAAGATTTTGAAAGACGAAAGAAAATATTAGGCTTTTTACGACAATCATAAAGCTCATATTTGATTACTTCACTGATAGTGCATGATTTTTATAACAAGAAGCTTATTATTATTATTATTATCAATTTATTTCAAGTTGGCAACTTACATAGCTATGTGAAATTAAAAAGCTAATTCAAGCCAACAAATTAAATACAATGTTACATAAATATATACAAGGAAAACAAGTCAATAAAATTACAAAAATTCATATCAATGTACAGAGTTCATATTAAAAATGGTGTAAAACTATAAAAAGCCGAGCCGAGGAATATACTGCCTGCAAAGTCTGCAGTCGCAGTCTTCATTGGTCCAATATTTGATTTTATTCTTAAATTGTTGCACAGAATTTGAATCCTTGATTTCCTGTGGAAGATAGTGCCAAATACGCTGCCCTCTGTATCGAATTGTTTCAGTACCACAATTAACTGTATGTACCATAGGAAGTAAAAATGTATTGGTATTTCTCAGATTATATCTAACACTTCTTTTCAAAAAAATTTCGTCCATAAAACTGGGGTTTAAATTATTTATAGTTTTGAACATTTCAGTCATTAGCAATTGCACATTTTTCTGGTGTATTGTTACAGATCTATCTTTTTCCAACAAAGATTCGAAGCTGGAAGCATAGTCTTTATATGCAATTCGTAAGGCTCTTTCATGCAGTCTATTGATCTTGTTATTCATTTTTCTGCTATGGAACATCCATACCAAAGGACAGTATTGGAACTGGCTAGTTACAAATGCTCTCATTAACAGTCTTAATTTATCAGTTCCTAGATATGTGGACATGCGTGACAAGGCAAATAGTTTGTTTCCAGCCTTTTTACAAATATTGCTGACATGCTTTTCAAAGTTGAGATTTGAATCAATCAAAACCCCTAAAAGTTTCTCTTCTTGTGAATTATTGACAGTACAGTTGCCAATATTTATGCCTACATCTTGATTTGTTCTTTCACCAAAAATCATAAAATGGCATTTATCTTCGTTAAGTTTCATGTAGTTATTTCGAAACCATTCAATTATGATTTTGGAGTCATTTTCTAACCTGGAGACTACATTTTCTAGACGCGTATCGCACGTATAAATGGTTGTATCGTCCGCATAGTTACATATATCTGTCTCCTGAATCGACAACAGAAGGTCATTGATGTAGATATTGAAAAAAGAGAGGTCCAAGGACGGATCCTTGGGGAACACCAAGCTGAAGATGCTTATAGCTACTGAAAGATCCATTGATTTTTACTCTTTGTTGCCGATTTTCCAGATAGCTGTGGACAAGCAATAAAGCGTCACGACTAAATCCGTATGCATGTAACTTAGCGATCAGTAAGTCATGTCGAATACAGTCGAAGGCCTTTGAAAGGTCCATGAATATGGCTCCAACTTTTCCACCCTTGTCGAGGCACGTTCTCCATTTTTCAATTGTCCGTATCAATGCATGTTGAGCATTATAGCCCTTACGAAAGCCACAAAGCAGACATGATAAATACTGAGACATATAAGTTGATATTTGAGTACCCATGAACCTTTCAAATACCTTCGACACTGTTGGGAGCACACTGATAGGTCTGTAATTACCCTTGAAGGTTTTGACGTCCTTTTTAAAAAGAGAAGATACATCGGCTAATTTCAATTCATCGGGAAAGGAAGAATGTTCTACTGAGTTATTAAATATGATTTGCAAGGGTTCAGAAACTATTTCTGACTCAGATTTTAACAACTTTGGAGGCTTAAGAAACTTTACCCTGATTTGAAGTTTATATCTCATTTTATAAGAAAGATATCAGGCCTCAAGTTGAAAATAATGTTTCTTATATGAGGGACACTACTGTATATCTCCACATTACACATGATACATGCAACTGCAATGTTTTCAAAGCAATCATTGATCGAAGTTTCTTCATCAAGTACAAGCATTTGCTACCAACTGTTTCTTATGAGTTTCCTCAATGTGATTCTCTAAATGGAGATTTCATTCCATTTTGTTTAAAATGCCTCCAGGTACCTCTTGTGGTTGGATCTTGAAGCAAATTTTAACAGAATTCCCTTTAAGTGCTCAATTCCGTCCAATTTGGAACTCAAAACCTTGTACTGTCAAATAGCTGGAGAAAACTAAGGTTAATGTGTGTTAACCCCTTGATATCAACTTTGAACATCCTTAAAAGGTTTACTGGAGGTTTTTTCATCAGCAGCTTCTTGTAAAACAACTGTCTGTACATCATTACAGTCTTGAACTCTTCATCATCTCATCCGTATTCATTAGAATAAAGTTTCCTTTGCTGAAGATATTCCGCGAGATGACTAAAAGATCTTTATTTAAGCCTTTATTTTGTGAACAGCTGTTGGCATTGAAAGCTGAGCTAGTGAGGTTAGGCTTTCTCTTAAGTGGCTTGAAAGTGTCTCCAGGCATTGAGGGTGCCTTTCACTTCAGGAAGATTCAGTGAGTGCAGAACCAAGTCTGTGTCTTGTGTGCAGCTGCTAAAGAGAATAAATATCATTACATAAAGTTCACGTATATTTTCCAGTCCTTCAAAAGAAGAAGTCGGATCATAAATACCATAAATATTGAAAGTAAGGCTTCATAGATGCTACTGATGTCGTTGTCTTGGGCTTAGGTGCACGAACCTAATGTCAAATTTTGTCAACTTGTCAAAATGTGAAATTGGTTTGTCAAATGACAAAGTCAACCTCTGCTGCAAAGATATTCTGAAATTGTGTCTTCAGAATGTAAGAAAATTTTTGCTCCTTACGGATTTGTTCTTTTCAAGTTCTCTCAACTGTGCAAGAAGTTGATACATCATATGAATGATCTAGACCTTAGGCCTAACTGGGCGTCGGAATATTTCCTCAAGGACCAGCGCTGTTTATGGGAAAATAAATGCTAGTTTGCGTTTTGAATGTTTAAAAAGGAATGAAAGACTACATACAAATTCCAAACTCGTCTTTAAAGTGAATATGACGCGAAAATTTTTATTGTCTAATGTTATGCATTAAACATTGCTCGTCACGATGGTGTACTTTATTTTTAATTTAGATGCTTATTTCTTCAGAAAATGGGGTTGAGCAGCCCCCACTTTGCTTCGAAAAGTGGTGGCAAGTCTGCGCGGTCAGACCGTTGATTACCAGGCCTCTGTGACGTAAAGTGTTTGTGGAAAGAGAACACCATGCAATGCTTCATACATGAAACCATTACGAAACCTTGATAAGTGGTCAAGTTTTGGATTGTTTATTCACCATTTTAACCGATCAAAGCTAAGGAATTCCACTCCTGGTTTCTTGAATACTTCAACTGCTAAATTTACAATGTTTTCAAATATTTTTGTCTCTCGTCAATGTGGTAAAAACGCTTTTTTGCAAGCTGGATATCACGAAACCATATCTCGCAGCAACCTTGGCATATATCTAGCTCACGGTTTTGAAATAACAATAGGCCTAAATGATACTCTATGTTGCAAAGATTTCAGACATTTGTGGCTTATAAACGGTTGAATATTGGCATTTCACGGGACGAAGTCCTGCAGTCTGGGGAAGGAAGCTTGACCAGACTTCTGATATCCGTGATTTTACGCGGTTCTCAATTCTCCTACCAAGAGAGTGATCAGACACAAAACTACCAGACTTGTCCTTGATTTAGTCTGATAATGCTAAGTAAAGAAATCAGCACTTACCAAAGCAAAGTTTCTGTAGTATCAGCATATCTCTTGACCTCATGAAACTTTGAAAAACTGCCATTACAGCGAAATAAATGTATTCCAGTCGAGTGCCAACAAAGACAGAATGCACATGGCCTAAACCCGTAGACCCTCTCTTTCACAGCATAGCCATAGTTGACCAAACAAGAGTCAAACTACTGTTGATCTGAATTCTTTCCCTCCCTTCGTACGACCTGTCCACCTGAGACACTGTACAGCAAATGTTTGAAGTCCTTCTGCGAGCGAAGCTGTCTGTTTGTACTCTGTTTGGTTTGAAACTTGAAATCGTGAGGAAACCAATCGAACAGTTGTGATGAACAGATGAGCTCATTCCCACTGTACTTTCATTGTTTTCTCTGAGTCATGCTACATCTACATCTACCAGGTACTGTCTGCCTTCTACAGAGAAGATTCTGACAGGGTGACAGCCAGAGTGGATAGTAAGCAAATACTTGGAAAAATTTGGGAAGTATGATTGGCACTATGATTCGGGTAAATCAGCCCGTTATGTTGAAGGAATGCCCATGAGCATCAACAGTGCATAATCAGTTAAATGTATCACATACTTTCCACCCTGGATGTCACAGCTAAAAAATAAATATATAAAATTGTTTATCGAATTTATAAGGAGTTTTCTAAAAAGAATTTTCATAAAAAGATGTCCTTATGAATTTGAATTTCTGGCATACGTGGCACACAACTATATTCAATGAGGCTCACTCTATCTCTAAAACAGTCAATACTTTGACTTGCGATTACATTTACCGGTAAGAGGTTCCATTCCCGTATTGTTCGTGGGAAGAATGCATATTTACGGTAGTTTCCAGATCCGTGTAAAGTGTGGAACGCTAGCTGGTGTGAGAATCGTGTGTGTCTTTGCTGAAGTCGTAGGCAGTCTGCAGGAATGGCTATTAAATTGTAATGAATCTTGTATAGCATGCAGAGCCTAGCATCTCTTCGTCTATATTGAAGGCTGCGCCAATTTAGTTTGCGCCAATTATGCTGTTAGTCACAATCCAATAACTCCCGTGGTTAAATATGGGACCACTCCTTTCATCAAAGAAAGCGTTAACTGAGCGCCAATTTGTGGAATTCAGGTGTTCAAAAGACATCAATTAATTGCCAAAATAGTGCGAGAATATAAATTCCGTGGCATTTAAATCATATGAGTCTGGAGGTTTTCTGTAAGGCAACTATGAAACCCTAAAACCCTTGTGACTACAGTACTATCCTTTGATATGCAAGTATCTCCTGTCATCCTACCCAAACACTTTACGTCACAAGTCCAAAAACTCGACCCAGATCCCCGCACACTTCTTTGTGACGAAATTTGATCTTCAAAAGGCTGTAACTAAAAAACGGTTCAGTTTTGGAAAGTTTAATGTCGAAATTCGAAATCAGCACACTCAAATTGACGTTTTTCATCAATAAAAATTTTCGCGTCATATTCACTTTAATGAAGTGCTTTTTGCCAATACATCCCCTATTTGTGTTGATTTGTCATCTAGGTTTCGACAGCACTGATTTTGTCACTCGTGACAATCTCCATCGGGTTTCTTGCCTTTCCATTTCTTCTTTACATCATCATTTGGCAAATGGACACCGAGGAGATTAAACTTCTTCAAGTCTTCTTGATATCTGACAGTCATATTATGAACGATTTGCTCCAGAGATCGCCAAAATCAACGAGCAAGGAAGGCAAGTAACCTACGAACAACTGCAATCTGGATCCAAAGATGCACACCGCGCAAGATACATGCACCTACGGAAGTCCGGGTTCTAGCAAAATCGTGAACAAAAAGATAGAACAATAGCGCATTGTTCGCTTCCAGTCTATCTCTTTCTTGTGTCTATGGTATTATTAATTGATGCTTAATTAATTAATTGATATCTCTTTCTTATGTCTATGATAAAATTTAAAAATAAATGGACTGTTCTTCCAGAGGGTCGTGTTTCAGTGTTTTGTTCTTAGCATGTTCAGCTCGTCAGGTGCGCTTTTAGTTCTTTTCTGAAGCGCCCTAGTGTTTGGATTTCTCTAATATTATCTGGGATATCATTCCAAGCTTTTAAGGCAGAGTAATAAAATCCTTTTTTGGCATGTTCAGTTTTAAGCCTTGGGATTTGGAGATCCTTACAATTCCTTGTTTCATAATTTGAATACGCGGATCTATATTGGTACTTGTCCCAAAGGCTTTCTGGGCTCAGCTTGTTCAGAATCTTATATGCCATCACAGAACGATCAAATCGAATAAGATTTTCAACACTTAGCCAATTAGATGGCCATTCGTCCTTTATGCGTGCATTTTCTATTATTGCATGAGCCCTGTTATCCAGACGTTGGAGAGTATGTAATTTTGTTTTTTGAGAGACTCCCCCAAATAACATCTGCATAACGAAGATGACTTTCCACGATTGCGTGGAATACACCACACAGTTGCGATTGCGGTATGATATCCTTTAACTTTTTTAAGGCCGACAAACCACCGCAAACTTTGGACTTAACAGCTTTAAACTGTTCGTCCCATATGAGACTTTCATCTATGATGACTCCGAGAGATTTGGATTTTGGTACCCGTTTGATTCCAGTGCCGTTTAACAACAGGGCATCCGAGATTTCCAATTGCTTTATTTGACGGGGGTGACCTATTGTCATGTATTCTGTTTTAGCCGGGTTAGGACTTAATTTATTTATCCTCATCCACTCAGAGAGGTTGACCAGTTCTTGCTGCGTTTCGAGTACTAGTTTTTTTTATATCATTTGATGCAATCGTGATTTGTATGTCATCAGCGTAGAGACTAGCTTGCGAAAATTCTAGGCACGTTTCAAAATCGTTGAGGTAAATAATAAAGAGGAGAGGACCAAGGCAAGGGCCTTGGGGTATACCACAAGTGATGTTTTTTGTTTGATCGGTGTCCATTAGCAGCACAATACTGTTTTCTCTCCTTCAAATACGATTCAAACCAATCCCCTGCAGATCCTCTAATATCATACACACGAAGCTTTTTCATAAGGACAGAATGGTCAACTGTATCGAAGGCTTTCTTGAGGTCCAAAAATAAAGTCAAATTAATTTTTCGAGAATCTTTGTTTTCTTACCAATAATCAGTGCTGGTGATTAGGGAGGTTATGGTGGAGCATAGTTTTGAAAAGCTGATTGATTATCTTTGCGGTCAGTTTTGGAGGCAGTCAATCTGTAATAAGTCTATCTGTTTTTCGATTGACGACATAGATTTGGGGCAAATCTATTGCAGGACACCACATCGCAACCAATTTTCAGGTACTTTTGTCGTCTGGTTGACTTAGTTTTGTTTTTGGCAAAGAATAGGTCCTAAAATCTTGCGAACTTGAATAAGTTAGTAAATTCAGTAATTCATGATTGTTAAATGTCTCGTCCTTGTCACTTTAGACTGGATTCCTCATAGAGCCAAACACTTTAAAGTAACTTAGTAGCAAATAGGTGCTAAATAGGTTGCTGAATTTGTACGTTTTGAGGTACAAAAATTAGAAAACTTGTTGGTCTATGTTAGATAATAGTTTCCAGTCAACCAGATCACAGCATCAGGTCCATAGGGGAGAAGGGTTTTTGAAATGGTAAAATGATGAGAATGTGCCTTTGGAAAATTTTCCAGTCTTGCTGGACTTCCTAAAGCAATTTTGAAATATACTAAGTATCTTCACCGGATCTGACTCTCTTCCTTTCAAACTACTAAGATATGGAGAGTGCTTCGGAGTATCTATTGAAAGTGAACTCACTCCTAAGAACTGAACAGACTCATGAAAAACAGCACAAAAACACTCGAGAGCAGTTTGGACTCGCCACTACTTTGGTGGTTTTTGATGGTTTGGCAGCTCATACATAGATTTTAAAATGTCTTATCTTGGCAATAGCATGACCATGTGCGGAGAAGAATAGTGTCCACACGTCCTGCAAATAAAAAGTTAAGCCAGACCCCAGCCAGGCTTCAAGGATTGTCTCCACAATGAATTGGCCCAATGCCTCGCATGTCGTGTTGCCCGTAAATTCAATCCTTGGGGAAAGTTTTGAATCGTAATGCTACCCGCTAAAGTTTCCTTGAAAAGTTGCGAAAAATCACGGATAGAAAACCCCATAAGTCATGAGCAGAGAATTCCCCCTTTTTATGGTACCCTTATTTTCCTATTTGTCAACTTATTTTACATTCAATTCTCATCTAGCTATACATATTTACAAACATACAATTAAACAAAGTCGAATATACAAATGTAGAAATAAAGACATGAAGAAATAAATAGATAAATAAAATGCTGAAGGCCAATATGGAGAAGATATACAGGATATCATTGAATTGACAGGCATTACATTGGCAGGTTGTGCAATCCCATTAATTGATCATATTCTTGAAGCTGTTTAAATTCACGGCTGATTTTAATTGGAACCAAAGGTTACTTGATTTGGCCGAGAGTGATTCAAATTGTATGGATTTCGCGACGAATAATTTGAAGCTCTAAAATTAGATATATCATTCATGAATGCTGGATTAAGCTTTTGTAATGTTTTAAAAATCTCAATACAAAGTGTGCTTTGACGAGAGACCAGCATTGTGCATCTGTTTGATTTGAGAAATAAGTCTTTGTAGGAGCTTAAACAATCATTAAGCAGAAATCTCACCGCGCGTTCTTGTATCTTTTCAATTTTCTGTAACGATTTTGATGCCGAAGAATACCAAACCAAAGGACAGTAGTTAAAAGTTGGAGTATACAAAGCTCTGGACTAAGATTTCGTTCTCAGCGTAACCAATGAAAGACCTACATCGTTTCAGGACGTTCAGTTGCGATGCAGCTTTCTTGCAAATATTTGATAGCTATATGTGGATCAAAGTTCAGTTTGTATTCCAGCGTTATACCTAGGAGTTTTACGGTTTCTGCAGACTGGCTAGATTGTCCCAGAAAATCAAGATTCAATCCAGAAGTATTTGTCTGATCTTTTTTTGACAAACAGTGCATGAAATTAGGATTAGCAGTCATTTCATTTTGATCCGGCCATGAAAGGGCGTTGCCTGCTTCCTTTTCCAAAAACCTTGATAAGCTCCAGCAATGATCCAGAAAAGCAAGCAAGCGTATTATCTTCAGCATAATTGTATATAGTCGCTTGCTTTATAAAAAAGAATAAATCATGTAGATACAAATTAAAGATAATAGGCCCCAGAACTGATCCTTGTCGTACCCCTGTAACAATATGTTGAAAGGAGCTGCACACGTTGTTTTATCCAGACACTCTGTTTTCGCCTCTTAGATAGGAATGGATCAACACTAATGCATTTTCATCAAAAGCATATGAATGGAGTTTCCCTATAATCAGTTCGTGCAAAATTGAATGAGAGATCCATGAAGCTTTTGAGAGATCCATGAAAACGGATCCCTACAAGGAAGACATTATATAATTTAGATTTCCTCTCTTCTCTGAGTCTTATCAAGACATGTTGAGTACTGTTGGTCTTTCTATAGGCTGCGATGAAAGTCGAAAGTTTTTCATTTAAGAAAGGAATTAGTCGTTCCTTGAGAATTTTTTTTCTTGTAATCTAACGGGACGATAATTTTTCTCTGCAGTACGAATAGGTTCTCCTTTGTCGAGAGGGAAAATTGCAGGAGTTTTGCATTCTGGGGAAATACAACAAATTTTAAATGACACAATTTACGGCTTTTGTCAAAGGGGAAGCTAGTTCATCACTGGCTAAACGAACACTTTTAGGTGGAATTAGGTCCAGACCAGTGGATTTTCTACCATGAAGCATTTTTGGTTGAAGCTGAAGAAACCTCATTAAAAGAAAAGGTTTGAAAATACGTTCAGCGCTTTGCACTATAGCCAGTATACATGGGTGACTCTTGTACTTTTCAAGAATTAACCTAACAATTTCTCGATCGTTATCAATAAGATTAGCTCCGCCAATTTTGCATGGTTTCTTGCCGGACATATTTTCCACAATATCTTATACAGAACGAGTGAGACCCCGTCTCTGCACGATCCGCATTGATCCCCTTTCTCCTGCCCATTGTTGTCGAATTTGCTTTTTTGCGTCATCCACATCTCCCACTTCCCGTTCTCCCTCCAGCCAGCCCTTGCGCTCCTCACATCACCCCGAGCATCTACCTTTGCAGAATGTCTGTCAGAGGTCGGGGGCAGCCGCACGGGCTCCGCTCAAAGCGGCCAAAGTTTTTGGCAGCCTCTCTTGATTGCCACATCAACGCACATCAACGCACATCAACGCTTGTCAACGGACAAAGCTGCTTTGTCAACACCAAACAATGCTGGAAACATCGATGTCATGAAGTGAAACGTCATCTTCACAGGGGCTCACGTCCTCCGTCGTCGTCGTATGGGGCACGCAATCCCAGCCAACAATAGTACCACTTACTGGGGGCAGTCACGTGATTGGATCCCTTATCACGTGGCAAATCACAGGGGCTCGCTTCCACCGTAATGGGGGTATGATCCAGATGCAAACCAACAATAGGACCATTGACTTGGGGGCAATCACGTGATCGACGAAAGCCTGCCCAATGTCACGTGACAGAACAAGACGTCACACAGTGACGTCTTCACAGGGGCTCGCTTCCACCGTAATGGGGGTATGATCCAGATCCAAACCAACAATAGGACCATTGACTTGGAGGCAATCACGTGATCGACGAGAGGCCTGCCCAATGTCACATGAAAGAATTGACAATACTACTTGGGGTAGTCACGTGATGGCATCCCATATCACGTGGCTGGGAACCCATATCACGTGGCAAATTCTCCTCCTGCACAGTTACATAAATCGGAAGATGATGCTGCAAAGGGGTAACCAATCCATTGGTCTCCTAAGAGAGAAACGAACCTCTGCAGGGGAAGGGGCAACGAAGATAAGTCATCGTTGGCTGGTCTGCCAAAAAACATTTGCATGTGGGGTCACAAGATAGATGGCAAATGGGGGTTGTCACGTGATGACCCCATGTCACGTGACTTGCTTGGCAAGTTGCCAAATATGATCATGTGGCTTGGCACTATTCCCTCGACTATCTATCATGTGACCTGCCAATTTATGACGTTTTGAAAGAGCACAGTATGGAAGTGACAACGAAGTAGATAGGCCTACTCACATCTGTCATCTGAAGCAAACATTTACAACTTTTCTGTCTGTACTGAAAATTACCAAGTGGCGTGAAATTTTTGCTTTATCATTGCTCCAGCGAAAACATAGGCCTACTTACGTTCCACTTCCATGCTACTCATTTCTGTGATTTTCCCCCTGTGAATTCGCATCGCCCTGTCTTAAAGGTACTTCAATCCAATCTAAGGGCATTCATAATAGCTTTCTTGCAAACTGTAGTACCCAATAAACACTCCTGAACGTATGCAACATCTTCATATTTAACTGTCAACATGAGATCTTCCGCAACACCAAAATTTCCATGTCGCCTCAGATTTGCAGGTGATTTCATCATGCCAAAACCATTAGGTAGGAAGTTTCTCATGCCAACATCGTTAGCTAAAAAGTTCTCCGAAGACAATCGTCTTCAGGGAAGATTACATCATTAGTTGCTCATTATTCCTATTCATTATTAACGAAGAGGCCTGCACAGAGGTTCTCCAGCGCATCTAGCTTATACCCATTGCCATTGGCTAATTTGAATTGATACTGATCCTATAGTGAAGCTACTACAGAAGAAACCCAGCTGCTATTGGCTAATTTCAAATGGCTCAACCTATCTATTGTATACGTATTCTCATTGGCTAATCCGAGTTAATACGGATCCCACAGAGAAGCTACTAATGAAGAAACCGAGCCGTTATTGGCTAATTTCAAATGACCCGACCCATCTAGCTTCTATGCATTGCCATTGGCTAATTTCAATTAATACGGATCCCATAGTGAAGCTACTGAAGATGAAAGCCAACTGTTATTGGTTAATTTCAAATGAGCCGACCTTTCTACCTTTTAAGCATTGCCATTGGCTAATTTCAATTAATACGGACCCCATAGTGAAGCTACTGAAGATGAAAGCCAACTGCTATTGGCTAATTTCAAATGATCCGACCTTCCTAGCTTTTACACATTGCCATTGGCTAATTTCAATCAGAACAGACTCCATAGTTAAGATACTAATGAAAAAAGTGAACTCCTATTGGCTAATTTCAAATTGCCCAACCCATCTATCCTATAGGTATTCCCATTGGCTAATTTCAATCAATGTACATCCCATAGTTAAGCTAAAGGGGCGATATGCAACTGGGGGCAATCAAGTGCCTATCCCCATGTCACGTGACTTACTTGGCAAATTGCCAAAATTGATCATGTGACCATGTGACTTGGCACAGTGCCAAGTTATGTGACGTCACTTGGCACAGTGCCAACTTCCCTAATTGCATTCTCCTCAACAAGCCGACTCCATTTCTTTAACAATTTCAATGACTGCTCCTTCGCATGGCAAAATATACCTCTGCAATCTGCTTCTTTCATCCCCTCTTGAATGAAGGGTTCTGAACTCCGTGACAGAACTTTCTAATTATATTTCCAATAGCACTCTTCTTCCCTGCATCCCATATAGCACTCTCACGAGAGTGCAGTAAGAATTTACTAGCGACCCAGCCAGTAACCCTTGCAGCAAACGAGATCATACGCTGAATTTGTTTCTTTGCGATTTGCCTGAGAAGGTGGCTAATCCTCTCTACACTCAACGGTAAATCTATTCGTCTCATTTGCAATAAATCTTTGGCGCTGCCTTCCTGCTTGCTAGGCTTCTTTTCCTTATTTATTACTACAGAATTTCATTTCCACACGAAGAACCAACACCTACATAATGCTGCGAGAAAGACAGCAAGAACAATGAAGATAGTTTTCATGTATATAAGCTAACCCGGGAAAGAAAGGAAACTACATTAACAAAGGCAACTAGGGCAGCAAAGGCTACTGGATTAAGCAAAGCAACGAAGAACAATGTACCTAAGAAAACCACAATCATGGACATAAATTATGAGACAAATTCATCTTTCCCGATATTTTCACCTGTAGAGCATCCTTTGCCCCCGTTCCCCCTCAATCAGTGTTGAAAACTCCGAGAACCTTCCTTCACCCGTCACTAACATTGAATAAGAGGGGAGAGGGGGATCTTCAATAGTCAAATCTTAGGTTTTAGATTTGTCATTAACTATTTTGTCCATGATTACAGTGGCAATAATGCAGGACAAGCCATATAGTGCACAAAAGCTACCATGACCACTAAGGCAGTAATGCCAAGTTGAACATCTCTACTACAACAACCAAGACACGCAGCACAATGAGGGCATCTAAGAGCTCCCGCTACTTCCTCTTACAATATGACTTATCTACACACTTGAGGTACCAGAACAACCGCAACAACTTTACTGACTTAGTGTTCCTACTCTCGAGTCCTAAATACGGGGGGGCTGAGATAATAGTTGGGGACTGGTAATGGCTCGAGGGCAACCCTCTTTAAAAGAATTAACTATGAAATATAAGTATGAAATATAGTATAATAAACTAATATTTCGCGGGGCTGGAACAATCAGCGAGACGAGTTTTGAAAAAATGAAAATAGCGATTTTGTCTGTTAAAAACGTATCTTTTCTATATTCATGTAAAAAATATTTACTATCATTTCAGTTTTCAACAACAGTAATAAAATGGGGTCCCAATACAAGTGGCGGAGTTAGAAAACTTTTCAACAATTAATAAATTTGGGGGGGGGGCATTATTCGCTACCCAAGAGACGCAACCATGTCAGCTAAGGACGTTTTAAAAGAGCACAGTATGGAAGTGACAACGAAGTAGACAGGCCTACTCACATCTGAAGCAAACATGCACAACTTTTCTGTCTGTACTGAAAATTGCCAAGTGGGGTAAAGTTTTTGCTTTATTATTGCTCCAGTGAAAACATAGGCCTATTTACGTTCCACTTCCATGCTATTAATTTCTGCCATTTTCCCCCTTTGAATTCGCATCGCCCTGTTTTAAAGGTACTTCAATCCAAGTTAAGGGCATTCATAATAGCTTTCTTGCAAACCGTACTCTCCAATAAACACTCCTGAACGTATGCAACATCTTCACATTCAACTGTCCACGGACATCCTCTGCAACACCGAAATTTCCATGTCGCCACAGAGTTGCAGGTGATTTCATCATGCCAAAACCATTAGGTAGGAAGTTTCTCATGCCAACATCGTTAGCTAAAAAGTTCTCAAAAAACAATCGTCTTCAAATAAGATCACATCATTAGTTGCTCATTACTTCTATTCATTATTACGAAAGCAGAACCCTGCACAGAGGCCCTCCCGTGCAGCATCCAAATCATCTAGCTTATAGACATTGCTATGGGCTAATTTGTATTGATACGGATCCTATAGTGAAAATACTAAAGATGAAAGCGAGCTGCTATTGGATAATTTCAAATGGCTCAACCAATCTACCTTATACACAGTGCCATTGGCTAATTTGAATTGATGCTGATCCCATAGTCAAGGTACTAAAGATGAAAGCGAATTGCTATTGGCTAATCTGAAATGACCCGACCCAGCTAGCCTTTACACATTGCCATTGGCTAATTTGAAATCATTCGGATCCCATAGTCGAGCTACTAAAGCAAGAATCATTCGGATCCCATAGTTAAGCGATGTTGCATTGGTTCTGCCACTTAGAATAATTTTCACAAATTGCTTAAGGTGTGGTTTATTTCCCGAAGTATGGAAATATGCAAACGTAGTGCCGGTTCATAAGAAAAATGAGAAAAATATGAAGGAAAATTACCGTCCTATTTCTCTGTTACCAATTTTTGGGAAAATACTCGAAAAACTCATGTACGATTCTCTCTACTCACATCTTGTATCACATGAACTACTTAACCCTAATCAATCAGGTTTCCGCCCAGGCGACTCAACAATTAACCAGTTACTCTCAATAACACATACAATATTTAAAGCTTTAGACTGTAATCCTCCTCTTGATGTTCGTTCCGTATACCTTGACATTTCCAAGGCATTTGATAGGGTTTGGCACGATGGTCTACTTTATAAATTAAAGCGATGTGGTGTGTCAGGACAACTTCTATTTCTAATCCAAAGTTTTCTCAAGGATCGAAAGCAAAGGACTGTACTGAATGGACAGAGTTCTAACTGGGGAGATATTTCCGCAGGGGTGCCCCAGGGCTCTATTCTAGGACCCTTGTTTTTCCTTGTGTATATAAATGATCTAGCTGTGGGCTTGAAGTGCAATGTTAAGTTATTTGCTGATGATACATCATTGTTCACAGTGGTAGAAGATTCCACTACAGCTGCCAACGACATGAACCATGACTTAGATTTGATAAGTCAGTGGGCTTATGCATGGAGAATGTCCTTTAATCCTGACCCGCAGAAGCAGGCTGTTGAATTAACATTTTCAAGGAAGAAAATTGAAATCGATCATCCAGCGATCCTTTTTAACAACATACCTGTGAAGAAAGTAAGTGAACATAAACATTTAGGAATCATTCTGGACTCAAAGCTTTCTTTCTCAGCTCATATCAAATCAGCTATCTCTAAAACACGAAAGGGCATCGGTTTGCTGAAATATCTCTCCAAATATCTGCCCAGGCATACCCTAAACGAACTGTATAAGCTCTATGTGCGACCCCACCTGGACTATGGTGATGTCATTTACCATATTCCTGAAAAAGTATGTGATTTCAGTCAATACATCATTTTGCCAAATTTAATGGAAAAATTAGAGTCTGTTCAGTATTCTGCTGCTTTGGCTGTGTCAGGTGCATGGAGGGGAACATCTCGAGAGAAGTTGTACACCGAGCTTGGCTGGGAGTCGCTCAGTTCCCGAAGATGGAGTAGACGTCTGACCTTGTTTTACAAGTTTGTAAATAATCTTAGTCCTGAGTATACAGTAGATCCAATTCCCCCACTATATCAGTCGCAGTACTGTCTTCGTGACCAGGATGTCATTGGGCGAATGAGGGCAAGGACAGAAAAATTCAAATCTACCTTCTATCCTAACTGCCTATCCGAATGGAATAAGCTTGAGCCAGAATTGAGGCTTGCACCTTCTATTGCTGTTTTTAAGAAAAAGCTCTTATCAATGATCCGCACTCCTGCAAAATCTGTTTTTGGAATTCACGATCCAAAAGGATTATCCTATCTTACTCAACTCAGGGTTGGTCTCAGCAAATTGAATTTCCACAAATTCAAGCATAATTTTAGGGATACCATTAACCCAATGTGCCCAACAAGCGATGGCATTGAGGACACGGAGCACTTTCTGTTGCTCTGCCCTTCTTTTGATCTTCAACGTCAAGATCTTCTCGCTGAAATTGTTGAATTATTACGACCATTTCTACAAATCACCGATCTTTCAAATGATGCTTTGGTACAGCTTTTACTATATGGTGATCAAGACCTTTCTTATGACTTAAACAGACAAATACTCAAATTAACTTTACATTATATCCATGAAACTGGTCGGCTTGATTAAGTCTTTTTAGGACTTCAGTACTAAGCAACCACCTAGCCCCTTTTTATGTTCGTTTCACTTGTAAATTCTTTTGCACATCAGATGTTAGGCATTTTATCTAACTATCCAAAAATGAGTTGCGCTTGTGACACCATAATTGCAACCCTTAACTGACGTCCGATGTGGAAAAGAATCTAATGCAGTATCAATTAGTTTTTAATCGTTTGTAGTGTAGTTGTATGTTAGTTTAACGTTGCGTGTCTCTTTTTTATATTGGCCATGGGGTAGTCATTGTCTTTCGCTCCCCATGGTATCGTACCTGCAGTGTCGTAAAGTAATTAGAAAGGTATAGTTTAATGTAGGATATGTTGTAAATATTTATATTTGAATAAAAAAAAAGCTACTAAAGATGAAAGCCAACTGCTATTGGCTAATTTCAAATGAGCCAACCCATCTAGCTTATACACGTTGCCATTGGCTAATTTCAATTAATACAGATCCCATAGTAACGATACTGAACATGAAAGCCAACTGCTATTGGCTAATTTTAAAGGACCCTATTCATCTACCAACTACACATTCCCATTGGCTAATTTCAATCAACACAAATCCCATAGTTAAACTAAAGGGGCATACACTGTGTGAGTCGTATGACCTATTTACTTACCCCAGATGTATTGTGATAAGGGTGATATGCAAGTAGGGGCAATCACGTGCCTGCCCCCATATCACGTGACATACTTGGCAAGTTGCCAAAATTGGTCATGTGACTTGGCACTTTGCCAAGTTATGTGACGTCACTTGGCACCGTGCCAACTTCCCTTTTTGCATCCCTCTCCACAAACCGACTCCATTTCCTTAACAATTTCCACGAATGCTCCTTCGCACGGCAAAAGATACCCCTGCAATCTGCTTCTCTGACCTCCTATTCAATAAAGGGGTCTGAATGCCGTCACAGCACACTATAATAATACTTCCAATACCTAGCATCCCTTTCATATACCACTCTCACTCAAATGCAGTCAGATTTTACAAGACAGCCAGCCCGTAAACCTTGCAGAAGGCGAGATCATAGTTGGATTTGTTTGTTTGCGATGTGCCTGAGAAGGTCTCATCCTCACATCAAGTCAACGGTAAATCTATGCGTCTTATTTGCAGTAAAGTTTTTGCACTGGCCTTCTGTTGCTGTGCTTCTTTTCCTTACTGATTATTACAGAAGTTCCTTTCCATACCAAGAACCAACAGGTACACAATGCTGCGAGAAAGATATCAAGAACAATGAAGATAGTTCATGTATGTAAGCAAACCCAGGAATGTAAGGCAACTACATTAACAAAGGCAACTAGGGCAGCAAAGGCTACTGGAGCAAGCAAAGCAACGAAGAACAATGTACTTAAGACAACCAGTGGCAATAATGCAGGACAAGCCATATAGGGTACAAAAGCTACTATGCCCACTGAGGATATATTGCCAAGTTGATAATCCAAACTACAACAACACACGCAGAACAATGAGGGCAACTAAGAGTTCCACCTACTTCCTCCCACAATAAGATTCATCTACGCACTTGAGGTACGAGAACAACTGTAACAACTGCACTGACTTGATGTCCGTACTCTAATACGGGGGGAGGGGAAGAATAATCGAAGGACTTGTAATGGCTTGATAAACTAATATTCTAGGGGGGTTGGAACAATCAGGGAGAGGAGTTTTTGAAAATTGAAAATAGTCATCGTCTCTGTTAAACACGTATCTTTTCTATATTGATTTAAAAAATATATTTACCATCATTCCCGTTTCCCACAAAATTAATAAAGTATGGTTCCAGTACAAGTGGGGGAGTTCGAAAACTTTCCAAAAATTAACAATGAGGGGGAGGGGGCATTAGTCGCTACTCTAGAGAACGCAACCATGCCCGCTAAGGCAACTAGAAAACACGAGAGATCAAAATAGATAGTAAAACTATTAGACAACTAGAGCAACAATACACGCTTGAGGTACGAGAACAGCTATTCTGAAGAAGCTGGAAGTAGCAACTATTCTGACTTGATTTCCCTTCTATCGAGTACTGCTATAACGGAGAGGGGGGGACTCGAGAAAAGTCAGAGGGGCTGGAAATCGTTTCAGATGCTAACAACAAGGAGGTTGAAACAATCGGGAAGGGGAAGTTTGACATTGAAAATAGTCGCTTTCTAAGTTGAAAACGTATTGCTCCTATATTCATTTACAACATATTCACTATCAATTTCCTTTTTCTAAAAACCTGATAACAGAGAGGTTGGCTGCATAACACAAAAAGACATTCAAATGAAAATGGAATTGAAAAAATACAATGAGCAGGAGCAGCGATGCTGTGGCGTGCTAAGCGCGCCAGTGAACGCCGCAGGCGGCCCGGCGCCAAAGGTGCCCAGCCCTCCGCAGGAGCTAGGAACTCCTGCGGAGGGCTGGGCGCCTTTCACGAGGCTGGGCGCCTGCAGAGGGATTCCTACCTATATTACTAACGGGTGAGGGGTCGGTTAAGATTGTTCTATTGTCCCCGAATTTCTTCGCGTGCGTCTTCGGGATCTCCCGCTTCCCCTGCCCCCTCCAGCCCACTTTTCAGCTCGAAAAATCACGCCGAAAATCTAGGTTAGCCGAATCTATGTGAGAAGTTGGGGGCAGGCACTGCGGCTCGGGTACGACCGACCAAACTTTCTGGCAGCCTTCCTATTTTCCAGTTTGACGTAGGTTCAACGTCACGAAACAGTGGTGGTGAGTCACTAACGACTCTTGATGGGGCCATCAGCGCTCATCAACGGACAAACTTTGTTTGTCAACAAGAAACAATGCTCCATTGTCAACAACTTACGGGCTACGTAACATCGACGTCACGCAGCAGTAACATCTACAGCAAACAATAGCAAACACCCGATGACTGGGGCCTACAACAATAGCACAACTGACTGGGGGCAGTCACGTGATGGGATCCCATGTCACGTGGTAAATTCTCCATCGCAGTAGGCTAAGTCGGTCGGAATATGATGCTGCAAAGGGGTAACACCAATCTACTACTGGTATCCAAACAGGGGTAACCAACTTCAGGAGTTCAGGAGGGGCGACGAAAATATGTCATGGTTGGCTTGCCTGCCAAAACACATTTGCATAACACAACTGGTAAATGGGGGCTGTCACGTGATGACCCCCATGTCGCATGACTTGCTTGGCAAGTTGCCAAAATTGATCATGTGACTTGGCACTTTACCCTACTCCCTATCATGTGACTTGCCAACTTACCAACGCGTTTTGAGAGACTACAGTATGGAAGTGACAACGATGTACGTAAGCCTACTCAATCACATCTGAAGCAACGTGTAGAAAGAACTCTTCTGTTTTCACAGAAAAATTGCCAAGTAGCATAAAATTTCAGCTTCGTTAATACTTCAGCGGCAAAATAGACCTACTTACGTTTCACTTCAATGCTGCTAATTTCCGATATTCCCCTTGATTTGAATCTACTTCGCCATTTTTTGACGAAGGTACTTTGACGGTACTCCCTAATAAACACTCGTGAACATAGTCAAAATCTTCATATTCAACTGTCAACATGAGATCTTCTGCAACACCAAATTTCGATGTCGCCACAGATTTGCAGGTGATTTCATCGTGCCAAAACCATTACGTAGGAAGTTTCTCATGCCAAGATCGTTAGCTAAAAGGTTCTCCGAAGACAATCGTCTTCAAGGAAGATACATCATTAGTTGCTCATTATTCCCATTCATTATCAAAGCAGAGGCCTGCACAGAGGTTCTCCGGCGCATCTACCTTATACACATTGCCATTGGCTAATTTGAATTGATACTTATCCTATAGTGAAGCTACTAAAGACGAAAGCCAGCTGTAATTGGCTAATTTCAAATGGCTCAACCCATCTAGCGTATACGTATTCCCATTGGCTAATCCGAATTAATATTGATCCCACAGAGAAGCTGCTAATGAAGAAAGCGAGCCGTTATTGGCTAATTTCAAATGACCCGACCTTCATAGCTTTTACACATTGCCATTGGCTAATTTGAATTAATACGGATCCCATAGTGAAGCCACTAAAGATGAAAACCAACTGCTATTGGCTAACTTCAAATGACTCGACCCATCTAGCTTTTACATATTGCCATTGGCCAATTTGAATTGATACGGATTATTAGTCAAGTTACTGAAGATGAAAGCCAACTGCTATTGGCTAATTTCAAATGGCCCAACCCATCTATCTTATACGTATTCCCATTGGCTAATTTCAATCAACGTACATCCCATTGTTAAGCTAAAGGGGCCTACACTGTGTGAGGGGCATAACCTATTTACTTACACAAGATGTATTGTCGTAAAGGCGAGATGCAACTGGGGGCAATCAAGTGCCTACCCCCATGTCACGTGACATGCTTAGAAAGTTGCCGAAATTGGTCATGTGACTTGGCATAGTGCCAAGTTCCGGCCATGTGATTTGGCACTTTGCCAAGTAATGTGACGTCATTTGGCACCGTGCCAACATCCCTAATTGCATTCCTCTCAATAAGCCGATTTCATTTCTTTAACAATCTACATGAATGCTCCTTCAAACGGCAAAATATACCCTCTGCAATATGCTTCTTTCACCTCCTCTTGAACGAAGAGTTCTGAACTCCGTGACAGAACTTTCTAATAATATTTCCAATACCTTCCGTTCCTCCCATATGGCACTCTCACGAGAGTGCAGTCAGAATTTACGACAGACCCAGCCCGTAACCAGGCGACATCATGCGCTGAATTTGTTTGTTTGCGATTTGCCTCAGAAGGTGGCTAATCCTCTCTACAAGTCAACGGTAGATTTATTCGTCTCATTCGCAATAAATGTTTGGCCCTTGCTTCCTCCTGCTGGGCTTCTCTTCCTTACAGATTATTACAGAATTTCATTTCCACACGATGAACCAACACCTACACAAAAATGGTGAAAGACACCAAGAACAATGAAGATAGTTCATGTATGTAAGCTAACCCGGGAAAGTAAGGCAACTACATTAACAAAGGCAACTAGTTCAGCAAAGACTACTGGAGCAAGCAAAGCAACGAAGAACAATGTACCTAAGACGACCACAATCATGGACATAAATTATGAGACAAATTCATCTTTCCCGACATTTTCACCTGTAGAGCATCCTTTGCCCCCGCCGTTCCCCCCTCAATCAATGTTCAAAACTCCGAGAACCTTCCTTGACCCGTCACCAACATTGAATAAGAGGGGAGATGGGGATCTTCAATAGTCAAATCTTAGGTTCTGGATTTGTCTTTAACTATTTCGTCCATGATTGCAGTGGCAATAATTCAGGACAAGCCATACAGGGCACAAAAGCTACCATGGCCACTAAGGTAATAATGCCAAGTTGAGCATCTCAACTACAACAACCAAGACACGCAGCACAATCAGGGCAACTAAGACCTCCCGCTACTTCCTCCCATAATATGACTTATCTATACACTTGAGGTACCAGAACAATCGCAACAACTTTACTGACTTGATGTTCCTACTCTCGAGTCCCAAATACGGGAGGCAGGCAATAGTTGCGGACTGGTAATGGCTCGATAAACCAATATTCCGCGGGGCTGGAACAATCAGCGAGACGAGTTTTGAAAAATTGAAAATAGTCATTTTGTCTGTTAAAAACGTATCTTTTCTATTTTACTATCATTCCAGTTTCCCACAACAGTAATAACATGGGGCTCCAATATAAGTGGGGGGTGGTTAGAAAACTTTTCAACACTTAATAAATTGGGGGGGGGCATTATTCGCTACTCAAGAGAATGCAACCATGTCACCTACGGTACCTAGAAAAACCAGAGATGGAAATGGACAGTAAAACTATTAGACAGCCAGAGCAACAACACACGCTTGAGATACGAGAACAACTGTAGCAACTATACCGACTTGATTTACCAACTATCGAGTACCACAAAAACAGAGAGAGGGGGGCTAGGAAAGTCAGAGGGGTTGGAAATAGTTTCACATCCTTATTATTGGGGGTTTGGAACAAGCGAGAAGGCGAGGCTTGAAAATTAAAAATATTCCCTCTTTGAGTTAAAAAAGTTTTCGTTACTATATCTATTTACAACATAGTCACTATCAACTCCATTTTCCTAAAAGCGTAACAACAGGAAGGTTGGCTGCATTTCATTTCATTCTTATTTATTTAATCACGATAGCCCCATCAGTCCATGAGAACTGCTAAACAAAAGAGGTTGCCGTCGAGATCTGCAAATCATATTGAGACATTGAAAAGAAAATGAAATTGAACAAGATACAACGAATATAAGTAGGGGTAATGTGGCGCGCGAAGCGCGCCAGTGGCCGCCGCAGGCAGCCCAGGGCGCCGAAGGCGCCCAGCCCTCCGCAGGAGCTAGTCGGATTCCTAGTCTATATACATAACGGGCGGGCGATCGGTTAAGATTGTTCTATTGTCCCCGAATTTCTCTCTGTGAAGCCTCGGGATCTCCCACTTCCCGTGCCCCTTCCAGGCCGCTCTTCACCTTGAAAAATCACACCGAAAATCTAAGTTTGCAGAATGTGTGTGAGAAGTTGGGAGCAGGCACTGCCGCTGGGGTAGGAGCGAGGAAGGTTTCTGGCAGCCTTCCTATTTTCCAGTTTGACGTAGGTTCAACATCACGAAACAATGGTGGTGAGTCAATAACGACTCTTGATGAGACCATCTTCGGTCATCAACGGACAAAGCTGGTTTGTCAACAGGAAACAGTGCTCGATTGTCAACAACTTACGGGCTACGTAACACCGACGTCACGCAGCAGTAACGCCTTCAACAAACAATAGCACCACTCATGACTGGGGCCAACAACAATAGCACCACTGACTGGGGGCAGTCACGTGATGGGATCCCATATCACGTGGCAAATTCTCCATCGCAGAACGCTTCAAGTCGGTCGCAATATGATGCTGCTGCAAAGGGGTAACACCAATCTACTACTGGTATCCAAACAGGGCCAACAAACTTCAGGAGTTCTGGAGGGGCGACGAAAATATGTCATGGTTGGCTTGCCTGCCAAAACACATTTGCATAAGATAACTGGTAAATGGGGGCTGTCACGTGATAACCCCCATGTCACGTGCCTTGCTTGGCAAGTTGCCAAAATTGATCATGTGACTTGGCACTTTCCCCTACTCCCTATCATGTGACTTGCCAACTTAACAACGCGTTTTGAGAGACCACAGTATGGAAGTGACAGCGAAGTACGTAAGCCTACTCACTCACATCTGAAGCAACGTGTAGAACTCTTCCGTTTTTACTGAAAAATTGCCAAGTAGCATAAAATTTCAACTTCTTTAATGCTTCAGCGGCAAAATAGACCTACTTACGTTTCACTTCAATGCTGATAATTTCCGACATTCCCCTTGATTTGAATCTACTTCGCCCTTTTTTGACGAAGGTACTTCAATCCACTTTAAGGACATTCATAATAGATTTCTTCGAAACGGTACTCCCCAAAAAACGCTCGTGAACATAGTCAAAATCTTCATATTCAACTGTCAACATGAGATCTTCTGCAACACCGAATTTCGATGTCGCCACAGATTTGCAGGTGATTTCATCGTGCCAAAACCATTAGGTAGGAAGCTTCTCATGCCAAGATCGTTAGCTAAAAAGTTCTCCGAAGACCATCGTTTACAAGGAAGATTACATCATTAGTTGCTCATTACTTCTATTCATTATTAAAGCAGAGGCCTGCACAGAGGTTCTCCAGTGCATCTACCATATACACATTGCCATTGGCTAATTTGAATTGATACTGATCCTATAGTGAAGCTACTAAAGAAGAAAGCCAGCTGCTATTGGCTAATTTCAAATGGCTCAACCCATTTACCTTATACGTATCCCACTGGCTAATTTGAATTGATACTGATCCTATAGTGAAGCTACTAAAGAAGAAAGCCAGCTGCTATTGGCTAATTTCAAATGGCTCAACCCAGTTAGCTTATACGTATCCCACTGGCTAATTTGAATTGATACTGATCCTATAGTGAAGCTACTAAAGAAGAAAGCCAGCTGCTATTGGCTAATTTCAAATGGCTCAACCCATTTAGCTTATACGTATCCCACTGGCTAATTTGAATTGATACTGATCCTATAGTGAAGCTACTAAAGAAGAAAGCCAGCTGCTATTGGCTAATTTCAAATGACCCGACCCATCTAGCTTATACACGTTGCCATTGGCTAATCTGAATTAATACGGATCCCATAGTGAAGCTACCGAAGATGAAAGCCAACTGTTATTGGTCAATTTCAAATGATCCGACCTTCCTAGCTTTTACACATTGCCATTGGCTAATTTGAATTAATACAGATCCCATAGTGAAGTTACTAAAGATGAAAGCCAACTGCTATTGGCTAATTTCAAATGATCCGACCTTCCTAGCTTTTACACATTGCTATTGGCTAATTTCAATTAATACGGATACCATAGTGAAGCTACTAAAGATGAAAGACAACTGTTATTGGCTAATTTCAAATGACCCAACCCATCTAGCTCTTACACATTGCCATTGGCTAATTTCAATCAGAACCGACTCCGTAGTTAAGATGCTAATGACGAAAGTGAACTGCTATTGGCTAATTTCAAATTGCCCAAGCCATCTATATAGATAGGTATTCCCATTGGCTAATTTCAATCAATGTACATCCCATGTTTAACCTAAGGGGGGGTTATGCAAAAGGGGGCAATCAAGTGCCTGCCCCCATGTCACGTGATATACTTGGCAAGTTGCCAAAATTGGTCATGTGACTTGGCACTGTGTCAAGTTCCGGTCATGTGACTTGGCACTTTGCCAAGTTATTTGACGTCACTTGGCACCGTGTCAACTTGCCCAATTGCATTCCTCTCCACAAGCCGACTCTATTTCTTAAAGAATTTCCACGAATGCTCCTTTGCACGGAGAAATATGCCCTCTACAATCTGCTTCTCTGACCTCCCCTTCAACGAAGGGTTCTGAACTCCGTGACAGAACTTTATAATGATATTTCGAATACCTAGCGTTATTTGATATTTGATATTTGAATCTTTTTAGGAGGGTAGCCCCTCGGCAGAAGCCGTTTTTCAAGGGGCCCTCCATTAAAAACTTACATACTATAAATAATTAAAATAAATCACTACTAAAATCAGAAACCATAATCTAAAAGCCTATTTACAGTTATACAATATATACAATAAACAAAGAAATTAAACCTTTACAGTTTTCTTGAAACCATCCAGGGAGGATGCTGTCTTTGACTCAGCAGGGAGGCTGTTCCATATTTTAGCTCCTTGGTACGAAAAACATTTTTGCCCATTCACTGACTTTTTCTTTGGCAACCTTAAATCAGTCTCGGTGTTCCGGAGGTTGTCGGAGGAGCATGCTGAGTTTTTTGTAAAGAGATTACACAGGTATTGTGGAGCCAAATCGTTGAGCGACTTGAAGACCATTATTTTAGATTCATTATCAATGAGTTCTTCAATGGTCTGCCAGCCCAACTCTGCAATAAGTGGTCTGCTTGGGGTATCAAAGCTGCTATTTGTGATGATTCTAGCAGCACGATTTTGGAGCTTTTGCAGCTGGTTGGTGTCTGTAGATCCAGCACAACCCCAGACAGGGTTCCCCTCAAATAGCACTCTCATGAGAATGCAGTCACATTTTACGAGAGGCCCTTCCAGCAGGCGAGATCATAGGCTGAATTTGTTTGTTTGCGATTTGCCCGAGAAGGTGGCAAGTCCTCTCTACAAGTCAATGGTACATTTATTCGTCTCATTCGCAAAAATTTGGCCCTGGCTTCCTGCTACTGGGCTTCTGTTCCTTACTGATTATTACAGAACTTCATTTCCATACGAAGAACCAACACCTACACAATGCTGCGAGAAAGACAGCAAGAACAATGAAGATACTCCATGTATGTAAGCAAACCCTGGAAAGTAAGGCAACTACATTAATAAACGCAACTAGGCCAGCAAAGCCTATTGGAGCAACCAAAGCAACAAACAACAATGTACGTAAAAAACCACAATCATCGACATATATTATGATGCAAATTCATCTTTCCCCGTATTTTACATGTAAAATCTATTTGCCATCATTCCAGTTTCGCACAACATTAATAAAGTTGGGTTCCAATCCAAGTGGGGGAGTTGGAAAACTTTTCAAAAATTAATAAATTGGGAGGGGGGCATTGTTCGCTACTCGAGAGAGCGCAACCATGTCATCTAAGGCTATTAGAATAACGAGAGTTGGAAATACATAGTAAAACCATCAGACAACTACAGCAACTACACACGCTTGAGGTACCAGAACAACTGCAGCAACTATACCGACTTGATTTACCAACGATCGAGTACCACAAAAACAGAGAGAGGGGGTTAGGAAAGTCAGAGGGGTTAGAAATAGTTCTATGAACTAATTACTGGGGGCTTGGAACAATCGAAAAGGGGATGCTTGAAAATGGAAAATATTCGCTTCTTCTGGGTTAAAAACGTATCGTTACTGTATTTAATACACATTCAACATCAACGTAATAACAGGGAGACTGGCAGAAAAAATACAACTTATATAAGCAGTGATAGGGCAACTGAAAGTTTCAGCTACTTCCTTCCACAATAAGATTCATCTACACACTTGAGGTGTGAAACAACTGCTGCAATTATACTAACTATATGTTCCTACAATCGAGCCCTAAACACGGGGGAGGGGGTGCCGAAGAATAGTCGCGAGAGCTGGTGATGGCTCAATAAACTAATATTCTTGAAGAATTGCAAAACATAAAAAGAAATTACAAGATAATGAAATTGAAAAAATACAATAAATGATGCAGTGATGCTGTGGCGCGCGAAGCGCGCCAGTGGCCGCCGAAGGCGCCCAGCCCTCCGCAGGAGCTAGGATTCCTAGTTCATGTAATATTCAGTGAAGAGTTCTAGCAACTCATGATCATCAGTAACTATTCTGTCGCCATTTACTAGGGAAATTTCATTACCAGTCAGGCCACCCGTATTTGAAAGGAACTGTTTCACGAACCCCAGACAGCTATATGACACCGTAACTTGCAACTTTTTAAAACCAGCTGTTAACGAAGTTAAGTAAGTGCTGCTGAAAGGTTTAGTTTTACATAATACAACTATTTTTGCAAGTTTGTTGTTATATTGATAGCAGTAATGGAAATGGTAATGAAGTGCACTGCGACGAATCATTAATGTTATAATACGTAATATGGTTGCCTCAACTTCAGATCGAGTATGGAGGAGGTCAGTGTGAAGAGGATACTGCTTCGTTTTACAATGCTTTGTTTTACAATAGCAGGGTCAGGTACGGACAGAAAGCAAGAATTACCCTTTTACACTAAGTGCTGACGTTTTAGAGGAAGTGTTGCCCAGCAGGGTAACTATTGATCGACTTAGCAATTTGTTGCAATAGAGAACAAAATCTAATTATGTTTAGGGGACTATTATGGAAACAAGGCTGTGTTGACCTTTTAATGCCATCCCTGCCATTTTTAAACTGGGGGTGTTTTTAATCTATATTTTGCCTTTAAAAGTTTTATTATAGTGTACATTTGTAATTAGATTCTTTTTCTTTTCCTTTAAATTTTTATGACCTTTAGTCCTCTTTTATCATTTTAATGGCAAATTTTACTTACTTAGCTACTTAATTACTTACTCAGGACGTAGCATCATTGCTTTCGACATTATTTGTACCGGCCCCTTGCTTCGTACCGGCATGTTCAGTGTTCATTGCATATGGTGCTATTTTTGGGCAAGCTTTCCTCCCTCACATAGAGTCAAATCATCTTCCACCACAAATCAGAATTATTGAGAAAACTGAGATTATATTGACAAAAGCCATTGTTGTGACAGTGGCATTTTTTTGTGAAAATGTATATACACAGATTTCATCTGTAAGAGGCTTTTTCTTCAACAATGTTTCCTTACTTCTGAAAGACGTTTGACACACCATGTTTTTGCTTGCTTGCAATAGTAGTTCTGATGAGCTTCCTCAAGACTACTAACAATCATTCTTTGCCACCCTCACATTGAAGTCATATTGGCAGTTGATAAAAAATGTTGCATTCAAATGTCTCCCATTTCTGGAGCTCCCATGTAGCTCAGAGTGCAAAAGGCGATAGACTTTAATCACAGACCTTTTTTGAGTTACACAGAATTCATTGTTTACATCTTAGTCTACCTCATTGTAGCCTTTCGTTGTTTGGCTGTGATTGGACTGTGAACTTAACTAACAATGACATGGTTTTTTAAATAATTGGTGTTTCAATTGATCCGGAGAAAGTTTTGACCGACTGCTTGTAATCCGTTCTATATTTTTGGGTATGTTGGAAGCTAAAGCTTGAGGAGTCCATCCTTTCCCTGTCGTCGTTTGTATTCCCCCACACAAACAAATCCATCTTTAATGTTAAACATTAGTATTTGTTTTTTCTCCAATCACCAGCATCGATTTATCTACAGATTGTCCCTTTGTTCCCTGGTTTGCATTTATGGTGACACAGTCCACTATCCGCAAATTTCTTTTCAAAAGCATCCACAAGGTTGCTTGCTGATGCGCTCTGCGACAGTAAATCGAGTAACTAATAAAATCGAGCAACAATGGAATAGTCTTTAATTAATTGCGGATTAATCTCTACAGTGGATTACGATGATACAGCATCGTTGATACAGCAAAAAGAGAAAGAAAGTACCATAATAGGAAAATGATCATATGTATCGATTTTTTCATAACAAGAATTAAGCCATCAACATCATCATTTGTCTCTGTATCATCTTCAGAATCAGTCTCCTCCGCCACAATTGCTTTTATGCCTTGGCTAATTTGTTTAAAAGGTTGAAAAGGCACTAAAAACATGGCATCGGAAAATCGAATTTACCCGTTCATAGTTTTCGAACATGTTTCATGCAGGTGCGTGAAGTTTTATTTTACAATTTTCACTACTTCAGAGCATTCAGGCTTAATTGATGTGCGTCTTAACCTTGGCTTTTAAGGTAGGTGGTTTATTTTAGTGTAATGAGATATGGTTTGAAATTGTAAATGATGAGTGTTAATTTCATCCTGAAAGAGACATTGGTGGTTGCTGAGAGCCATTGTTGCTACACCGAAGGATCATCAGATAGGGAGACGACTTGAAAACTATATCCACTTGGCAAGTTGGGCTTTCTGTATTGAAATGAGTGTTATCATAATATGAAACTGTCATTATGTTGTTGTTGCTGTTGCTCATTAGCTGCTGCTGCTGCTGCTTTGTTGTTATATCCAGTTACAAGCATCGATGAGTCTACCGATTGTCCTTTTGCTCTCTTGTTACCATGGTGATACACCACCCGCAACCCGTGATTTTCATTGAAAACTCATTCTTAATAGCTTTTCTTTTTTATATAGAGCAACACATCGGCTTCGCTACATTTTGAATCTATTTCGTTTCCCTTTGAAGGGTGTTTATTCAACCTATTTTTAGCCTTGTGCGGGTATAAATACCATTTTTCAGTTCTGGTTTCATAAAAGGTGCGTTGTTTCCCCTTAGAAACTTTGCTTTGATTGGTGCATATTTTTCAACAAGATTTCGGAAGGCTATTGTCAGATGGCCATATGATTTATCCGAGTCATGATCATCGCATTCATGTTGGGCCTACTTACCATCCTTAAAAAACATCTCAGGGCTAATTTTTTGTAGCTTCTATGCTTAGGAACAGTTGATTTTATCGTTGTAACAAGAAGACTATGGTATCAAATACAGACTTTTTCTGAAAAGATCTCGGTCGATTGGTATGAATGACATCAATGAAGGAGCTGAGATTGTTGGTGAAGCAAATTTCTGAATTCACTATATTGGTCAGATCGAAGGCGTCACTAAAGGACATAATTTTTTTTAAAGCCCAGATGTGCTCTGTCATGTGAAACAATATTACAAGCATCGTTATGGCAATGAATTTCTCTGGCCGTAAAGGGCTTAGATTTCGAAAAACAACATCTTAGCAGTGGCGTAAAAAGTCTCTGTACCTAACTCTAGTTATGGAATCGAGTGCTTTTTTTGAGTAGCCGGGTCGGAGGACTCATTCCCAGATTGTATCGAAGTATATCATGATAAGATTTTTTCTAATTCCTCGTCATGATATTTTAATTTCAAGCTGAAAAAGCCATCCTTAGAGAAGGACTCGGTGAAAGAGAAGAGCAAGGATTATGATAACTGAGAAAGGAGTCCTCCAACCAGCCACTCGGAGCACAACTTGAAGCCGCAGTATAAAGGTTCTTAGCTAAACCCCCGAGACATTGGCTGGTCTGGAGAGAATGCAGCGAAGGGATCGATTAAATAGAGAAAAATAGATGCTACGTGATGCTACAGGGTAGAGAGAGGTAGCCATGATAATGATTTATCGTCATTGGAGTACACTGTGAAAACCATTAGAAAATCTAACCGAATGGGTAACCACGAAAAGGCCCCTAAAGTAGTCATAGGTTATCACTGTTGAGTAAGAAGTAAACTGAATTGCCCCCTAAAACTACTGAATAAATTCAGTTATATTGCAAGAATGACACCTTACTCCTAAAATGCCTAAAAGCATGGCCAGGGGTTACCATGAAAAGGGCCCTTAGAATCAGTCCAAAAGGTTGGCTACCATTCTGTATGACCCCTAGCACGTACATAGAAAGTTTCATTTTCCGGGTCACCGAATAAGAAATTAATGAGTCGGCCCCTTAAAAGTTACCTGACCATGGGTTACCATGAAAAGGCCCATGTAATCAGTCAAAAAGGATAGCTTATCACGCTGTGTGACCCACAGCACGGACATAAGAATGTTTCAAATCTTTGGGTCAGTAAACGAGAATCAAAATGAATCAACTCCTAAAAACTTTCCAGACCCTGGGTTACCATGAAAAGGCCCCTAAATATAAGTCAAAAACTTATTGGTTATCACTCTGTGTGACTCCAAGTATATGCACAAAACTATTTTCAATTTCGGGTCGCCGAATAAGAAATTAAGTGAAATCGCCCCCTAAAAATTGTCTATGGGTTACCATGAAGAGGCACCTAGAATCAGTCAAGAAAGATGGGTTATCACTCAATGTGACCCCTAGCACGTGCATAAAATTGTTTCAAGGGTTTGGATGTTTCAAGTGTTTGGGTCACCGAATGAGAATTAAGATGAATCGGCCCCTGAAAACTTTTCTAGCCCTGGCTTGCCATGAAAAGGCCCTTAAAACAGTCAATAACTATGGGTTATCACTCTGCGTGACTCCTAGCATATGCACGAAAACTGTTTTCAATTTCGGGTAGCCAAATAAGAAAGGTGCATCGGCCTCTGAAAATTATCTGACTATGGGTTACCATGAAGAGGCACCTACAATCTCTTACAAAAGTGTTGGACCCCTATGAAAATCAACGTTTTTCAGAAATATTGTCCCCCCTCCGCCCATTTCAATGTTGATTGCTTTGGCGAATCATTTTTTTCCTAGATCTGCGTGAAAAAACCCTCTTTGCAATTCATTCAACATTGAGACGGGGGGAGGGGGGACAAAAATTCGAGTTTTTCAACAGGGGTCCAACACTTTTGTAAGAGATTGTCTGAAAGTGGACATTTTCAAAAATTATTTTAAAGGCATTGTATAACTAGTAGCCAGTTGAGAATTGGCCCGAATATTTTCAAGACCAACATGTTTCCATTGGGAAAGAATACATTATCTGTGCTCTCTTATTTCTTCTATAATGATTCATTAAAAAGTGCCAAAAATCCCGCATTTTAGGTTATTTCCCACTGTGACTTCCAATCATCGTGAAATTGGATGAAATGTGAAAACACTCTATTTCTATATTTCATCTGTATGTACCAGTAAGAAGTAAGATTTGAGGATGGCAAAGACCTTTACATCCAATGTTGAAGACCGGTTTTGAGAGTAATTCATCTTTGATTTCATTGACTTTTAATTCTGTTGTCACATGCAAAAATGGTAAAATTGTTCCAAAGGGTATTCGTCTAGAGTATTTAATTGATGCAACCGTCATAACTACTTCGTAGTTATTACCCATGGCACAGGTTTCCATTGGTAGGAAAGAAGGGTCCTTTCGATTGTGCATTACTATATGAGACATAACCAAACATTTGCCATTTCAAGAGGATTTTTGCTTGAAAAAACCAGCTTAAGATGTATTCAGCCTAACTACAAGGAAAATTTTTCCACTTCTTTACTTTGGTCCAGCCTTAAGGCTATTTGTACCAGCTCTTCAAAAATATCCTAGTATTTAACACAACGTTGATAAATTTGATAAAATGTATCCTTGAACTTGTAGGACTTGCTTAAAACTTGCATTTTTACCACAAGCATTGGCTCTTTACAAAGAAGCCACGCCCTTTTAAGTTATGACACGCCCTTTTGAAATTCCAGTTTTTGCTTCCATTGAGGTCATTCTGATGACTAATGTATCGTTTGAATTGTTTATTAATTGTCAAAGTACACAGGAGACATTTAAAGTCGAAATTACCTGCACAGGAACAACAACAAGACTGAGTACTGTAGTGAGTACTGTTGACAGTACTCACCACGGTACTCACTTTGAAAAAGGCTAATAAAATTGGCAGATTCCTTAGGATCTGCCCATAGATGAGTTTTAAGCATGTCAAATATCCATATGAACTATTTACATTCATTGATACTGTTAATGCGAGCAGTTGTAAAGCAGTATTTTGAAATTTCTCAACGTTACTCGATTTCTTCACTTTAAAAAGAACAAATTGATAGTTCTTATAAAGAAAAAAGTGAGTACCATTCATATTTTCACTTAAACCGGATATAACATATGAAAGTAATACATGAATTGAAAGCTTGTAGTGCGCTGAAGACATTTGTGGGCATATTAGCCCCTTTCCACTGTCAAAATAGAGAAGTACAGACTGAAACACTAGTGCGTACCGTGGTGAGTACTGTTTACAGTACTCGCCAGTATGGCCCACTTCTTGAAAGGTCAATACGCGAGGACAGGGAACATTGCCATATTACTTTACATGCATTAATCTTGACGAGAAACATCTTATCTTCATGACAGAAACTAATGTTGACAAATAGAGTTGCTATTGGTGCAATGGCAGCGGGCCTTCTTTCTTCAACTATAGGGTTTTCCTTCAGACAATCTCTTACAAAAGTGTTGGACCCCTATGAAAATCAACGTTTTTCAGAAATATCGTCCCCCCTCCGGCCATTTCAATGTTGATTGCTTTGGCGAATCATTCTTTTCCTAGATCTGCGTGAAAAAACCCTCTTTGCAATTCATTCAACATTGAAACGGGTGGGGGGGGGGAAGGGGGACAAAAATTCGAGTTTTTCATCAGGGGTCCAACACTTTTGTAAGAGATTGTAGAATCAGTCAAAAAAGATGGGTTATCACTCTATGTGACCCCTAGCACGTGCATGAAATTGTTTCAAGTGTTTGGGTCACCGAATGAGAATTAAAATGAATCGGCCCCTAAAACTTTTCAGACCCTGGCTTGCCTTGAAAAGGCCCCTGAAACAGTCAAAAACCAAGGGTTTATCACTCTGCGTGACCCCTAGCATGTGCATGAAAACTGTTTTTAATTTTGGGTCGCCGAATGAGAACTAAGATTTATCGGCCCCTAAAACTTACCTGGCCATGAATTACCATGAAAAGGCCCCTAACAAATCAATTATTTACGATAGGTTACCACTCTGTGTGACCCCTAGCACGTGCATAAAGGGAAACTTTTCCATGTTCGGGTCGCCGAAGAAGAGCTGAAATGAATCAGCCACAAAAATTGCAAGGTTGAAAATTTATCCCTCAAAGATGTAAACAAGACCTAGCCTAGGGTTACCATGAAAGGCCCCCAAAAGAAATCATAGACGATGAGATTTCAATCTGCTGCGTGACCCCAATAGGACATGCATAAAAACTGTTTCCATAGTCGGGTTGCCGAGCTGAAAGCTAAAATGAATCGGCCCCAAATACTGAATAAATGAAACTTCGATGGTTTTTGTAAGAAAACTGAGAGCCAGCAAATGTGCATCGCCAGATAATGCAAACAAAAATTAGACATACTTCAGGGCCAAGATCGAGTCGTATAACAGCTCCTTGTTGGATTGGCCTGCATGCTGAGTTGCGTTCTGGTCTTGTAGGTGCACCTCTTGGTTGTTCAACGTTGCCCCTTGAAGCATTTGCAAAAGATCTGTATTTGGAAACACCTTGTGGCATTTGAGCAGCAGCAATCCGATCTGTCAGCGTCGGATGAATTTTTAATGCAGCCTTCTGATTTTGAGTTCGGTTGCTTGTAGCTCATAAGAATGACTGAATAGCCTTGTTGAATTCGCTTAAATAGGTTATGGCCCCTTGGGATGAGAAGATGCAGGCATATTCTTACTTTTATTGAAACTCGGAGAGAAATATCCGGTGAGAATACAGATACTCCCTCTAAAGCCTGGGTGAGGGTGAGACTCCCTCTAAAGCTTATTTTACACCAGGCGGAATTCTTTGGCGGAAGCGGAGTTATCTGTCCAAACGCATGCGCAGAAAAATTTCGAAGATGAATTTTAGCGGAATACTTCAGTGGCGGAAAAGTAGAAACCATTTCAACTTTTTCGTGGCGAAAAATTCCGCTTCATCTTTTCCACCAATCAAATCAAAGAATGATGATTGCGTCGATCGTTCCTTGTCAGCATGGCGTAGTTCTATTTTGGGCTTTCTTCTTTCAATATACACTATGCGCAGCGACTTCGTAGCGACATCGTCACGAAACCTTGATTCCGTGCGGAAAATTCCTCCTGGTGTAAAATAAGCTTAAAGCCTGGTTTTCATTAAATCGTAATTCATCGCCGATCATTGTCTTATAGCATCGCCGATGATCGCCGATGCTCTAAGACAATGATCGGCGATGAATTACGATTTAATGAAAACCAGGCTTAAAGGATACGGAATTTATTCCGTAGCGCTGAGAACTCACCGACGGGAGCTTGCATAGTTCCTTAGTCCGAAGGTTTTAGGAAAGATCCAGTCGTAATGGCTTCAACACCTTTCTCATCATCAATATGATGTTGATGTTTTGATTAAATTGTCATAATGTTTTAGTTTGAAAAACATGAACGCAGTTTAACCTAAATAAGGCTTTAATCAAAACATCCTCGTTAGATACTAAAATCAACCGACGCTCCAGTGCACTAATGCATCTGAACTCAAAACATAATAGGTCCTTTGTTTGAGGTAACTCAATCAATTCAATAGTTTCTAAAGAAAGTGTCAAATTCATAGAATGGAAAAACAACGCTAGAACAACAACGACAGATTAGTTTCACCACACATCACCACACATCACCACACATCCTGAGTGCATGTGGGATTTCTTTGTCGAGAAAGATGTTGATCCTAACTCTCCAAATGCTGCCAAACAATGGAAACACTGGAAAAGAACTTTTGACAACTTTATCGCGGAGTGTGAAGACACAGCTCCTGATCGTTTTCGTTCCATTGTTAACTTCATTTCTGCAGAAGTCTTTGATTATGTCGAGGAATGCGAAACCTATGATCCTGTTATTGAGACACTGGACAGACTCAATGTGAAAACGCCAAACAAAATTTTTGCTCGCCACGATCTTGCTACACGAAAACAACAACCGGGTGAATCCCTTGATGAATTTTTGGAAGAGTTAAAGAAATTAAGCAAGCATTGTGGTTTCGATGCAGTTACTGCTGAAACTTACCGATCTGAGATGATAAGGGATTTTTTCATCAATGGGCTTGCATCTAATTATATTCGGCAAAGGCTTCTGGAAAATTCTGAGTTGTCGTTGGACAGGGTTACGAAATAGCACGCACTCTTCATACAGCTCAGAAGAACTCTGAATTGTATATTTAACAAAGCCCTCAACTAACACCCAGTAATGTTGCTGCTGCATCTACTAATGATCATTCTAGTCCAAATATCAATCCAGATCAAGAATCATTGGCTGCCGTGAGAAAACAAACCCCTGTAAAAAAAGTCCTGCTACTTTTGTGGGGGCTTCCTTCATGCCAACCGTGCTTCTTGCCCTGCCCGTGACGCTGTTTGCCATAACTGTTCAAAGAAAGATCATTTTGCCAAAGTATGCCAATCTACAAAGAAAGCTGCCACTGTTAATGCCATTTATAAGCCTTCACTCTGGACTATATTACAGCCGCTTGCCCCTCTGATCTCAAGCATGCTTCGATTTCGATTAAGAAAAATGACAAAGTTAGTATGACCGCCTTAATTGATTCTTGCAGCTCTGATAACTTTATCAGTGAAGATGCTTTCAAAAAGTTGCAAATATCAGCCCATCCGTCAAGCAGGAAGGTAACAATGGCACAAACATCCATGGAATCTCCTATGATTGGAATGTGTAATGTAACAATAGAGTTGAAAGGAAAGAGATATGACAATGTCAGACTAGATATTCTACACGACCTTTGCAGTGATGTTATCCTCGGACACGATTTTCAGAAACAGCATAAGAATCTTACTTTTCATTATGGAGGGAATAAAGAGGACTTAGTCGTCCCAAGCTGTACCCCTAAGGTAGTATCTACTGTCAATACAAAGCAGCCTCTCCCTCAACGGATCACTGACGCCAATGTAGCCGCTGTTGACCCGCCCACTTTGTTTAAAAGCGTTCCAATTGATGTAAAACCTATTGCTACGAAGTCAAGATTCTTTAATAAGGATGATCGAGCTTTTATTCGAGATCAGATCTCGTCATTACTAGCAAAAGCCCTGATAAAGAGAAGTGATTCACCATGGCGAGCACAGGTCATGATTGCACGTGACGAGCTTCAACGCCATAAGAAGAGAATGTGCATTGACTATTCTCAGACGATCAATCTATGTACGGAGTTAGATGCTTATCCACTTCCACGTATTGACGATATGGTCAATAAGCTATCCCAATCTAAAGTGTTTTCCATTTTTGATGTAAAATTTGCATACCATCAAATACCTCTTCGAGAGTCCGAGACAAAGTTCACTGCATTTGAAGCACTTGGTAACTTGTATGAATTTGTTGTATTACCGTTCGGAGTCACAAATGGAGTACCGTCTTTTCAGAGAATCATAGACAGTATAGTTTGTCAAGAAGGTCTAAAGAATACTTTCCCTTACTTGGACAATATCACAGTAGCTGTCGTCGATCAAGCTGACCATGACAGAAACCTCGCTGCCTTCCTCAAAATGATCAAACAAAGGAACATAACCCTCAACGCATCGAAAAGCGTTCATTCAGTTCCAGTTATCGATACTTGGGTACCGACTTAGCCACCAGAGCATCAAACCAGACCCTGAGAGACTGAAGCCTCTGCAGGAATACCCGTCTCCCTCAAACGTTCCTTCATTACGTAGAGCTTTGGGGATGTTCGCATATTATGCCAAGTGGATTCCACAGTTCTCTGACAAGATTCGCCCTTTGGCAGATACGACATCTTTCCCTCTCGACAAAGAAGCTCTTGCATCATTCAATGCATTGAAAGACGAACTTGCTCGTGTCGCCTTGTCTCCGATTGATGAGGATATACCTTTTGTTGTTGAATGTGACGCATCTGATGTTGTAATTTCTCCTTCCTTGAACCAGAATGTAAGACCTGTCGCATTTATGTCTAAAGCGCTATCCGCTACTGAACGTCGTTATCCAGCCGTAGAGAAAGAAGCTCTAGCTATCATTGAAGCTGTTAGTGTGAGGAGCTGCATTGCTGTTGTCGTTGTTTATTGAACTAAAAATATTGGGACACTGTGTTTCATGGGCCTCATGACCAAACTTTTTGTTGTTCTCACGTAACGAAAGTTTGTAGCAACTAGTCGAGTGTGCGCGTGTATGATCTGTCAAGTGATGAAATGAGGAAATGCCGAAGGGATAAAGTTTTATCTCCCATTGAGAAACAGGTTTAGGTTTTTTTTATTAAGACCATAACTCCGAAAGATTTAATGTAGAATGCTCTTGAAGACAGTGTTTCAAGAAGCCAGTGCCTTTTTCATGAAATTTCTAACTTCTCGTTCGGATTCGTTACTTAAAGATCGTTATATGGGCCTAACATTAGGAAGTGGAATCATTTACTTTCTCGTCAGCCATTCATCCTGATAACAGATCAAAAATCTGTCTCCTTCATGTTTGACAACAGAAAACGTTCGAAGATCAAGAATAGCAAAAATCAGTCTTGGCGTCTAGAACTTGCAGAATTCAGTTATGCTATCCAGTACCAGGAAGGAAAGGATAATGTCTTTCCAGATTCATTCACTCGTGCTCATTGTGCTGCAATTTCGACAAGTCTGGAGGAAATTCATGCTCAGCTATGTCATCCAGGTGTGACCCGTCTTCTTCATTTTGTGAAAGCAAAGAACCTTCCGTTTTCAACACAGGATGTGCGAGATGTATGCTCTACTTGTCGGATTTGTGCTGAGCTCAAACCTAAGTTTTATCAGAGCCAGAACAGCAAGTTAGTAAAAGCAATGCATCCCATGGAGCGATTGAGTATAGACTTCAAGGGACCCCTGCCATCTTCATCAAGAAAAAATACTTTCGCACTGTAGTTGATGAATGCTCGCGGTTCCCCTTTGCCATTCCCTGCCCTATTGTTGCCACTGAAACCGTTATAAAATGCTTGGAAGTGCTGTTTTCCCTTTTGGGATACCTGAATTCATTCACTCTGATCGTGGCTCTTCTTTCATCTCTGAAGACCTCGTCAACTATCTTAGAAGCAGAGGTATTGCCAGCAGCCGTAGCACTCCCTATCATCCTACCGGCAGCTCACAAGTAGAAATATTCAATGGTATTGTGTGGAAATCAGTAAGGCTTTCTTTGGTGTCTGGTAAGCTACCTGTTGAGCAATGGGAGAGGGTTTTACCTGATGCACTTCATTCAATTCGATCTTTACCTTCAACGGCCACAAATACCACCCCACATGACAGATTTTTCAACTTTCCGAGGAAATCCAGTGAAGGAGTATCCCTACCCTCATGCTTATCACCAGGTCCAGTCCTTCTGAGAAAGTTTGTGCGTTCCAGTAAACATGATGATCTAGCGGAAGAAGTCAAGCTGACTCATGCTAATCCAACGTATGCTCACATTCGCTATAAAGATGGCCGTGAATCATCAGCTTCCCTCACAGATCTTGCATCTTGCCCAAGAGATACTTTGAGTGCAGAGAATGCAACAGTTGGAAATGATGCAAAACTATTCCATGAAGCCAATGTAGCTGAGCTCGGGCAATCAGATACTGTTCATATTCCCACCCCAATCATTGAGAATGCTGATGGCGATATTGCGGAACCTGTTCAGCAACTCCGCCGTTCTACTCGATTGCGCAAGAAGCCTGAAAGATACGGGATTCAAGATGATGAGTGACTTTCTCCATCGGGGGAGAATGTGGTGAAATTAATCTGTTGTTGTTGTTCTAGCGTTGTTTTTCCATTCTATGAATCTGACACTTTCTTTGGAAACTATTGAATTGATTGAGTTAGCTCAAACAAAGGACCTATTATGTTTTGAGTTTAGGCACATTAGCGCACTGGAGCGTCGGTTGATTTTAGTATCTAGCGAGTATGTTTTGATTAAAGCCTCATGTAGGTTAAACTACGTTCATCTTTTTCAAACTACAACATTATGGCAGGTTCATTGATTTGTAGATTTCCACCGTGAGGTTTTGTAGATTCTTTTTATGTGTTGTCTTTGTGTCACCCCTATCAAAAAGTTCCTCAAACGTAGATTCATAGTTTCTATTTAAGGTTCTCAGTGCACGTTTGTGGGTCCTATTAATTTCATTGTTTGCAACTTTGCTACAAAATAACCAGATCAGAGGGCGATAGGAAAAATTCGACATTACCATGGAGTTTAAAAGTAACTTTGACTTTTGTTCTCCTAAATATGGTCTTAACCTTCCAAGTGGATACACTTTTTGGTTGAACTTCTTACATATCTCTTTCACATGCGTTTCAAACTTCAGTGAGTTGTCAATATTTACGCCCAGAAGTTTTACATGCTCGCTTGATGGAATCAGTTGGCCGTTCATGTTAAGACATGGTTTCTTTGCTCCCTTTAGCCCAAAACATTATTTGGAATTTTGAAGGATTGGCACTCATGCCGTTGCTAGTAAACCATTGCATTGATCCCTGTAGGTCACTCTCTAATCTAACCGTGACTACCTCCACATCTGTATCGCACGCGTGAATTGTCGTATCGTCTGCAAAGTTACATATCTCCGATTCCAGTTCCATATAAAACAGGTCGTTTATAAAGATGTTGAAAAGTAAGGGCTCAAGAACAGACCCCTGTGGTACCCCAATTGAGATATGCTGTGGTGAGCAATATGTGGAGCCTACTTTGACTTTGTGTGCGGTTTGTCAGGTAACTATAAACCAGTTTGAGAGCATTTTTCTTGAACCCACGTCGCATCTATGTTATTCCCAGTCATTCCCCTCACTGTCCTCTGCTCAATTGGTTGCATGGTTAAGATAGGTCTGAGCTCATCAACGATGCCTTACGCAACTGGATTCAGAGCTATTTTACTCACAAAAGAAAGTGACCGTTCCTTAAAGGCAGTCTGTCCCCTTTTGTTCTGACCTTGGCAACGGTTTTGTTTACCTTATTTACGTTGGAGCTAAATTCATGCATCACTGAGTCTCTCTGTCCTTGATTTCTTTGGATAAAGCGCATTAGCACAAACTTGAGAAGTGTACAATAGAGATCCTTATCGAATTTATTTTCATTCTTCGAAGGGGACAGACTGCCTTTAAGAGAATGGCCGCACTTTGCAAAAATCCAATTAGACTCTGGCTGAATGGGCAATGAGCAAAAAATTTAGAAAGTCCATCTTGGATCTTTGTTTTGATTAAAATTAATTTAATTGCTATTTGAGCCACTAGAAGTGGGGTAGCTTTTTTTAAACGAAAATATAAGATCTTGTAAGCATTTCTTTCAAGATTTATAAAAGAGAGAGCATCGTTGGGGCAGCAATGAAAAGAAAGATTGACACATGAATAGGCACACAAGTAAAAAGCACTACACCAATGCGGCAAGGTCAGCTTTTGCGAAAAATTTTCAATTCGCGACTGTTCACATGGATATACGCAATATATTTGCTGGATGCCCAACAAGGAGTTGTCTTTATCCACAAGGATTTTTCCCTTAACTGTCCAACTGAGATTCAACATGCAGCCAATGTACAGTCGTGGCCGAAAGTTTACGACCGCATTTTTGTGAACAACTTTTTTTTGGAAAACGAAATGGGACCCTAGCGCTTTGCCTGATTTACTCTCTTGGTGTTAGCTTAGGACAACTTTGTATGTAGCTTCCAAATTTCGATGCTGTTTTTTAAATTTCTGCTTCATTTTGCTATGACGTCACAATGAAATCTAAAGAAATTCTCGGAAATTCCAGTGGTTCTGCCGAAAAGTGGTGAGACCCGAAAATTGTATTACTCAGCTGGATTTTACATCAATCTGTGCACAATTCATTTCTATGATTAGTTTGCAAAATATCGAAACCTTGCGAGAAATATTGCTTACTGGAAAATGGTAGTACATAGCCTTAAGCCCAAAGCTTTGGCCAAAAGTTTAAGACCATGATTTGGCAAAGGGTGAAAAAATTTTGCGATTATGATGTAAGATATTCGATAATTCGAATAGTAAAGGAAATATTGAAAATCAATTCGAATAACTCTGCAATTTGTTGCTTCAAACTAAAAAGAAATTGCTGGTCTTAAACTTTTGGCCAAGCTTTGGACTGAAGGCTCTCTACTACCATTTTCCTTGAAGCACTAATTTTCGCAAGGTTTCGATATTCTGCAAACTAATCATAGAAATGAATTGTGCATAGGTTAATGTAAAATGCAGCTAAGTAACACAATTTTCGGGTCACGGCTCTTTTCGGCATAGCCACTGGAATTTCTGAGAATTTCTATAGATTTCATTGTGACGTGATAGCAAAATGGCGCAGAAATTCAAAAAACAACATCGAAATTCGGAATCTACGTAGAAAGTTGATCTAAATTGGCTCCAGAGAGTAAATCAGGCAGAGCGCTAGGGTTCCAGTTCGTTGCTCCAAGAAAAGCAGGGGCGGGCAAGCACTGTAAAATATTTGACCCCATGTTTGTCCGAAGGAATTCGAAAAAATAACCGTCTCTTTTATGACACAGTATGACTTTCCTCCCGAAAACAACCGGTTTTTGGGACAAAGTTCAAATTTCAAAATCAGTCATCTTTGTCCAGTAAGTTCTCTCAAAAATCAAGTTTTCTCACCTCCTATCTAGTCAAAGTCCTAAAGCTTAGATGTAAGTTGGTTCCACCTTTTTCTGCTTAATTTAAGTTGAGAAAACCAGTATTTCAAATTTCTACATAAGCGGTTCTACCTTTGTCCACGAAAATTTACAAAAAAGGACCAGGAATTCAATTTTTTGCACCAAAGTGGTTCTACCTATGTCCGTCAACTGAAGATAAAAAGACCGGTTTTGGGACAAACCAGGAGAAATAACAACAACTTTTTTAGAACCTAGGGACCACCTCGGAATTGCAGCTTGAAAACTACCAGTTTGGGACACTGCTTCTCTATAGATACAATTACGGTGGTAGTAATGCTTGCAGGAAAAACACTTGTTTCGCTGCGAATGATATGAAATTTTGGTGAGCAAGAAAAACCGGCTTGGGGGCACTTGTGCCTTCAAGGCTACGGGTACCACTGTCTTTCGAGGAAAGGTATTTGGCCGAAACTACCGGTTTTCGGGACAAACATCGCAAGTGATTAAATTGTCCTTCAAGTCGATGAAAAATAACAATGTAAATGTGTCATCAAAAAGACCAGTTTTTGGGACAAAGGTGGCGAAAAATTTTTTCGTGAACTACCGGTTTTCGGACAAAGGTAGGACCATCGTCGTCAGTGGGACATGCCCGCCCTTGGAAAAGTTGATGGCAAAAACATGGTCTTAAACTTTTGGCCACGACTGTACGGCGGCAGATCACGGGCGGGTTTTGACGGTACCACAGGAGACCTTGAAGCATATACGTTAGGCAACTGTATCATGAGGCCTAAATTTGAAATATCAGCGAACTGATCAAATTTTGCCATTGTTATGCCAACAAAAGTTGGTTTCCTTGAAACTCTGATCAAAATGTGACCAGAATCGCAAAATACCTTGTTTTCACCTGTTCATGTACTGTATCTATTCAACCGACAATTTCTCTATGTGTGTTTTGAGGTACACATTGTGCTTGTTTTGCAGTGCAGGAGGCACAAACCTTAAATGTAAATTTGCATTTTATGTAATGCTACTGAGATAATTTAGGGTGTAGTAGCAAAGCACTAAAATTATTAGGGCTCTAAGAGTTATCGATTCTAAATTATTGGCTAATATGTCCATGTATGTTTTGAGGTACGCATTGAAAAAAACCAGAAATCTCAACAATGCTCTACGGCAGGATAATCTATCTTATAAAAATTTAAGCCCCTTGAGAAGAAATTTACTACTTAGGAGCACGTTTTAAAACAAAAATTTTGGAGAAATATGTCTTCTGTAAAATTCTACGTCAAAAGTAAATTCGTTATATGTTTGGAGGTAAATATACCTGTGAGTTCGATTTTTAAGTTTCGAGATCTGAGCTTCCTAAACTTTTGCCTGTCATTAAGATTCCAGTTTCCGACTAAAGAAATTCACTACGATTCCATTGAATCGGGATTCTAACGATTAGCTGCTGACATAAAATTTTGAAAAAAGGATCACAGAATCGGAATCTGGAAAGTAGATTTGGTAAATTGGGAGGGTCAAATTGGAATGCAGAAGCAGGAAGGAGGCACGGCTGAGCCGTGCCGAGCAGGCCCAGTATAGCCTGCGTGCAGACCCTACTGATTCCCTGAAGACAAGTGAGGTTCCTCCTCCAGTAAAGTATGCGCATCAGCGACACAAAGCTTGTTCTAGGTCACTTGTAGTTCCCATGCTCGAGGAACCAAACCTCATTGGTGTCTCTATAACGTCTTTCGGGAATTCGTTTGATTATCCTTAGTGAATTACATTGAATGGAGCAGCCGCAAGTCGGATTAAAAGTAAGGTAATCAAACACCCCCACAAAATGGGATTTGTGTGACTAGGTTTATTGGCGCACACGCCAATCGAATATAATATGCCTCTGCTGATGTCACGAGACTCGCTTTGGGTCGTTGATTCGCAAACTCTACTGGAGGAGAAGCCTTTCTGAAAGGAAACCAGCTGAGTCTGCACGCAGGCTAGCCTAGTAAGACAAATAAACGGCAGGAGGAAGGCTTAGTATCATTTGTATCGTTGATGCATGCACATTAGCGTCATGACAATTTCATTGGTTCATTTCTTGATCTTTAAAGCAAAGTCTAGGACCTTGCGTAAAGCATGAGGAAAGACTGAATCGAAACCTTATGAAAGGCAACTTTAATTTCAAGCCCCGTTCGTCCTAGTTTTTAAAAAATTACGCTGTTGCTGGCAGGATGTAAGAATTACATTTCGACGCAAACATTACCTTGATCCCTAATGTATCAAAGTTATTTAAGATTGTCTATCAGGTCAGCTTATGCAGTTGTTTTAAAGTTGAAACTCTTGAACTCACTCTATATATCAAATTTCTCGTAGGACTTTGACCTCTTCCGAAGTATCGACTCGCGGGAATACATTTACAACCTCTTCGATTCCAAAAGCGATGGAAAATTCACGAATCTTGGAAAATTCGAGCAAGTAAGAAAATGAAGTTTTGCATAAAATCCTGCAAGGCCCATATTTTATCTAGCTATTAAATGATCATTTAGAATTGTTTTCAAACTTATGGCGTATGTATGAAAGTTGCATCGGTATCTTGTTAGACATTTTCTTCCCCAGAATATTGTTATCCTTTCATATTTAGAGAGAGAGAGAGAGAGAGAGAGAGAGAGAGGTATTTGTCTTGCGTTACACTTGTGAAACTCTTTCCACCAAGAATTTTAAGAAAATCCTTTGCATTCCTAGTTCGAGATGATTGTAAGCTCTTCTGTTGCGGAAGGGGATCTTTAACATCTCGTAGTCGCCTCAAAGTTTTATACCTGTTTTCAGTCTCCTAGATTTCTTCCGGTTTGCCATCCTGCAATAGGTAGATGATGGGTTTAAGCTATGGCTATTTGTTTACGAAACTGCTCTCTTCACGTGCATTGTAACAGTAAAACAGCAACGATGATACTCATTTTTTCCTTCGAGCCACTAGGAAGACACACAAAAAAGACTATTTAAAATCATTTCATATTAGACAAATCCAGTTGCTAAGAAATTAATCCATGTCTGACAAGTCCATGTTTTAATCGTTAACGTTTCAAAGGATGTAATGCTCCATCTTTAGAACCCCCAAAATTACTGACGATCGAACCAATTTATAAATGAACACGAAACAAAAGAAACAAATAGTGCGTGCAATAAACAACCTAATTGGCAAACAAGAACTGAAACGGGAATTGGAACAGATATGAAAATGCAAGTATAAATCAAGAAAATGAAATGGAGGAAGCAAACGATCCCCCCAACAATAGATAGGAGGAAGTTAGAATAATACAAGAGGAACAGGAGAGAAGTTGTTATTGAGAGATGGTCTGTCCCTTAGGATTAAGAGGCTTTCAAAAATGAGTAAATCAGAGTTGTTATTGGTTCTATAAAGTATGGAGAAATATGCCTCTATCGAAAATTTCTCCATTCTTGATAGAACCTTGACATATGACGTGCAGACATATGGTTGTGAAGCATGCACAATAGGTGAAGCTGCAAGAAAGATAAATGCATTTGAACCATGGTGTTATCGCAGAATACTAAGAGTTAGCTGGAAAAACAAAAATTACCAATAAAGAGATATTTGACAGAGTAAAGGGAAAACCAAATCTATTAAAGCAGATCGCTCAACGTAAATCGTTATTCTTTGACCACATAGCTAGAAACCCAAACCGAAATTTGTGTTGTTACCTTCATAGAAGGATTTACAAATGGTAGAAGATCACAGGGTAGATCTCGGAGAATGTGGATAGACGACATCAAAGAGTGGACCAGTATCAAGGAATATGGAAATTTTGAAAGGAAAGCACAGAACAGAAAACAGTGGAGATCCATGATAGGCAACCTTAGGACTTACGAGGGCACTTCATAGATAATAGATGATCCCGAATGTGATTGATCAATATAGCAATGTTTATGTCGTTCGTGTTCGTATCGTGTGTAAAAAGCTTTCTCTGGAATTCTACTTACCCTATTTTGATGGGAATTTTCATTTTGTAGACGACAAATATTGAGATGTTTTGGGTAATTCGAGAAATATGTGGAGAAATTAACATAATGAAGAGAGTGAAAGTTATCAAGAGATTTATCAAAATAGCAAGTAAGAATGAAATCATGTAAAATTTTGAGTCGAGCCTAATTTGAAGAGTTGTTGTTTTCGATACCTACATGAATCACCGGAAGAAAAAATCGAGTGAACTTTCGAATTTTCAACCATCACATTGTTGATTTTTGACGAATGCTTAGTGCATTCTTCTTAAGATCATATGGAAAATATTAAAGAGAAGTAAATTTTTTCCTTTAATGAAATTATTTCAGTCAGGTTCCTTGTTCCTTACATTTCGAATAAATATAGGGTCGTGTCTCCAGTCTGCGGACAGTATTATTCAAATAGTAATTATCATCGCTTAGAAATTGCATACAAGCCTTTGAATCACAAAATTAGTAGTTTCAAATATGTGCTATCAGAATATCTAAATGAAATTTTATTAATGTCTCCAAAACGGATTTCTCGGCTCTTCTTTGCATTGTTGTCTCGCTCCAGTTCGCGGCCATAACCTCCAGTCTGCGGACAAGTAATAAATTTGCCATAAATTTGCCTTAAAGTGCAGTATTTCAGGATGTTTCCAACAATTTAATCATTTCTATCACATTGCCATACTTGGCAAATCGCATTGATTCAAATAGGCTCCGCATTCAAGCCAAAATCAACGAAGGAAATCGATCATAACTTCCCATAAAGATTGGGCCTAAACTGTCGCATTGCCACAGGGCATCAAAGTCCAGAAGAAATGAATAGAAATTTATTGAGAAATTTAGTAATTTATTTCGCAAGTCATTCGATTTAGATTAGTTTCAATAGAAGCTACGGTAAAATTGAATTGAAGCAAGATGACAAACAAACAAGAAAAACATGTGTCCGCAGTCTGGAGACGGGGCGTGTCCGTACCAGGTTGAACTTTAACCCCCCTGGAGCCTGAATACGAGGCAAATTCATCAGCGCCCCAAAGGAATTTGAAAATAAAGCATGTTCAAACAATTGGAGCGTGAGGAAAGTCTCAACGGAATGTTTTACAAAGATTTACAACGCAAAGTTGAAATTTACACGTTTATCAAGTTTTATTTTGCTCAGGAGATGAACAGCTTTGCTCGATGAAATTCTCGACGGAAATTTCCGAATGAGTACAAAACAAAGTTTAAATGACCAGAAAAGTGCGAGGATTTACAGTCTTTTTATTGTGGAAAACAAGAGTTTTGCTTGTTGTCCGCAGACTGGAGCTGTCCGCAGACTGTAGGCATGACCCTACCGAGAGTGGCATCGCCCTTAAAGGTTGGGTTTTCAGCCAAGTCAATTTATACTTAAAGGAAATGTGCTAGGACTGGGCAAACCACGATGAGAATGTTCAAAAACCCTTTCTCGAAGCTGGCTTTGAATGTAACGACTGTCCACTTATTCGCCTTGGTAAATTTTCGTCTCAAACGCAAGTCGGTCTGAACGGCTTACTTTTCAGCATGTCGTCTAATTTGGACGTACCCAAAATTCTTAACGATGCTTTCGTTGTTACTTTGTTGAACTTATCTCGTCATTGCAAACTGAAGCAGGATTATCAAACTGTGAGTGCCATGGGAAGGAATAAGGAGGTCTACGGGAAATTTTTCAAAATCTAGCAAGTAGAAAAGGGAGTATGAAATGATATGGCTACATGTCAAAATATGGACATATGTAATGATGAAATTGGCTACAAAAGGAAGTTATTCCTTGAAAGAAACCTTGCACAAATGAAATCAACAACACAGTAGCTGACCATAAATTCAAGTTTTATTATTTTACCTCCACCCGAGGTTTATGACTTTAACCTGATGACTTTCATTAGTGAGGCTGACACGGAGTCAGTGAGAGAATTTAGAATCCACAAGCCGACAAATAGTGGCAAAGGTAGGCCAGTCAGACCACTACCGAGATAAAACCCCCTGCCTCTACACCCATTGCAAATTTCTTTGATTTCTCTTCAAAAAATAACCTCGTGAGGGTTGTATTTGCTTGTAAATATATTGTAGTTGTACTTTATACAAAATCCCGAGGCAACACGAAGAAAACAAATATTGAGCTGGGATAACGGCAAGGACATCAACTACTCTCACATTTGACCATTTACGGTAAGTGCTCTTAAAACATCTTTCAGGACAAGGAAAGGTGGTTCAGAGCGAAAACAACCATACAGAATTTCAGAAATGGCATCAGCAAATAATTGTCAAGTGCTTTTCCTGCAAAAGCAAGGCCCTAACTCCCTTTGAAACGAAGTTATTGCAGCGCGGTGAGACATCATGAAAAATTTCAGCAGACCATTTAGGGCGATGCTTCTCAAATTTTTTCCAAAATCTTTGTTTTAAGACTACTTTGCAGCAATAAAGGAATTCACATGTTGATTGTATTCTGTCTAAAGAAAGAAGTGACCGTACAAAAAGAAAATAAGATAAAGCGTTAAGCCCGGATTAATTAGTAAATTTTCGGATTGATTATTAAATTTTTCTTTAAGTTCAACGAAGGAGAGACATAAACTGGTCACAATCATTTTAGCGTGTCGTCTGAAGATGGGTCGTAGACGATGGACGAAACGTTTGCTGTTTCTGCTTCTTATTTTCTAGAAAGAAGAATTGAGCACTATGGTATCCAAACGCATCTGTGCCGAAAAATAGAAGTGCACAGCCAATTCATAAATTCAGATTTCCCTTGAGAATTACCATTTTGTATTTCGGTACGGTTGTTATTCGCTCCTTTATTTTGCTAAGTTGATGTCTCATTAAGTAAATGGAGCTGTACGCCTCCTCTAGGCTCTTCAGGCTATCGATAACCTCATATCTGGTGAACACGCATAAGATGATAAGGGTCCGATTCGATGCTTGACATCCAGACTATTGTCAGCCTTTCTCTGATATTTCCAAATGCTTTTATAGAACTATGCAATGATTTCAAGAACTACAACTCATTATTTGCACTGTTAAGGTATGTTGATAGTTTAATTTCCGTTGAATAAGTCTTTACTAACTGAATAACTTTATAACTTCAAGGCTTTCTTTAAAGAGTTTCCAGTTTGTTTGTTTGTTTGTTTGTTTATTTTTTTGTTTGTTTGTTTGTTGTTTGTTGTTTGTTTTACTGTCATTATCATCTCAGTGATTGTCTACCAATGATTGCTATTTGTACAGCTAAAACTATGTTGCTTTAATACAAAGAAGGCTGTGATCCAGACTCTATAGCGATGCTGCAACGTGTCATGTTATCTATTTGAGTAGACGGAGCTCTAGAACTGCATTGTTTAATCACAGGAATGCCCAGACCGTTAACTGAACAATAATAAGTTTACAATCTTAAGATCGTAATTGTATGCCTTTGTGTGTTATTTGTTACACTTCTCCACGGCTGTGTTGTATCTCATTGACTTCTGTATTGCACTGCGTAATTGTTCGAATGCGAGAGTTCAATATGAAATAACTTGCTGGTAGATATTCTAATGCAGGATGCAAGGAGAGAAAGTTATCGTTAAGCCAAATTCAATAACCTGTTTTGTCCTCGCTCGCAATACGGTATCCATCCTCCAAATTGGTAACACATCATATTGAAATGTTCCACAATCATCGAACTATACCTTTTGATACCTTGTTTCTTCATCATCATTGCTTAAAATGCAACAATTTGCAACTTTTTGATTTGGGCCTCGTCATATCTGGATTCTTACAATGCTCGGACCATCGAAGGGTCCAAGAGCGATCGAATTTCGAATGTTTTCGTCAGCCGACCTCGCTTAGCTTTACACAGAATGTACAGCGGGACCCCCTGGCAGCCAATAGAGCGCAGTTCTTCGTTTCAAACGGTCAACAGATAGACGGCAGGAAGGAGTGTTACAAATAACACGCAAAGGTATACAATTAACGATTTTAAGATTGTAAACTTATTATTGTTCAGTTGACTGCCTTATCTTTTTGCCAATATCAGTGTCCTAGATCGTTTGTCCTAAAACTTTTAGTTTCCATTCTAGTGGTCTCGATCATTCGGCAGTACGGCGTCTTAAAAATACTTGGGAGAAAGTTCCTGCAAAGTACACAAAAACTCTTGAGGTAAGACCTGAATTTTATAATGTTAGAATGTTATAAGATAGAATATAGAATGTTGGAATGTTATAAAACCTTGCGTATACTGGTCAAGTTGGAAAACCTTGCGTATACTGGTCAAGTCGGAAAAGTTTTGAGCTTTGCTGGAAATGTTTAAAACTAAACCGTAAACCGTTTTCAAAGCCTGTTGCTATTATCTATCGATGAAAGTCGTAATCAAATTATGCTACAAGGCTGGAAATTTATGCTAACATCTATGTTTCGCGACAATGATTGAAATAGTTGTTGATGTTAATGCTTTGGGGTAGACATCTGCAAATGGCTGGTAGATTTTTTGCTGCCTTGTTTGCTTTTAGAAATGCTTTTTGTCATCGGAGTTGAGAAAATACTCAAAGTACCGGGTGAGCCAGAAAAATGCTCTCATTTTTGAAAATTAATAACATCAAGACTACTTCACGGATTTGAATCATTCAAATTCTAGCTCAAAGCCGAAAGATCCAAGTACTTTTGTGATTTTTCTCGCTGTCCTACCAGTACTACAAATATTGACATATTCAACTTAGCAAAAATTTCATGGTTGCAAAATGACTGAAAAATGGCCCTAAACATCGATCAATTCATAAATGACTTCTCGCACAGAATAATAGGGACCTTTGGCAGCCAGGACGGCCACGCCAGCAAGAACGTCATCTTGTATGATACAAACTGAGCATAGTTTTCCACGTTACCTTCACATGTTCTAGATATGAATAAGACGAGACAAAATTTTCTTCTTCATCTAAACACTTTGGAACCTTCTTTTTCCTTGATGATTAAGATTTAAAACGACTGAGTTTCCCTTTGAAGATCCAGATCTGAAGAACAGCACGTTAGAAATAGGATTTCCAATTTGTGCAATTGAAAAGGACAACTTCACAGACTCTCAAGGGAAGCAAATTCGAACGGAAAACAAAGAGTCTTTTCAAGCCGAAGTTCGGAAACAAAGGCACATTTGCGTTGTCGTTGCAGTCGCCGTCCTAGTTGCTAAAGGTCCCTAATGAAGGAAATGCAACTTCTCATGGGTGAGAGATCTCCTCTATACATTAATTGCCATGGGATCGAAAACCTTTCGTATTTGTTTGAAAATCGATGTATTATTGCTCTTGAGGGAGGTGAAACGCCCGTGGCCTATTGTTCGGTGTGAATAGAGTCCTTATGATTTGATCAAGGTTTTTGGCCGTTTTGCCATCATTTTGCAACCATGAAATTTTTATAAAGTTGAATTTACCAATACTTCTAGTGATGGTAGGGCAACGAGAAAAATCACAAAAATACTTTGATCTTTCGACTTTTAACTAGAACTTGAGTGATTCAAATCCGTGTAGTAGTCTTGGTGTTATGAATTTTCAAATTGGTAGCTTAGAACAGTGGCATATTGAACTGAATTCTTACTATTATTTTCCTGAATTTCCGTGACGGAAAAAACATTTTCATGACTACCAAACTTGGACTCACGACGTAGTCCCACTTATCGACACTGCAACAACGATAACGACATTGACGAAGACTTATGGACTTTCATGTAGAAACTTGAATTTTGGAATGTCCTATCATCGGATGTTTCATTTCAATCTATCTATTATTTCAGTTCAACCTATCGAGGAGGGTTGCCCTTCACCCTATTGATTTGTTTTCAAGGGGCCCTCCACATAAATTCTTGCAATAAATGATGCGCTAAATACGTTTAAAAACTACTTGCAATGAATATACAAAACTAAAAAGAAGAACCTAATTTGCAAACGTAAAAAGAAATGTACATAAAACCAATAGACTGGGAAGCCTCTCCAAAGATCAAGCAACCAGGGCAGCCCTCGTCTCGGCGCCCGACCCCCGCCAAACCGACAACGGAGACCTCAAAACAGATCTCCATCTCCAATCTAGCAGCAAATCAAGCACAGAGATAGCGGGCCGCGGCCAGCCACCTGACTGCAAGAAAAGTCCCCCAGTCTATTTAATGTTCTCTTTGAACACAGCAATGGAGGGTGCCTGTATGGTCTCAGGGAAGAGACTGTTCCACAGTTTTGCACCTTGATGAGAAAAACATTTCTGCCCATTTGCGGATCTTTTCTTTGGCAGCTTCAAGTCTGTTTTCGCATTTCGAAGGATGCGAGAGCTGCAGGCGGAGTTTCTTGTAAAAGATTGCTCATGTACTGCGGAGTAGGCTCATTTACAGACTTGTAGATCGTCAGTGTAGAGTCCTGCTTGATAAGCTCGCGAACAGTTTTCTAACCAAGACTCCCGATGAGTGGCTTACTTTGGGCATCAAAGCTGCTGTTCGTTACAATTCTAGCAGCTCTATTTCGAAACTTTTGAAGCTGATCAATATCAGTTGTGCCACAACGACCAGATACAGAGCAGCAGTATCGAAAATAGGGCTCCACAATACTCGAGTATAATGTTTTCAAAGAAACAATTGGGGGAATATTCTTTGCGTGTTTTGTAAATCCTATGGCTCTCGATACTTTGGTGGATACCGCTTTAATATGGTCTTTACAATCTAGATTGTTTTAACGTGATCACCAAGGTATTTGGTCTTATTGACAACGTCCAGTTCAATACCACGAATTTTAAGTTGCAATTTTTGTGCGGCATTGTTTAGCGTTCGGTGCTTCGACTTGGTTGCGATTAACGTTGATTGTGTTTAACATTTAGCGAAAGCTTATTGTCCTTCAACCATGAGTCTAAGTGCTCAAGATCGTCAGTAATAGCCTCATTCAGCCGAGAAACATCTCTTGGTTTTAAGCAAAGGCTAATATCATCAGCATATATGGATGCAATTGGCAACTTCGAGCTGAAAACTTAGGCCCATCCAGCCATGACATTGAAGGGAAAAATTTTGTCCTAACTTTCAATGTGAAAGTCCATGAGTCGTAATTCGAGGGTCCATTAGTCTATCAATAGCGATAACTACGAACATGTAATCAGGCTACGCCTATGCCTAACTGGTAAAACACTGAAAATTCTATTGGCTATTGCCTAACCAAAGATTAAAGCCAGAGGGCAAGACCGACGAGAAACTAAACCATAGTGTTTTTATTTGAATGTCTAAATCCGTGAATTCATTTTGAAAGATGAAGACCCATATTTGAGATGACAAATCAATTGATTAAGCAAAAAATCCACTGAGCGAAAGTCCGTTGTGATAGTCTAAGTATACAATTGCTATTTAAACTATAATTTTTTAAGCGAACGTTCTGAATTGATACCAAATCCATTACGTACAGCATCAGCATGTGAACGTCTGCGTGAATGTCCTTACGTGGTGATATTCTTTCTTGGCCTGTTCTTTGATGCTAAACTTTTTCATGAAGGCCGAATTGTGTTCACAAACTCAAAAGTTAAGTTTTCATGGTTTGTTTTAATTGCTGATCATTATTTCTTCTTTTACAGGATTTGCAACTACTTATGGATCCATCTAGAAACATGTCGAGATATCGTAATCTGTTTAACGGCGAAAGAGCATACCCACCTTTGGTAAGCCCATTTGTAGACATGAGGGTAGAGGGTGTCATAAAAAAGCAGTGCTTCATTCCATTTTTGTGGGTAAAGTGGAGGAGCTGCAATGTTGTTTATCCATGAGACAACACCATTAACCCTTTTGCAAATGTAGAAATGTTTAGATACAAGGTTAAAACCCGTTGTTTCACAATTTACTTGATTTTAACATTGCTGGAGATCATAGAGAGTGCCGGTTTGAAACAGCCACTCAATTTGCACCTCCTATGCTATGAATCAGCAGCCATTTGTCAAATTCACTGAAACAAGGTCTCAGAATCCAGTTAAGTTGGGGCCTATCTTATGCAACTTCGTAAAAATTAGGATTGACAATCGAAGTTACAGCTCCTCTACCCAAATGTGATTCAATGTTTTGGAACACCCTGTACACCATTGATAGTGAATAATTCTTTACTATCAAGGTGGGTATACTAGTGAATAAAAGAAAAGCCTTTAGCATTGATAAGTACACCATTGATTGTGAGATACACTTCACAAAAAATCTAACATGTATCTGGTATTTTATGCAAGAAATGGTTTTAACATCAAGAATGTTTTTGCCGCAGGATTTCAGTGTTAGAAAAAGGTTTGAATCTGGATAGCAAATTTAACAGTTCCGATGTAATCTAGTCGCTCAGCGGAAGACATGAGGCATACTTACAAAGAATGATGCAAGCAATCTTTATATCAAACCTGATGCAGCATTTTTAACTCTACGAAATATTCTGATCTCTGGAAATCTGCTTTGCAAATAATATTTTGCAAAATTTCATAATCATCACTGTTTGCTTCATACTTACGTTTAACCAAAACTATTCTGGAATTTTAGGGACATGTTTTTCTTTGACTGGCAGAAAATCCGCCATTTTGAAAGTCGAAAAATTACAAAAATGAGCAATAGAGGAGCAAAACGTAATGAAATTACATGAAACTTTGGTCCAGTATGTATTTTCACAGACCTAACCAGATAAAAGTAGACGACAATGTGACTTTAGAGTACTTTGTGAGGAATGAGTCATTTTAGAATTTCGCTCACAAGGTGCTTCTGTGCCGAGCTGTGGATCACACGTGTTCTAAGTTATCATCAAATTTGTATTTTTGTGAAGCTTGTTAGAATCGCATTCAATAAAGATGGATATGAAACGAAATGTCCAGTTACGACTCATCATGGATATCATCATAGTCACAAGAGAGAGCTATAGTCTTGAAGCTAACAATGCGCTTTTGTTTTATCTTTTTGTCAACATTTTTTTAGTGCCCAGTCTACTTGAAGGTGCATCAAATTTTTGCGAAGGTGCACAAGATATGGCGGAACGTACTCACGCTGCTGGATACGATCAGAAGATTCTGGTTTTATGAATTCCATGAGCTAACTGTTTAATATATGACTGTTTTACTTTGAAAAGCACTAAATTAAACACAATATCTGCTATTAAACTGCCTGCAAGTCGGACGAATTCAAGTCCAATCGGCGTTGGAAGTTCCTTGGTATCTTCGTCATGACGGACCCATGTTTCCAAAGATTCGAGAAAACAGAGATCCAAAAGCCGTGGTTATATTCAAGAGAACTTCACGAAGCAGACATAATGATACTTTGTAAGTGTTGAAATTAAGATCTTTTAGACAACCTAATCATATTATGATCAATATGCCTGTAATTTGACTTGATGGACCAACTTTATTTATAAAGACTTCGAAGCACTCTTTTGTGTGCTTAGGCCCACACAATGGCCTACTGAACAAGCTGACCACTTGACCTTCATGTTTGTGCGTAACTGTCTATGTTTATCGCTGAGTGCAACTTACTATTTTCTGGATTTATTCTACAATCCTAGCCATAAGTGTTGAGAATGTTTGGAAAATCTCGAATTTTTTCATTTAGCAAACCCCCGCTCCCCCAATTCAATGTTGTTTGTGAAGATATCCTAAAATCTGATAACTGCCATATCTTCTGAAGACAAAAAACAACATTGAGATGGGGGGTGGGGGGAAGTGGACATTTTGACGGTATTTTGGTTGCGAGGTCTAAAAAATAGGGGAAAGTCGATTTTTTCTCAACACCTTATGGCCAGGATTGTCTGAGGAGGGTTATTTTTGAAAGTCATTGGGATCAATTCAAATTTACACTTGTCCAACAACTTTGGCCAGTAGAATTCAAATCTGGAAACGAAATTAACGTTCAACGTCACGGTTTGCAGTTATGACGTCATAATTTAGTTTGCAAAGCAAGGTCAACTGAGAAATTACAGAGCATGGCTCTTTGGAGCCAAGTAATTGTGCTAAGCGGCTTTTTTTGAGTATCGTCACTGTCTTATTAATTGCCGTTCTAGCGGCTATCATAAACTGCACAGGATTGGCATACGAACGAGGAATAGATCGGTTTAAGCTAAAGTTTCATGCTTTCCCTTAACGATACATCTCAGAATTTTCTTTGCATCTCACTCTATTTATGGAGGTTTTATCTCGCATAGAGTTGTGAAAGATTTGTTAGCTATAGATAGCACATCTCCGTGGTCCTCCTATAGATTCCATGGGGGCCTAAATTGGAATAATAAATTTCTTACGTTTTTGAGGTAGAAGTATGCCGGCGCTTGATTCCCCTGAAGCCATCCAAAGGGGTGCATCATTGTGCCTATTTATTGTAGGTTGTAGAACCTTCGCCAGATCGCTAGAAGACTGCTCTAATGCAAAGATTGTTGGAGATCCCAAAGTTTCCGACTGTTTATCTATAAATCTTTACTTTATGGAGGTGGGAGACGTTCAGTTTTATCCGAAAAATGTTTGCCAACGGGTAACGCACGGGTAACGCAACGGGTAACGAAAATTTGTCTGAAGGCTCAGTACTGATTTCCAACGGGTAACACGGGTAACCGACTTTTTATTAAAATAATACGTATTATTTTAATAAATAGTCCGTTACCCGTGTTACCCGTTGGAAATCAGTACTGAGCTTTCAGACAAATTTTCGTTACCCGTTGCGTTACCCATGCGTTACCCGTTGGCAAACATTTTTCGATACATGTATTTGTATAAGAAACTATGATGGGCCATCATTGCTGCTTAAGCTTCGTTGACTTTTCAGGTAATTTCCATGGCTCAGTAGGATGCCCTAGTTCCTTAGTACTGTTTCTCGTGATTGGCTTAACAGAGACCAGGATTTTGCACGAGATGCGTCCATGAGGGACAGTTATCTAATTTGTGTATGGAGATATCCTTACCTCTAGTTTTAAAGTATCTTAGGATCCTTTGAATTATGGATTAAGGGATATGAATCAGACAAATGACCTTACTTTCCTGCACACCGCAAGTCAAGAAATGATACATATGCCAAATTATTCCATTTTGGTATTAAATTCAGTTTCAAGGACCATTTGATACGCATTCTTTAAGGAGCGATTTTCATTGGTCCAAAGACAATCCTAGCCATAAGTGTTGAGAATGTTTGGAAAATCTCGAATTTTTTCATTTAGCAAACCCCCGCTCCCCCAATTCAATGTTGTTTGTGAAGATATCCTAAAATCTGATAACTGCCATATCTTCTGAAGACAAAAAAACAACATTGAGATGGGGGGTGGGGGGAAGTGGACATTTTGACGGTATTTTGGTTGCGAGGTCTAAAAAATAGGGGAAAGTCGATTTTTTCTCAACACCTTATGGCCAGGATTGTCTGAGGAGGGTTATTTTTGAAAGTCATTGGGATCAATTCAAATTTACACTTGTCCAACAACTTTGGCCAGTAGAATTCAAATCTGGAAACGAAATTAACGTTCAACGTCACGGTTTGCAGTTATGACGTCATAATTTAGTTTGCAAAGCAAGGTCAACTGAGAAATTACAGAGCATGGCTCTTTGGAGCCAAGTAATTGTGCTAAGCGGCTTTTTTTGAGTATCGTCACTGTCTTATTAATTGCCGTTCTAGCGGCTATCATAAACTGCACAGGATTGGCATACGAACGAGGAATAGATCGGTTTAAGCTAAAATTTCATGCTTTCCCTTAACGATACATCTCAGAATTTTCTTTGCATCTCACTCTATTTATGGAGGTTTTATCTCGCATAGAGTTGTGAAAGATTTGTTAGCTATAGATAGCACATCTCCGTGGTCCTCCTATAGATTCCATGGGGGCCTAAATTGGAATAATAAATTTCTTACGTTTTTGAGGTAGAAGTATGCCGGCGCTTGATTCCCCTGAAGCCATCCAAAGGGGTGCATCATTGTGCCTATTTATTGTAGGTTGTAGAACCTTCGCCAGATCGCTAGAAGACTGCTCTAATGCAAAGATTGTTGGAGATCCCAAAGTTTCCGACTGTTTATCTATAAATCTTTACTTTATGGAGGTGGGAGACGTTCAGTTTTATCCGAAAAATGTTTGCCAACGGGTAACGCACGGGTAACGCAACGGGTAACGAAAATTTGTCTGAAGGCTCAGTACTGATTTCCAACGGGTAACACGGGTAACCGACTTTTTATTAAAATAATACGTATTATTTTAATAAATAGTCCGTTACCCGTGTTACCCGTTTGGAAATCAGTACTGAGCTTTCAGACAAATTTTCGTTACCCGTTGCGTTACCCATGCGTTACCCGTTGGCAAACATTTTTCGATACATGTATTTGTATAAGAAACTATGATGGGCCATCATTGCTGCTTAAGCTTCGTTGACTTTTCAGGTAATTTCCATGGCTCAGTAGGATGCCCTAGTTCCTTAGTACTGTTTCTCGTGATTGGCTTAACAGAGACCAGGATTTTGCACGAGATGCGTCCATGAGGGACAGTTATCTAATTTGTGTATGGAGATATCCTTACCTCTAGTTTTAAAGTATCTTAGGATCCTTTGAATTATGGATTAAGGGATATGAATCAGACAAATGACCTTACTTTCCTGCACACCGCAAGTCAAGAAATGATACATATGCCAAATTATTCCATTTTGGTATTAAATTCAGTTTCAAGGACCATTTGATACGCATTCTTTAAGGAGCGATTTTCATTGGTCCAAAGACAATCCTAGCCATAAGTGTTGAGAATGTTTGGAAAATCTCGAATTTTTTCATTTAGCAAACCCCCGCTCCCCCAATTCAATGTTGTTTGTGAAGATATCCTAAAATCTGATAACTGCCATATCTTCTGAAGACAAAAAAACAACATTGAGATGGGGGGTGGGGGGAAGTGGACATTTTGACGGTATTTTGGTTGCGAGGTCTAAAAAATAGGGGAAAGTCGATTTTTTCTCAACACCTTATGGCCAGGATTGTAGATTCAGATCAAAAGACATTAATACCGGAAGCAGTATCAACTCTGACATGCTGGAAGGTCAATCATAACCCAAACAGGTGAGTATTTTTATACCATCTTAATTAAATTCTGGAAGAAACTCTTCATATAGAAACCCAGCTCTCTGGGTGTAACTGAAAACTGGAAAAAACTATTACACAAAATTTTTTATATTCAAGGAAATCGAAAGAGATTTTCAAGTTATTTTGACAGGTTTTTCTATCATTTTATTTAGTTGAGAGGCCTTGTGAAGTGATGTATTACAGCTGGCACAATGTGTTAAAAGATTTTATCAAATGTTAGCTTTCACGAGGGCACAGGATAGAAACACCAAGAATATGATAAAATGCCTGAGAAAAAATCAAGAACCTTTGAGGGCTCCATTCACAAAAATTTTACAAAACTGTCTTAAATTATCCAGGTCAATCTTAATTTGAAGGTGTTGTGCACCATAGTGGTGGCACAGTGGTGTAATCCTCTGACTTTGCAGCCAGAACAGTCAGGCAGACATGGCCAAATCCCAGGAACAGCTCCACCAGTTGAGCAATATCTGCAATCCCAGCCTCAGCGCAAAAACACAAATTCACCTTCATCATCTTATACTAAAAGAAAGGTAGGTTGGTATCTATATGATACTCAGTACAAAAAATTCTCATCTATTGTAAGTTTCTAATGGGATGGGAACTTTTATATATATTTTTTTATAAAATGTTTGTGTTGTGTTTTAGCTGCAGCCTGAGGAAAGACCCAAGGTCAACAGATGATTCCATTACAAAGAAGAAAATTTTGCAAATCCAACACAGTCACATGTCTCATGTAAAGAAGACAGCTATTAACTTTGGGCTGACAGAGCAGAAACTGGATGGAATAATGTCATATGGCAGTTTGACTTTTATTGAAGTATTGGCTACATAAGCTCTTTGAAAAACCAACGATTTGAGGCCTGAAGAAGAACTATCAGTTGCCTTTTTTTGGACCTGTTGTAGGCAGCTAGGGGGACTAAAAATATTACTTTTCATACATGCCTGCCCAGTTTCTGCTCTTTTGGGACCAATTCTTACTTCCGTCAGATTTTTCATTTTAAGAAACTCTGCTGGAAAGAGCAGAAACTAGGCACACTTGCATGAAAAGTCATAACGTTGAGCCCCCCCCCCCCTCTCCAGGTGCGTGCAAAAGATCCCAGAATAAGACAACACTTGATATTTCTTCTTCAGGCCTCAAATTCTTTGTTTTGATTGACTGATTTTTGTGAACCTACAAAATTAGAAGAGTCAAATTCTAAAGACAAAATCAATGCTTCTGAAAAGTTTCTTAATTCTGATAAGACTTCTGATCATTTTCTGGTAGAGTTTCTTAATTCTCTATAAGAGACTACACAGTTTCTTATGAAAAATGGATGTATTTATACACTAAAGCTGGGTTCACCTCCATTTGATTGTTGTCAACTATTTTCCCATGTCAAGCATCCTGTATGAAAAAGCTCTGAACCTGATATACTGTGTAGGGTATTGTTGCAAGAAATCTTGTGATATTTTCTTGTCAACGCCCTGCTCTGCCACGTTCAGTTGTTTGAAATTGTTTGAAACTTTGAAAGTTTCACGATTTTGAAGAAGTTTTGCTGTCATATCTCCACTGCTCATCTTTTTATGAGAAACATTTCAAAACACCAAAGAAAATTGAGATGACCATGCCATCAGTTACTTTGCCACAATCATTTATGACAAAAACTGTTGGCTCATGAATTTGTTAAAGTTATTTGAACTTTGGATACACCTATGCAATTTTCCAAAGACATATCCACTTAGCAATGCAATACAAGCCTCCTCTGTTAGAATTGCTACAGTATCTTAGAAATGTTGCTTGGTAGTGAAGTTGAATTTGCTTGGGCTTGATGTAAATAGGCCAAAACATGAATTGCCAGCTACATTCCAATGACTGAACAGGAATGTTTGCTCAATCTTTGGAATCCTTCCTCAACAAAAACATTTATAAAAATAGGGGAAATTTTATCATTGTTTCTATTTCATGCTTGGATGATAGATGTACAATGCTCTTGTGCATAGAGAACACATCATCCATGTTCTTGTGGTCTCAAGGCTCTGCTTTGGCAGGATAATTTGATAACTTTTCTCCGCCATCAGTCAGTTTTGGAACTGAGTTTGCAATCATTCCTTTGAACTGCAATGGGTGCAGGACTGACCCAGCTGCTTTTGGTTCTTTCTGTTACACGTTCTTGCAGTATCTTCGCCAAAATTCTCGTTCTTCTCGCATTTGGTATTCGTAGGGTCACAACTATGATATGCACTTCTCTCAACATCGCTCACGAAAATGCGTCCTTTTCTTGTTCTCTTTCAACCTAAAGCGAGAGTTTGACGCGTATATACATGAGTAGAGCTATGGTCGTTATTTAATAATAAGAATTAACAAATTTGTTCCCGGTGTAATCTGGTTTCAGACCAAAAGCAGAACAAGTTTCCTGGCGATATGCAAAAGTAGGCCTAATTTTAGTCAATTAACTATCGTGCGATTATGAAAGAATAAGAAACTGAATTAAATTTAAATGTACCTCAAACACACCACCATCTATTTCAGAATCGATAGCTTCATCTTGCTCCAACAAATCCTTTTCAGCTAAACCAAAACATGCATCGAAAGAGACAACGAGACGGAAACCTTAGCTGTAAGTACGAGGATCCTCTCGGATGTTGTGAATCGATGCACTCTCACGGTCACGTGATAGCGCGTTTCAACATCAGCGCGTGAACACAACAGCCAAACAATGGGTGATTGTTCTAGCTTCAAGACTAGTGACTATGATACCATAGATAACATCAAAAAAGTAAAGAAAAAGTAGCTCGATCAAGAGTTGATTATTCGGGATGCTGAAACGCATTTGGGCCTAAACGCAACCGATTCGAAGTCACTCATCGAGGAGTTGTTGAGCAGAAGAATATTATGCAGTGAGGATGAATCAATTGAAGTCGACTTCAAGAGAAGATGTGATTTGACAAAATCTTTGTTGGTCTCAATGCAAGATATTTCTCTGCCCTCTTTGGAACGCCAAAACTTATCGACCAGTGAAACCCAAACTACAGTGGATTAGACAAGCCATTGGTGTCAGCTTGGCAACGATATCACTGATTTCAAAAAGTTTGTGCATGGCGAAATTTTATCCATGAAAGCTGTGATATCAAGTCGATCACTATCCGATGAGTGTGGACCACCTAGCCCTCCCCCCTCCAGACCCCCCATTGATTACGAGAAATCAAACAAAAGACTATAGAAAAATTAATGGAGACCCAAAATGTGATGGCTGTCAATGTTGAGAAAGGCAAGGTTGAAACTCCCGTGCGCATCAGCAATTCAAACGAAGATGTCCAAACGAAAGCCCCGAAGAATAGAAACAATGAAAAGAACAGCAAAAAGAATGGCAGCAATAAGAAAAATGATACAAATCAGGATCAAACAGACCTGACAAACAGACCCGCAACACCTATTGTCTACGAATCTATTGACATTGAACAACCCGTTGTTCAAACAGTTGCAAAGAGAGAAAATAGACGTTCAAGGAGAATTAATAAACAAAAACAAAGCGCCGACCCAAAGACCAGCCAAACTGGCCAAACACAGATGCAAATCAAGCACAAAACTCAGAAAAGATTCAAGCACAAGACAGTGAGCAGGCCATTAATACCCCTCCTGTGGTTACAGACGACGGCAAACCAAATATTCCTTTGAATGCGACGAAACAAGCTGCTATCATCAATCAACCTCCCAATAATGAAAATATTTCTTCCAATGCTGACATGAATGCTACCCCTGCTGCTGTCTCTGGAATGACATATTTGGCCAAGAAACGATCAACTACTGAGATTTTAGGTGATTCAATGGTGAAGGGAATCCAAGGCTTCAAAATGAAGGAAGCAGTGAGGCACAAGGAAAATTTTTTCGTGCGATCATTCCCAGGAGCTAATATTGATGCAATGAACAGCTATGTTTGTCCTACTACGAAAAAGTCACCAAGCCGAATCATACTACATTGCGGAGCGAATGATTTGAACACAAACCAGTCCCTCTGGACTATAGCCGAAGATATCATTGAGCTCGCTAAGGCGATGGAAAACAAAGACACTGAAGTGCTGGTCTCAAGTATTGTTCAAAGAAGAGACAAGTTTAATGGTAAAGCACTAGAGGTAAATAAGGCTCTGGAAAGAGAATGCGAGCGTATGCGGTTAGGTTTTATTGACAACTCAAACATTGACCCAGAATCTCATTTGAATGGAAGCGGTCTACATCTTAATATGGAAAGAACAATCATACTAGCTAACAATTTTATAAGGGCAATGGGTTACTGACTGAATAGTGAAGGTAATGATGATAAAGAACAACCTCCCCCTTCCCCTCCTCCTTCCCCCTCCCCTTTCCCTTCCCCTTCCATTTTTGAGCCACCACTTTCAGAAAATGATTCGCTTTTAATTGATGATGTTTTTCCCAGTAGCCAGAGGCAGCCTTTAGTTTTAGATACGGAAGACATGGATGGAAAATCTGTGCTTGGGACATTAAGAGCAAATAATATAGGACGCTTGATAATTGGCTATGTCAATGTCAACTCAATAAGGAACAAGTTTGAAGGTTTAATGGAAATTGTTGATAGTAATATCGACATTTTCATGATAGCGGAAACAAAACTCGATTCTTCCTTTCCTAGTGAGCAATTTTCCGTCCATGGTTTCAGTAAACCCTTTCGATTAGATAGGAACAGTAACGGCGGCAGGCTTTTAGTTTATGTCAGAGATGATATTCCTTCATTCCAGCTAAAGTCTTTCAGCTTTAAAGATGACATTGAATGCATTTGCTTTGAAATAAATCTTCGTAGAAAGAAATGGGTTCTTTTTTGCATATATCGACCACCATCACAAGAGCAGACTTACTTCTTTGATGAGCTAGGCAAAGCAATAGACCATTATAACGAAACATATGAGAATTTTATTCTTGTTGGTGACTTTAATGCAGTTGAAACGGATTAGGAGATAAACGACTTTATGAATCTTTTCGACCTTAAGAACCTAGTTAGAGAGCCTACGTGTTTTAAGTCCAGTAACCCAAGGTGCATTGATTTGATATTGACAAACAGAGGGAGGAACTTTCAACAAACAACGGCTGTTGAAACTGGATTATCAGATTTTCACAAAATGGTCGTTACAGTTTTGAAAGCTTCTTTGATAAGCAAAAACCGAACGTAGTTAACTACAGAGACTATCGAGACTTTCGAGAAGAAATATTTCGACAGGATCTTCAGAAACAAATTGCTGACCTTGATGTACAACGCCTGACTTATACATCTTTTCAGGGTGCCTTTGGACATGTCTTAGATAAGCATGCACCGATGAAAAAGAGGTACATTCGTGCTAATGATAGCCCATTTATGAACCGAACTCTTCACAAGGCGTTCATGCGACGCACGAGACTAAAGAATAAGTATAATAAGAATAGAACAGCTGAAAACTGGGATGCTTTCCGCAGACAGCGCAATCTTTGCGTTAAATTATCCCGTAAGGCAAAAAGAGATTTTTATAATCAAATTGACATTTCAGCAGTTACAGACAACAAAAAATTTTGGAAAACAGTCAAACCTTTTATTTCGGATAAGAGCTCATCAAAATCACGAATAACGTTGATTGAAGAAGGGGAAATTGTGTCGAATGAATCTGAAGTAGCTGAAACGTTTAATAACTATTTTGTCACAATCACTGATTCTCTTGGAATTATCGAAAATGAAAATATTATTCTTGCCTCTGAAGTTATTAGTGACCCTATCGATCAAATAGTGTTTAAATTTTCGAGGCACCCAAGTATTCGAAAAATTCGTTCACTCAATGAAAACAATGGTTGTTTCTCATTTGAAAAGGTCTCCATTGAAAGTATCAAAAATAGGATTAGTGAGCTAAACCCCTCTAAAGCAACCCTTTTCAAGAGTATCCCTCCAAAGTTGTTAAAATCCGAGTCAGAAATAGTTTCTGAACCCTTGCAAATTATATTTAATAACTCAATAGAACATTCTTCCTTTCCTGATGAATTGAAATTATCCGATGTATCTTCTCTTTTCAAAAAGGATGTCAAAACCTTCAAGGGTAATTACAGACCTATCAGTGTGCTCCCAACAGTGTCAAAGGTATTTGAAAGGCTCATGGGTACTCAAATATCGGCACATATGTCTCAGTATTTATCATCTCTGCTTTGCGGATTTCGCAAGGGCTACAATGCACAACATGCATTGATACCGGCAATTGAAAAATGGAGAACGTGCCTCGACAAGGGTGGAAAAGTTGGAGCCATATTCAAGGACCTTTCAAAGGCCTTTGACTGTATTCGACATGACGTACTGATTGCCAAGTTACATGCATACGGATTTAGCCGTGAAGCTTTATTGCTTTTCTACAGCTATCTCGAAAATCGGCAACAAAGAGTAAAAATTAATGGTTCTTTCAGTAACTATAAGCATGTTCAGCTTGTTGTTCCGCAAGGATCCGTCCTTGGACCTCTCTTTTTCAATATCTACATCAACGACCTTTTGTTATCGATTCAAGAGACAGATATATGCAACTATGCCGATGATACAACTATTTATACATGCGATATGCGTCTTGAAAATGTAGTCTCCATTTTAGAAAATGACTCCAAAATCATAATTGAATGGTTTGGAAATAATTACATGAAACTTAACGAAGACAAATGCCACTTTATGATTTTTGGTGAAAGAACAAATCAAGATATCAGCATAGATATTGGCAACTGTACCGTCGACAATTCACAGGAAGAGAAACTTTTAGGGGTGTTGATTGATGCAAATCCCAACTTTGAAAAGCATGTAAGCAATATCTGTAAAAAGGCTGGCAACAAACTATTTGCCTTGTCACGCATGTCCACATATCTAGGAACTGACAAATTAAGACTTTTGATGAGAGCGTTCGTACCTAGCCAGTTCCAATACTGTCCTTTAGTATGGATGTTCCATAGCAGAAAAATGAATACAAGATCAACAGACTGCATGAAAGAGCCTTACGAATAGCATATAAGGACTATACTTCCAGCTTCGTATCATTATTAGAAAAAGACAGATCCGTAACAATACACCAGAAAAATGTGCAATTGCTAATGACTGAAATGTTCAAAACTACAAATAATTTAAACCCAAGTTTTATGGATGAAATTTTCTTGAAAAGAAGTGTCACCTATAATTTGAGAAATGCCAATACATTTTTACTTCCTATGGTACATACAGTTAATTGTGGTACTGAAACAATTCGATACAGAGGGCAGCGTATTTGGCACTCTCTTCCACAGGAAATCAAGGATTCAAATTCTGTGCAACAATTTAAAAATAAAATCAAATATTGGTACAATGAAGACTGCGACTGCAGACTTTGCAGGCAGTATATTCCTCGGCTCGGCTTTTTATAGTTTTACACCATTTTTAATATGAACTTTGTACATTGATATGACTTTTTGTAATTTATTGACTTGTTTTCCTTGTATATACCTATGTAACATTGTATTTAATTTGTTGGCTTGAATTAGCTTTTTAATTTCACATAGCTATGTAAGTTGCCAACTTGAAATAAATTGATAATAATAATAATAATAATAATAATAATAATAATAATAATAATAATAATAATAATAATAATAATAATAATAATAATAATAATAATAATAATAATAATAATAGGTACTCAATCTCGAACGAGGAGAAGTAAAACCTAAATCAGTACTTAACTTGTTCCCTTCGGAAACTCTGAAGACCCCGAGAAGCAGTTTTTAGTTAGAAATGAGCAATTTATGAGCATCTTAGTTGCCAAGAAGGTTCTAGGACAGTTTTTGAAAGTAATGCAATTTTCCCGTTCACTTTTGCAGCATTCCTGTGCCCACAACAATTTGTCACTTCTTTCTCATTTGTCCAAGTGACAAAAGGGGCGTAGCTCGAGAGCAAATCGACCCTATAACACAAAGACCTACCAATGTCTCCACATTTCTTAAACACCTGTTAGATTTGTCACAAAAGATCTTTGTGCTCCTTCCAGAAATTATGAAACCCACTAACATACCAAAATTAAGAGCAGCTAAAGAGCTAAAGATCTTCGAGAACGTTAAGTAGCTCGTAGCTCAAAATTGGTAGAGAGCTCAAAAGTGGCCTAGCAAGCTGTCCTTCAAAGGTTTCTAGCAGCTACAAGTGGCCATGAAACTGTCAGGTAAAAATGAAACTTTAAAATACATTAGGTTGGAAAATGAGCGAACAGTTATCGCGTACTCCCTGTGCTTTGAGCAAAATTGGAATATCCTTGCAGTCAAAAGGATTCTTTGCTCTGGAACTGCTCATTGTTTAAATCTACTCTCAAAATCCATTCTTTAGATCCATCTCCACCGTAAATAGCTCGGTAAAAGCTCCTTTCATGGAAATTTTGATTAATTCCGTTACTTAAGTTATAAGCTTTATGGTTTTATTTAAATGAAAAATCTTTGTTTTCATAGAAGGACTCTTTGCTCCTGTAGTACTCTTGCGCTTATAAAATGAGCTCTTAAGATTCTATGAAGTCCGAAAATAGTCCTAACACTGATTTACTGTTGATAGCATTAATGAGTAGGTTAAGATCGAGCCAGCAAGAGGTCTGACAATTTACATTTCAAGGACTGTTGTGCTCACTTAGTGCTCTTTTTAAACATCTGACATAGCAAAAGCACCGACAATAAAGTCTTCAATCAACCTGCTTTGTCTCGCAGACAACATACCAAGTTAAGATCCATTAATCGCTTAAAGATTTTTTAGCTCATTCGATCCAAGGATTTAGTGGCTCACCAACTACTCCTTACTTTGACAGTCTGTAGCTCGAGAACAAAGCGTCATAGAATCATGGAGAAAAAAGGACTTAGAAATTCAATGTTTTCTCATCTGAACGGCAATCCTGCTGACACTTGAAAAAGGAAAGACGATTTATCAAATTTAGTTTAGATAGTCAAAAATGGCAGTTTTCTGCCACTCAAAAAAAACATGTCCTTACAAGCTTTCTACATGGAATCAGGTGTGAGAAGGGAAACTCTTAATATGAGTAGATCTGAAGATTGTACTCGTTTCTTGCATTTGGTCATGTCATAAACAACTTATGAGAGGGTTCAGTGTGAGTGACATTTGTGTCAAATGATGCACCAAAAAGTAGGTTTTGGATACTGGCTTATCTCAAACTGTAGGTTTTGGATACTGGGTATCTCAATAAGTACCCCCTTTTGCCCAAACAAAGGAACGAAGCGATAATATATCGGGACTCTTTGAATTCATGGGCATATGTGTTGATCTTCAACTTAAGTGCACATACCTTGCACTTTAGAATTTTCCTCCGAACACCTAAGATATGAGTTCACACAGTCGAATTTCGGAGTGCAGACCAGAGGTTTTGTAAAAGGGCCTAGCAATGATTTGATATTACAGGCATATTGCAAAAGAATTTCAACTTTGGCCTTAAGCTTTTTTATTGAAAAGAATTACACCTTGAATTGTTCAATTGTTCTACAGATAGATATTCCTTTGGGGAAGCAATCTATGCATTTGCATTACATCCCAAGTATAAAAGAAGAAGAAAAGGAGCACATGCACGCTCATGGAAATGTTGAATTTTGGAAATGTGGCACGACTTTATCATTCTTACCACCTTTTTATCATCTTCGTTTAGTCAGGGCGATTTTCTCGAGTCTTTTACTCTTTTTAAAAGCGAAGAACGGGATGTTAAAGTTTTCAAGTGCTTTGGAAAATATCCGTGATGCATATCATGGCTAGGCCCTTGCTCAAAACCTCTGGTTTCGGGTGCACTGTAAATGTGACTTTGCAAGACTGTACCTCCGGTTTTTGGTAGACGATCTTTTAATGCAAGGTATGTGAATATAAGTTGAAGATTGATAAATTTAGCTGTCCACTTGGAGAGTAAAATATCTTGTTGTTTCGTTCCTTTTTCCATTCGAAAGGGGTACTTTTTGAGACACCCTGTATATTTACATTGTACATTGTGTAAGCAAAATCAATTTCAGCCCTCAGTACATCGACTGGGGAGAAATCAAATCCAATTACTTTATCGAGTCTTCTTTCCCTTTCAGATTCCTTTTTTTCCAGTCATAAAGAAGGATTTGACATTCCTACACCTTGGGAATGAAACTTACGTTGATGGGTTGGTGAGTTCTGTTTTACTTTTGTCAACTGCGATCAGTATGAGCAAAGAAAAACTTAGGCAATGTTCTCAACTAAAACTGCAAAAAGCTTTAGTACCCCGTTGACTTTTTACTTACCTTGGAGCAATTTTGTAAAATGTTAAAACTTATGAGCAACAGTGCTCTCTTTCACAGCGATTACAGTCCTTTATTTTTTCGCAAATCTTAAGCCATTGCTGTCAAATGCAATATCGCTTAGATATATTTTCCTTGTGACGCAAATGCAAATAGGAAGGACGCTGTAAGAATCAGTGTTGAAATTACGTATTGGTGATTGCTCAACAGTGTTAGGGCCTGTTCATATTGAGAAAGTTTCCCCGGCATTTTCCCGTTTCACCGGGAAAATCGCTCAGCCGAGATCCCGCCTCATATAGCTTTACCACATAAAATCTCACAAGCGTTCACATGAGAAAAAATTTCCCCGGCTAGCCCAGATCTCGCTTGGATTCTACTGGGATCCCGCCTTGCCGAGGAAATATTTTTCCATATGAACACATTTTCCCGGCTAGGCGGGAAATCTCTTTTATATATGGTTAGTCCTTTGGCTCCAGAGACAAAGCGCTATTGTTCGTTATCCCGGCTTGCCGGGGAAACTTTTCTCATATGAAAGGTCGAAGAATATTACCTCGGCTGAACGATTTTCCCGGTTAAACGGGAAAATGCCGGGGAAACTTTCTACATATGAGCAGGTCCGTAGTTGTTGGTTTTTCTAGAGTGGGGGTGGGGGGGGGGTCATCGGGTTTTTTTCAACATGGAAATACATTATGACATGATAATCTATTGTGTGTGGCAATAGATTTATCGCATTACATTTCACTTGTCTATTGGACAATTCCAGGTAAGCCTGTGCACGTTAGCCCCATTAGCATGCAGGATGAGTCAAAATATGTATCACCTGTTTAACCCTGTGTAACCCTATCACGCCTTGCAGGGAGGACTGTATTAGCCCCCTAGGGATTCTTCTTCTGTAGATTTTGCCCAAGTGCACTTGCAGCGCTGAAACTTTCTTAATCTTAGAGTTTTTATCCTTCTCTCAATCGAAAATTAACTTTTTGAAAAAATCAAATTCTTTCCAGGGGGTAAATGCGATCAATTTTCGAGAGACGCCAGTGTAAAATTTCGAATAAATCCTGATGGGGTCTACAGCTAGTGTGATAAAACAATGAAAGGAGCGGAATTTATGCTACTTTTGATACTCTATCCAACCAACCAGCTATTTTGTAGTTTTAACGTGTCGTTTTGCGGATTTTGGCACTATGCATAGGAACACTCCTTACATTTCTGTGCGATAACATCATCACTTTTGATTTAGGCATAGAATACGCTGACATTGGACTGATGCCCTTACTGCTTTTCGTTTTCTGGCAATCGACAATTGAACATTTCTAGCACTAAACACTCTGACTTTGAATATTGAACATTGTGACATCATTGGCAGGTCACATGAGATATCTGAAATTCTATTTCAGCATGAAAGGCACTTACAACTCAATAATTACAATTCATTAAGAAAAAAACAACTGCAAAGAAAAATTTAATGCCAGTCTCAGATCTGATGCCATGCAATGATATCAGCGAGTATCGAGGAATTTGGAAGAACATAGGTGCAAGATAATGAAGAGGGGCCCCCACGCGCTGACGGACAGCCGCCACCCGTGCCACATGGGCCATCCCAGTCGGGACAACACCAAAGTCAAAGGGCAGCAGCCACCCATCCGCACAGCAGGAATCCTATCTACCCGCTATATTGCACCCCACCCACACCCGCACCCGCACCGTAAGACAAAACTTTGATAATTGATATGATAATTTTGATAAGCTGAAAAGGGACTGCACTGTCCGTTATGGAACAATATAGAATTATGGAAAGATAGAAAATATGGTTGACGTTTACTTGGCTTCTGATCTCATTTCCGATTTATCCAGTGATTTCAATCACTTTATTTCTAGCATTACAGCATTATTTTGTCTTGGAAATGTTACGTTTGTAGGAAAATTTGTCGCTTAGATACGAAAGTAGAATTCAAATTGCTTGGCAGACTAGCATGGTGTTTAGAAGAACATGTTTATGGACAAGATCTTTTGCACGAAGTTCCCTGTGAACGGGAATTCGACCCTCGTATGGTTAAATTTTTGCAAACCAAATGACATCTTCGACAAACCCTGCCAGTGTGCCACTCGAATATGAAATCAAAGATTCCAATAAAGTTGCTTCAAACTGTATTTCGTAGCATTAATCGTTTGAATCAATAGAAACTTTCTCTTAAATTCTTCAAGTTGAAGCCTCGTTGAGACAATGGGTTTGAACATCTTACAAATCGGCTGATGGTTTTGGGAGCAGGATCTCTCGAGCAGTCAACGCTTTCTTTGCATGTCTGATCATAGACACAAGCAAGACATAGACTGGAAGCGAACGATGCGCTATTGTTCTCGGAGATTGTTCACGCGTTTGATGTTGAACGAGCAACATCAACAACCCGAGAGTGGCCACTTCTGATCATAATCGAAGCCAAATGCGCACAGTTCAACGTTCTGATGATAGGTTACTGCTATTTGAGCTTTGTTTTAAGAATGGAGATAATAATTTGACTTAATAGTGAAAGCTATAGTTGCATTCGTTGTCTGAGAGGAAGAAAAGGTGGTTGAGTTCACTGATCTCGGTGTAAAAGCCGTACTCCATTGCCATGGTTTGTGTAATCGGCCTAGGTACTGAAATGCGAAGTCTCTGGCTTGAATCTTCTACTGTTGGTTGGCCTCTACCGCAAGTAACATTTTGAAATTGTATTATTTCACCTTGTTGGTTGCAGAGATAAGTTGCTAAAGGCTTCATTTCTCTCAACGAAGGCCAATCATTGCAAAATGTGGCGAAAAGATGTCCACAAATCTACAGGGTGTCCCAGAAAAATTGTGCCCCGTTTGCCTGAAGATTGCCACAAAGCAACAAAAGATTCTCACTAACCTTTTCCATGATGTTGCTCTTCAGATGTTCAATTAAAGTTTGCCACTGTCTCCGTGAAAATCCGTTGAAAAATGAAGGAGCTATGACTTTCAGAAGAACAAATTTGCCTGTTGACTGAATCCAGCGGTCGGCCATTTTATCTTACTATTTTGCAACGATAAACAGCTTCATGGATGAACTGAAATAGCAGCTTCTAATGTCATAGCTCTCACGAAAATTTCAATAATCATCAGAGAGTTCAACTATTTTGTACCCCACGATCTTTGATGGAATACAAAAATGAAGATAAGAATTCCCAAGGCAGTAAACATCAAAGGTTTCGGCAAAAATATATTTCAAATTAAATTTGTCGCCTTCCCTATATAGATTTCTTCCTTAATTTGTTACAAGCAATTGTTGATTTACTACCGAAGACAATGAACTAAAAGAAACAAGAGAGGCAAAAGATTTTGAACTCATCAATAAACTAAATAATTGGTTCAGACACTCCTCACACCTGCAAACAAAACGTGACTATATGTTTGTCATTACCATTTGGTTGTTTATTATCTTGGGGCACTTGTCTTCGTTTTGACATTCAATCAAGGGTCGTGGGGTACAAAGTAGCTGAACTCTCTGATGATTACTGAAACTTTCGCGAGAGCTATGAAATTGAAAGTTACTGTTTCAGCTCATCCATGAAGCTGTTTACCGTTGCAAAATAGTAAAACAAAATGGCCGACCGCTGGTTTCAGTCATCAGGTAAATTTGGCCTTCTAAACGTCATAGCTCCATCATTTTTCAACGGATTTTTACGGGGATGGTAGCAAACTTTAATTGAACATCTGAAGAGCAACATCAAGTAAAAGTATGGTGAGGACCTTTTGCCGCTTTGTCGCAATCTTTAGGCAAACGGGGCACAAATTTTCTGGGACACCCTGTAGATGCCTTCTGTTTACCTCCCATTTCCGAAGAAATTTTCGAAACATGTTTGGATATCAAAATGCTCTTTTTGTGCCATCTTGGTGCAAACAACTCTCTTAAACTTTAGAGTTTATGAAACAGCCATAAATATGCTCACTGAGGTTGCACGATTCTTTTTTGAGTAAAACCTTGATGCTTGTTCTTGGGAAGGTACCAATGAATGAACCAATATCTTCGTCATAAACCAATGAAGATAAGCCATGCCTTCCTGGGCTTTTATCAAGCTTTGTCAAATTTTTGTTTCTATGCTCAACCAAAGCTTCTGTTCAACTACATATCATCAAATCGCTTCTACTAAAAAGTAGTTTTCTCTCCAATCAGAATCTTGATTATCTTTCTCAAGTACTGAATATTTGACAGAAAATGATCAAAAAATGTCATACATTGTAATCAAATGCAACATGATGCAATCTTGAAGGTAGAACGAGGGGTTCGTTTCAAAGCGGCTGTTCCTTCCTTTTCTGTCATACACTGTTTTGCAAACCTCTTTCTTGTTCTTCGTCTTCGGACTCAAACAAGACATTCCATAGCCCGTGCAAGCACAAAAGATCGGTATGAATAAAGATAGATTTGCGCTGTCAGTCTCGAAAGACTGCCGACCTGTTTTCACACGTGATAGCAAGCACTTCACTGATTCTTTGGCAGTTGCCAATCTTAATCGACTGGCCAGTTTTCCTGCGTTTGTTGTCGAGTAAGCTACCAAACTTTAAAATTTTATGGCGGAAAAAACTGGCCAAGCTTTTGACTTCAAATTCGGCATGTGTGTCGGTGAGCATATCGTGTGTCTGGTTTGATCAAAATCTTCAGATTAACGGAGTTGATCAAAATCTTCAAATTAACGGAGTGGAAAATGACGTTTTTCTGAAGCTAGTAAACTATTTTGAAATGAGCCTTCTCCTAAGCCGTGAAAACAAACAGTTTTTTTAAATATGTCTTTCGATTGTGAAGAGTATGAGCAATCCCATACTTTTTACAGAATTTCGGTAGCCCGATTGGTTGCAGAGCAATTACCAAGTTTCTAGGGAGGAGGATTTATGAAAACCGGCTTTCCGTGCTCATCAGAGCGTGCTGCAGAGTCAATCAAGTATATATCCACATTACACATGACAAATACATGCAACTGTAATATTTTAAAGCAATTATCGAAGGAAAGTTTCTTAAAAAGTACAGTCATTTGCTGCCAACTGTTTCTCTTGAGTTTCCTCAATGTTGATTCTCTAAATGGAGATTTCATTCCATTGTACCTCTTTATGGTTGGATCTTGAAGAAAGTTTTAACAGAATTCAAATTCAGTGCTCAATTAATTTCAATTTTGGAACTCAACCTTGTAAAGTTTTAAAGTTTTAAAGTTTTGTAACTAGAGAAAACAAAAGTTAACGTTTGCTAGCCCCTTGATATCAAATTTGAAAATTCTTAAAAGATTTGCTTGTGGTTTTTTTTCATAAGCAGTTTGTTGTAAAACAATCGTCTGTACTTCATTGCAGTCTTGAACTCTTCATTATCATCCGTATTGAGTAAAATAATTTGTTCTTAGCTGCAGATACTCCTGAAGATGACTAAAAGATCTTTCAGTCTTTATTCTGTGAACAGCTGATGCAATTTAAGGCTAGGACAGAGGTTTCTCTCTGAAATGGCTTAGAAGTGTCTCCAGGCATTGAGGGTGCCTTTCACTTCAGTAAGATTCAGTGGGTGCAGAATCAAGTCTGTGTCTTGTGTGCAAGCTGCTGAAGAGAATGAATATCATCACGCAAAGTTCACATATATTTTCCAGTCCTTGAAAGAAGAAGCCGTATCATAAATACCATAAATATTCAGATATACTGAAAGTAGGGCTTCATAGTATTTACTGATGTTGCTATCTAGGCTTTAGGTGGGCAAACCATCTCAAATGACAAAATCAACCTCTGCTGGAAGGAAATCCTGAAATTGTCTCTAGAAAATAGAAATTTGTGGTTCTTACAGATTTGTGCTTAGTAAGTTCTCTGAACTGTGCGTATTTGCTTTGATGATAAACAAGAAGTTGATACATCATGAGTGATCTCGACTTAGGACTAAGTGGGCGTCTGTCGAAATATTTCCTCAAGAACCGGCGCTGTTTATAGGAAATTAAAAGCTAGTTTGCGTCTTAAATAGGTAAAAAGGAATGAAATACTACTTAAAAATTCCAAACTCATCTTTGATGAAGTGCTTTTTGCCAATGCATCTCCCATTTCTGCTGATTTGTCATCTAACTTTCGCCAGCACTGATTTTGTCACGCGACCATTTCCATTGCGTTTCTCCCCTTTCCATTTCTTATTTACATCATCATTTGGCAAATGGACGCCGAGGAGACTAACTTCTGTTAATATTCTTAATAATATGAACTAATATGATATGAACCAATATAATACAGCCATATTATGAGCAATTTGCTCCAGAGATTGCCGAAATCAACGAGTAGGCAAGTTACGTACTAGAAACTGTGATCTTCATTCGAAGATCAACACCACGCAAGATACATGGACCTACGGAGGTCCGGGTTCTAGCACAATCGTGAACAAAAAGATAGAATGATAGCGCAGTGTTCGCTTCCAATGTATCTCTTTCTTGTGTCTTTGGTCTGCTATCAAGAAAAATTACTCAATGAAGCGTCGACCTTATCGACATTTAAGCCTCATCTCAAGCTGATATATCTCAATCGGTTTCCAGGTTAATTTTGAAAAACTGAGAATGATTGCCAAAGAAGTTAGAAAAGTTTGCAAATATTGTGCAATCGGATATGTAAGTGTTATTTTGTATTCTAACTGAAACGTTTACCTCTTCGTATAAGAAGGACTGGAAATTTCAATCTTATAACACTAAACCAAGCTTTTATAGATGGACAGATGCAATTCAATGAAAGGAAATTGTCAAATCTAAAAAGAAGTTTTTATTCATGAAAAATTTCATTGGTACAAGAATTTCGGCTGACCTGAAGCGAAATGCCATCCTGTGGCACAGATTTTGATAAATTAAAATTGTGATTTTGGGACAAAAGTAATACTGATATTTACAGAAATTTTTAAAGGGCTAAAGTATTTGCGCTAGGATCCCTTATTTAGAAATGATTACAAAGGTCTCTCATCTACAGTAGATTGTTGTGAACTGGAGCAAAACATCATATTTTTGAGTCTAATTGATGTGTAGATCATCAGTAATGATAACAGTGGTGATCAATGGGTTAAGCCCGAAACGCTTAGTCTTTTAAGCTCTAGGCTTTTTTGCCGTTTAATGCTGTAAGCTACTGTTATTAAAGTTACCTTATGTATTGATCAATACTTGAACATTGATTTTTACACTGTTTGTTTTGAAATAAAGTTACAGAACTTCTTGGAGCTACCCTGAAGCAAATTAGTCTGGAGAGCATAATTTTATGGTTCAATAAAGGACAAGTCCGGGGTTGATAAAATTATTGTTAAAAAGCAACCTTACCAACTGCTGAACACCAGCGGTGAGTTCTTACCAAGTTTTCATGCGTCGATCTTTCATAAATTAGACGATTGATCTTCGTACGTTAGGCCAAATATCGTCGCTATTTGGTATTTTGTGCGAGTGTACGAAGGCGCGATAAGGAGGCTAGCAATGTGGATGGTATAATATCAAAATATTTGGCAGCCTCGTTCAGGTCAACGCAAAGTGACTCCATAGAAAATAACATCATTTCGCACTTCTTAGCAGATTGAAATATGTAGTTTCGCAGATTAAAAGAGAAAAAAATACGGTGAAAAGTACTACACACCGTTCACAATAGTGAAATCACTTGAATAATCAACAATTATACCAACCCCGGACATGTATGTCCTTTAACATGTTGTATTTTAATTTGAGTCATGCTGTCTTCCTGTATATTCTCAAATATCCCTAGCAATTTTGTTAATGTTTAGGATCCTGGCAAGATGGATGATTTATCACAAACGACAAACGGAGCACCACCAAGTATTGCACAATCTGTTGTTAGTGTCATGACTGGGCAGAATACGCTGACTCGAAAAAATAGACGAGTGAGTACAGGCATGAGCAATCCAAAGAAGATATATGAAGAGGTATTGTCAAACTATGCATATTTTTGGCTTTCATAACATTCTAATCAACAAACATTGTACAGTGTTTTGTAATAACTATGTTACACCCCTTGCACCGAATTTATAGCATGTGCACTGGAACTATCCCAAACCATCGTGAGCCAACATCGCTTTACGAACTTTTTTCAATCTGATGTACCTTTTACTTCCTTTTAGCCATGACCTTACAATGTATTTTATATCTTATTTATTTAATCTTATATGTATATTGTTGGATGTATTGATTTTAGCAGTTGGCTTGGATTAGCTAGTATGGTATTTGTGTTTAATATTTACTGCACATAATTATATAGCGCCAACTTTAAATAAATTTATCATTATTATCATTATTATTGTCCTTTCTTCACGCCTTTTTGTTGTTTGGCGGCGTTTTCTGGGCAGCGGATTGAATCCCTCAATCTTAGGTGTCCAGAGTCCTTCTAATTATCTTCGCCGTGCCAAGTACACATCATCATGATTCGCCTTCTCCGCCTTCGGCAGATTGCGCATCAACATGTGCTAACTGTCTCCATAGATTTCGGTCTTTGACAGCAGTGTTCAGCGACATCAGGTTTCGTCCTGTCCAAAGGCTAATGTTGTCACGCCAACGTTTTGGTTGCCTTCCTCTTCTTCTCCTTCCTTCTATCATTCCTTCTAGGCAGATTCTGCTTACGCCATGCGTAGAGCGTTTGGTGTGACCGTAGAGCTTCAAGACCTTAGATTTAATCGTGGATGTGATGGGAGTGAGCTTTGTTGTGCGCAGAAGGTCTTCAATTCGCGTATGATCAGACAGTCTTTTGTTTGTCATGAATCTCATCATATGATTTTGGAAAACGACAAGTTTTTGTAAGGATTTCGTGGTCCAGTTAACACACTCTAATCCATAGAGTACAACCGGTATCACGTAGGTGTTGAAGATCTTCGATTTTAGATGATATGATACTCTTTTCGATGTTAGCACTGCTTTATTCTTGTTAAAGGCGGCCCATCCTAGGCCAATGCGATGTTGGACGGCGACAAGTCCGTCATTTTTTTTCGAAGAGAGTTTATGTCCCAGGTAGATAAATTCAGTTACTTGAGAGACTTCATCAATGGTAAGATGGAGGTTTGTGTTGATCTTATCGGTTGTCATGCACTTGGTTTTGGAAACATTAATTTTCAAGCCGACTTCGGCTGCATATTTAGCTAGGAGATGGAGGTAAATTTGTAGTTCGCAACGCGAGTTACTTATAACGGCGATGTCATCTGCATAACTCAGATTGGAAAGAGTGTGACCACCAATCGAGAAGCCAGATGTACATTCATTTTCAACTTGAAGCACGAGTGCTGCGATGACGATGCAGAATAGAATAGCAGAAAGCACATCACCTTGTTTAACTCCTTTCAGAATGTCAACGCAACGTGACGTTCCGATATCTGTTTTGATATATGCCTTTGAGTTCTCATAAGATTGTTTCAGAAGGTTGATGTATTTTTTGTTGATTGATGTTTTATCTAGTAGCATCCATAAGCTGGACAGTTTGACACTGTCAAAGGCTTTCGTAAAATCAATGAACGTAATATGGACAGGATTGTTAAATTCTATGGACTTTTCGATGATTTGTTCTAGGGCTAATATTTGCTCGATAGTTCCTCTGCCAGGTTGGTATGCAGCTTGTGTCTCAGGAAAAGACGCATACAGGTCTGCTTTGGTTCGGGTTGCAATTATATTAATGAAGAGCTTGTAAACATGGCTTAGTAGGCTTATCGGGCGATAATTGCCACAATCAAGTCGACTACCTTTCTTATAGATCACAACAATGAGAGCTTCTTTGAAAAGTTGTGGTATTTTTCCTGTTGTTAAGATGCAATTGAAGAGATGGTGCAATGCATTGATGAGGTGTTCGCCGCCAGATTTGATATACTCAGAGTAGATATTATCTACGCCTGGGCTTTTCTCATTTTTCAGGTTGTTGATGGCAGAGGATATCTCATCTTTTAAGATCGGCTGAATTTCATCAGAAGTGGAATCATCAATAGCGATTTGGTTTTGGTGGTCGAAATAAAGTTCTTCATAAAACTTTGCCCAACGTTCAAGAATCTTATCTTTGTTGGTTAGAACGGCTCCGTTTATGTCTTTAATACCCCAACTGATGGCTTTAGGTTTTGCTTTAAGCTTTTTTAATGCAGCGTGATACATTTTGTGTGGTGGAAGGTTATTGAGTTCTTCAATACTACACTCAATATGATTCAACTTATCCTTTTTCACAAGTTTCTTGGGTTCAGCTTTAGCAATCTTATATTGCATAGATAATGAACCCTTTTCTTTTCTGATTTTGTGTTTGTTGGCGATTTCTAGCTTAGTTTGCTGCGACATCCATTGTGGAATGGGTTCGGTGTTCCCTGTCAGTGTTTCCTTGGAGGCATCATTTGCGCCGTTGGATATGGTGTTGTATATGTTTTCCGAGTCGGTTTCTGATTCAAGACCAGTAAAACGGTTCTGCAAGATGAATTGGAAGCGTGCAGCAACTTCAGGTTGCTTTAGTTGCTCTAAGTCAGGTTTTGGAGTAGACCTTTTCCTCTGTGGCCAGGAGAAACTCAGTCTGATTTTTGTGCGTATCATGCGATGGTCTGATTTATCGGGGGCATTTAATGCGGAACTGTTCAGAACATTTAGTCTCACTGATGGTTTTCTTGAAAGGATGAAGTCTATTTGGTTTCTGGTCTTGCCATCAGGTGAGGTCCAGGTAAAGAGCTTCTTCTTTTGAAACATGGTGTTGGTGACTAGCAGATTATTTTTCGCACAGAATTGGGCAAGGAGTTCTCCTCTGCTATTTGCAGTACTTAGGGTGTGTTTGCCAATTGCTGAAGGGAAAGTATTGTGCAGTTGACCTAGTTTACAGTTGAAGTCTCCCAAGTACACAAGTCTTTTGTAATAAAGATGTCATTTGTCCCATTTCAAGTTGCTCAACATATCTTTTAAAGTTTTTGCTCAGCGTACCAAGAGCTCCGATGATGATTGGTATTATCACCACTTTCCTGACATTCCATAGTTTTGCTACTTCCCTTCTAAGATCTTCATACATTTCCCTCTTCTCCTCTTCTCTTTCGATCACTCTTCCATCAAACGGGCATGAAACGTCAATTATTTTGCATTCATTTTTCTCTTTATCGTGTATTACGATGTCAGGTCGGTTGTGATTCAACTGCTGATCTGTTTGAATTCTAAAATCCCATAAGATCTTTGCCTTTTCATTCTCTAAAACACCTTCTGGAATATGATCATACCATTTCTCTGTACAATCGAACCCATATTTCCTGCAAAGCTCCCAGTGAATTACTTTCCCAACTCTATCATGCCGCCAATTCTTGTACCGGTTCTGGGCCAACTTTTCACATTCAGCCACTACATGTGCAATAGATTCCTCTCGTTTTCCACACATTCTACAAACAGGTGAAACATCTTGTTTGTATATGCGGCTCTTAATTGCATTCGTCCTCAACGCCTGATCCTGGGCTGCCATTAACATCCCCTCTGTCTCCTTCTTCAGCGTACCTTTCCTCAGCCATTCCCATGAATCAGAACTTCTTATGCCTGCAGTCAACTTCTCATACTGACCATGTAAAACCTTCTCTTTATAAGATTCCATTCTTTTTACCCTGATTGCCTCCTTTGGCATCCCAGAGCCCAACAAGTTTTCTTCCTTTACTGCTTTTAAAAATGGTTCTTTGCTCCGCGCTACATAGCTATACAAACTGTTTACCTCAATCTCAACGCAATCCTCAATACTGATTAAACCCCTGCCACCGTCTGCTCTTTTGTAATAGAGTCTGTCAACATCCGCCTATGGGTGCAATGCTCTATAGATTGTTAGCAAATTTCTGGTTTTCCTATCGACGGCTTTCAGCTCATCTACCCTCCAGTTAATTATTCCTGCACCATATCTGATGATTGATACAGCCCTGGCATTTATTGCTTGGATGATGTTTCCACCATTCAGTCTGGATTTCAGTATTGATCTAACCCGCCTGATATATTCCCTCTTCAGTTTCTCCTTCATTTCTTCGTGTTTTACGTTGTCGATCTCTAAAATTCCTAAATATTTGTACCCCTCTTCTTCAAGACCTTTCATAACTTCATTACCTGGCATAACAATACCATCACATTTCACAATCTTTCCTCTCTTCATGATCAAGATCGCACATTTGCTGATTCCAAATTCCATTCTGATGTCATCGATAAATACTCTTACTGTGTTGACAAGTGTATCTATTTGGTTTTCATTTTTGCCATATAATTTCAGGTCATCCATAAATAGTAGATAATTTATCCTCACTTTTTCTCTCAGATCATACCCTGCTTTAACCTCTCTCAGAATCAAAGTCAATGGGATTAGGGCCAATACAAAAAGGAGAGGATACAAGCTGTTATTATTATTATTATTATTATCATTATTGTTATTATTATTATTATTATTATTATTATTATTATTATTATTATTATTATTATTATTATTATTATTATTATTATTATTATTATTTTTATTAGAAAAACGAGACTGCTAAAATTCCAAACGTTTCGATCTAAAATCTTCCTCAGTGCTTTACAACTAGAATCAGCCAAGTATTTATAGCTAAAAACATATTAACATAAACATTGTATAAGTAATCTCCAAGGTATTACAGAAAACAGAATATTTACTAAAACCTTTCGTGCATCTTAAATTGAAAATGCACGACAATTTAAAAGAAAAATTATAATGTTTGTTAAAGGTTGTTTGCACAAAGCTTAGACCGTTTCACCAATCGACAAGGGACCAGAATCCACGTTGCTAAAACCTGGACACCGAACAAGACAAACTCCAAAATGCCTCCAGGGATCTGCTTTTCTTAAATTGCTAAATCCAAGATGGTTCGACAAAGGGTTCCATCCTGTCACCCGTTAAAGACCCTCCGCAGGACTCGCACGATGCTTAACTCTTCTTTTAGCATTAGCTGAATCCCAGAAGGCCTAATACTTGAATACCCTCCAAAGATTTGCTTTTCGTAAATTGCTAAATCCAGGATTGCTTGACAGGGGATTCCACCTTGCCACCACTTATACGAAGCATGTCAGAGTACACACCCACTCGTCCGATGTCCTGGATAACAAAACTATTCAATTCATCGACACGACTTAGGCAATCCCACAGGCAAACATATCCAGCTCAACATCCGCTGCCCTTTCATTTAAAGCATTTGGTATAAACGTTCCCTATTTATATTGCCAAAACAACTCTTTTCGTCTAACCGAAAATACGTCGTGAGCCCCATCTATAATTTTTACACCCACCGAAATGTACCCTGGTGTCCTTCGCCGAAAAAATGAGCAAAAAAGTTTGCCTGTGGAACTGGCTTACCCCTGTCAAGACCGCCCTCGTTGTATTTGCGCGCATAAGTGCGAAAATAGGACTTGTAAACATTGAACCGTTGTCGGAACTTAGTCGTTGTACTGCCAACATATTTTTTGTTGCAGATATTACATTGCAACAGATAAACCACATTTTGCGAGTTGCAATTGTATGCCCCTGAAAAGTTGGTAAAAGACCGAGATTCATTATAATTTCCGAAAGTATTACCCTCCACAACAATGGGGCAGATTTGACAGCTCCTTCTACCGTTGCATCTAAAAGTACCTTTCTCCACCTGTTCCTCCTCCGATGGTTTCAGTTTTGCCCTTACCAAAGTATCCTTAAGGTTTTTCGCTCTCCGAAGAGATACAAACATTTATTTTGAAAAAGATTCCGATGCTTGTCATCTGCAAACAATGTGTTAGAACAATTATGCAAAATTTCATGCACCTTGAAAAATGCAGGATGATAGGTCAACACCAGGGGTATGCGCGAATCGTCTTCTTCGTTCTGAGAACGGTCCAAAAGATCTCTACGATCCAGTCCTTTTACCCTGTTGACGTGGCTTTCAATTTCCCCCCTTTTATATCCCCTGTCCAGAAGGTGTGTCTCCAGTTCTCCTAGCCTGTTTGCAAAAAAGGTTTCCTCTGAACAGATCCAATGAAGGCGGAGAGCTTGCCCATACGGTATGTCCCTCTTCATATGATTCGGGTGGCATGAGGAATGGTGAAGAAGTTGATGTGTATCTGTCGGTTTCGTGTAAAGGTCAGTAGCGATCCTATCCTCTTTCCTAATCACCATAACATACAGAAAATTTACTGACTCTTTAGAGTATTCTGCTGTGATTTTAATAGAGTGGTGTGCTGAATTGAGGAAATTAATGAATTCCAACAACTTTTCATCCCCGTGTGTCCAAATTAAAAAAATGTCATCAATGTAGCGCCACTACAACAATGGTTTTTCTACATGACGATCAAGAAGCTTTTGTTCCAAAGCTGCTAGAAACAAAATTGCATATGATGGTGCACATTTTGTTCCTATAGCTGTCCCCCTGGTCTGCTGAAAAAATTCACCGTTAAACTCTAAAAAGTTATTTTTCAGCACCAATTTCATCAATTCAAGAAGAGTTTCTGTTGAAACCGATTGATCACTTCTGGAGTTAAGTGCTTCGTGTATGGATTCCAATCCCTCATCATGTGGGATGCTTGGGTACAAACCCACTACATCTACTGTACATAAGATTGCGTCCTCTAGAAGACTGTCTAAGCCATTAAGTTTTTGCAAAAAATGATTTGTGTCTTTGATATAAGAGTTTACTTGTTTTGCTAATGGTTGCAAGTGATGATCCAAAAATTCTGATATATTCTCCGTAAAGAATCCTGAATTGGAAACGACAGGTCTTCCAGGAACACTGTTTAGCCTCTTATGTATTTTTGGCAGGAGGTAAAACCGTCCTAACTTTGGGTTGTTAACTAAGAAGAACTCTAATGTTTTCTCATCAATATCACCTCGTTCTCTAATAATACTTATAGTGTCATTAATTAGTTTCTGAAGACTTTCCGATGGGTCGCCATCAAGTTTAAGGTAAACATTAGCGTCCCCGAGGTGGTTACATGCTTCCAAAATGTAGTCCTCTTTATCCCATACAACCACCCATGAGCCCTTATCCGCTTCCTTAATAACAACCAAAGGATCCGCCTTCAGATTACTTAGAGCTGCTCTCTCATATGTGCCTAAATTACTAAAGTTACAACCATTTGCTGATAATTTCATAATTTCATCCTCTAGTTTTGAAAGAAATACTTCTATAGCCTCATCTTTATGTCTAGGATTGAATTTGCTTTTTGGCCTGAAAGATGGGGCAGAAAAAGAACCCTCTTCCTCCCTAAAATGCCATTTCAACCGAATCCTTCTTCCAAAACTTTCCAAATCAATTTTAACTTGAGAGAAATCAATTTCTTTTGGTGTTGCCATGAATTTAAGGCCCTTTGATAAAACTGAAACTTCTGAACAACTTAGAGCCCGCTGTGATAGATTAAAAACTTTATCATTTTCGAACCGTCCTTCAATTCTGCCATTCTCATCCCGTCTAATTTCAAATGCGGGGATGTTTCACCACGTGCTATCAGTCTCTCCTCCTCTTCAATCGGTTAGTTTTCAAAATTATTAAGATCAGGTTCTCTTCCTAACAGATCCATGTCCCTTGTAGTTTCACCATTATTGTGATTTTCTTGAACAATTTCCGCTACGTTTGAACTCCAGAATGATTTGATGTCTTCAAAAAATGTTATATTTGCAAGGAACCCATAAGTAATGTTTGAAAGCGTTTTGTCTGGATTTAGCAATTTACGAAAAGCAAACCTTTGGAGGGTATTCAAGTATTAGGCCTTCTGGGATTCAGCTAATGCTAAAAGAAGAGTTAAGCATCATGCGAGTCCTGCGGAGGGTCTTTAGGGGGTGACAGGATGGAACCCTTTGTCGAACCATCTTGGATTTAGCAATTTATGAAAAGCAGATCCCTGGAGGCATTTTGGAGTTTGTCTTGTTCGGTGTCCAAATTTTAGCAACGTGGATTCTGGCCCCTTGTCGATTGGTGAAACGGTCTAAGCTTTGTGCAAACAACCTTTAACAAACATTATAATTTTTCTTTTAAATTGTCGTGCATTTTCAATTTAAGATGCACTAAAGGTTTTAGTAAATATTCTGTTTTCATGTAATACCTTGGAGATTACTTATACAATGTTTATGTAAATATGTTTTTAGCTATAAATACTTGGCTGATTCTGGTTGTAAAGCACTGAGGAAGATTTTAGATTGAAACGTTTGGAATTTTAGCAGTCAATCGGAATTATAGTCATTCTCTGCATTTCCCACAAACGTGCAATCTCATCCTTTAATGGTTTGTACTTATCGATCTTTTCTAGCTCCTTCTCGCATGCTCTAACATCTCCAGGTATCGCAACATCTATGATTTTAACTTCTCTTCTTTGCTTGTCTACTACAACAATGTCCGGTCGGCGGGCCTCAATCTCTTTGTCACACTGAATCATGACATCCCACAAAATCTTATATTTGGCATTCTCAATGACCCCATCTGGCTTGTGCTCATACCATTTGTTGGCTCTGTCCGGTTCATATTTTTCACAGAGGCGCCAATGTACATACTTGGCAACATTATCATGCCTCCGTTTGTATTCCTTCTGCGCCAATATGCTGCATTCACTTATAATATGTGAAACTGTTTCATTTTTATTGCCACACATTCTGCAAAATGGGGAGTCAATGGTTTTATCAATTTTGAATTTGGTGTAATTTGTTCGGAGAGCTTGCTCTTGTGCACTACAAATCAATGCTTCAGTAGGGCCCTTCAAGTCACTTTTCTGTAGCCATCGCCAGGTGTTAGCTTTGTCTTTGCCCTCCATTTCTCAGAGGTATTGACCATGCATCGCCTTGTCTTTCCAGGTGTTAATCCTTTCATTTTGTTTAAGTTTTTTAAACTCGTTTGGTTTCATTGACTCTTGGCAAAGTGGTATCGTGTTGCTATCCTTAACTGCAATTAGCAATGGTTCATCATGGTTTCTTACGTACCAACCAAGGCTATTTTCTTCCGTGACAACACAGCTCTTGCAACCTATCAGCCCCCTACCACCTTTACTTCGCGTTACGTATAACCGATCAACGTCACTCTTGGGGTGAAACTCCTATTATTATTATTATTAACGTCGTTATTATTATTCTTATTATTATTATTATTATTGTTGTTTTTTTTTCACACCATGCATCTTTTTTACGTCCTTGGTGGTTTGTTGTTCAGCTAGATATCAAGTCAATACCCTTTACCTTAGATATCTAGAACGTTCCTGATGGTCTTTGCCGTTCCTAACACACAAGCTTTCTGCATCATGTCAATCTTCTCTTCTACTTCTATCTTTGCTGCCCATGAGCTAAAGTTCTTGCTCAATGTACCCAAAGCCCCTATAACGATTGGAACAACGCATACATTTCTGCATTCCCAGATCCTACCAATTTCTCTTTTTAAGTCCTGATAACGTTCAACCTTCTCAAGCTCTTTCGTCTTTACCCTTGTATCAAATGGGCATGCGACATCTATGATATAGCATCCCCTGCTTGTTTTCTCGTGTATCAATATATCAGGTTTATTGTGTTCAAGGTGGTGATCCGTCTGAATAGAAAAGTCCCACAGTAGCTTTACATTTTCATTTTCTAATACTCTTTCTGGTACATGTTCATAATCCAAATCTTTTGCATAATGTCCAGTGTATAACCAATGCGACCCTGTCATGGCGCCAGTGGCGATATTGCTTCTGTGCGAGTTTTGTGCACTCTGCAACAATATGGCTGATGGTCTCTTCTCTTTCTCCACAAAGCCTGCACATGGGTGATATATCTTATTTGTCAATTCTACTCTTTATTGCATTTGTCCTCAAGGCTTCGTCTTGAGCTGCCATCAGTGTTCCCTCGGTCTCTTTCTTTAATGTTCCTCTTTTCAACCAATTCCAGCTCTTGTCATCTCTTACCTCTTCTGTACTTCTCACATATTGCCCATGCAGTGGCTTTTCTTTATATTGATTTTTTCGTTTCTCTGCAACATCTTCCTTAGACATGCCTTCACCAAGGATCCCTTCGTCTTTCACACCCTTGAGCAACTTCTCTTTACTTTCGATTATGTATTGGTGCAAACTATTTGTTTCGATTTCAACACAGTCTTCAACACTTATCATACCCCTTCCGCCCTCTGCTCTTTTGATGTACAACCTGTCCGCATCCGCTTGAGGATGGAGCGCTCGATGCATATTCATCAGCTTTCTTGTTTTTCGGTCGATATTTCTCAATTCCTCTTTTTTCCATTTGATTATACCAGCTCCGTATCTTATTATTGCAACAGCCCGTGTGTTTATTGCATTAATAACGTTACCCCCATTCAACTTCGATTTCAGTATCTTTCTCACCGATCTATAGTACTCCTTTGTAACATTTTCCTTCATCTCCATCTCCATTATTATTATTATTATTATTATTATTACCATCATTATTATTATTATTATTATTATTATTATTATCATTATTATTATTATTATTATTATTATTATCATTATTATTATTATTATTATTATTATTATTATTATTATTATTATTATTATTATTATTATTATTATTATTATTATTATTATTATTATTATTATTATTATTATTATTATTATTATTATTATTATTATTATTATTATTATTATTATTATTATTATTATTATTATCTGAAATCATCATATAATAAGGTTGTGTACTGTAATGTCTCAGTGGGGGCATGTGGCTTCATAGAAAAGGACAGTAAAAGATTCTTCGAACTGCTATCTAACCTAAATGTCTCAGACACAGAAATAAAATATGTAGCCAAAAGGATGATAAACATTTGTATTCGCGCATCCTATTTCATTTTTTGCTGTAGAAACAAGGAATGGACAAATCCAGAACTCTTAGATTTTTAGGTCCCTGATTTCTAACTTTTACATCACCTGTGTGAGTATGTCATTAATGCCCCTTGTTGGCGAGTTAATGCCATAGATTTTGGTTTTAATTTTGTATTTTATGTATTAGGATATATTGAATGAGTTTCCATTATTATTATTATTATTATTATTATTATTATTATTATCATTATCATTATTACTGTTATTATTATTATTGTTATTATTATGCCTTAAAAACAGAGACAATGCCTTAAAAACTCAGAAAATCAAGACATAAACCAATTGTATCATCTCTCCAATGACAAAAGTAAGCAATACGATTCATTCAATTCAACAAGAAACGTCCTTAAGTCAATAAGGCAGAATATGTCGGAGAAAGTCAAGAAAGATCGTACCACCCAGGGACTGGTAGCACGCCACGCATGGGATTTGACTTTGACAAGCACAAAATCCATTTGGTGTACGGTACAGAAATACATGCCAAAGAATATATTTAATTTTACCATAAGGTATTTGAATAACACGCTTTCAAATATGAGCAACATGCACATTTGGGGTTACTCTGAAAATAAGCTGTGCGTTCTTTGTCATCAAGTCCAAACACTTGGTCATGTTGTTGCTGGTTGTAATGTCTCTCTCACTGAGGGTCGTTATACTTGGAGGCATGACTCAGTACTTCAAGTGATAGCAAACTCGCTGACAAGATTCTGCAGTAATTTGTTTGTGGACTTACCGAGTTTTGCTTCTCCGTGTATCAAAACTGGTGAGCAAGAAAGGCCTGATATTGTCATAGTCCAACAGAAAGCCGATATTACAATAGGTTTTGAAACTAATGTGGAGCTTAATAGCACAAGGAAACGTGAAAAATACAAGGCTCTAGTTGACAGATTAAAGAAATCATATGACGATGTTGTGTATGCCAACATTTCAATGGGTGCCTGGGGTTTTATTGAAAAAGACAGCAAGAAGTTTCTCGACATTATTACAAAACTAAAGATTCCAGAGACAGAAATTCAATATCTAACTAAAAGCATTATTAACGTTTGTATTCGTACTTCCTATTTCATTTTTTGTCGCAGAAATAAAGAATGGACCAAACCCGAACTTTTATCCTTTTGAACAATAATTTTTAGAATTTTTATCACTTTTTATTAGCCTGTGTGAGTATGTAGTTAATGCCCTGTAATGGAGAGTTTACTACATAGCTTAGTTATACTTATTATTCTACTTTGTATGTATTTTAGGATATATGAATGAATGTTTCCATTATTATTATTATTATTATTATTATTATTATTATTATTATTATTATTATTGTTATTATTATTATTATTATTATTATCATTATTATTATTATTATTGTTATTATTATTATTATTATTATTATTATTATTATTATTATTATTATTATTATTATTATTATTATTATTATTATTATTATTATTATTATTATTATTATTATTATTATTATTATTATCATTATTATTATTATCTGCCTAAAGAACTCAGTCAATGACGATATTCGGCATATTCATGAAGCTACTAGCTATGGTACCAATGTGCAATATGACAAATACAAAACCACACGAGAGGTCCTAAAAGATATGAGAGCAGCGACAACTGATCACATAACGACCAAACTGACGTCACAGGGATTTATCATTCGCGCAATTTGGGATGCAGTGATGCCAGCATACAAGGGACTGTGGCTCTCAACATTTGATAAGATGCCAAGAAACATATTCAACTTCTGTATACGGTATTTAAACAATACACTAGCCACAAACAAAAACATATTTACGTGGAAGAAATCAGCTAGTGCTCAATGCAGTGTATGCAGTGCCCCACAAACACTAGGGCACGTAATTGGTGGATGTGCAGCTCACTTGAACGAGGGGAGATACACATGGAGACATGATTATATTCTTAAAAATCTTGCTGATTACCTTAGATTAAAAGAAAACTTATGTGTGCATGCTGATCTGGAAAGATATTCTTCACCTTCAGTGATAACTGGTGATGATTTGCGACCTGACATAGTGATAATCAAAGGAAAATTGCTGTACATATTGGAACTAACCGTTAGATTTAAAACTAATATCTCTAAGAATGCTGAGAGCAAAAATATGCAGATCTGATTGAGAACTTACAAGGACGTCGTGAACAAAATAAGTACGAAAAGGTTCTCTTTGTAAATTTATCACAGGGAGCCTTAGGAATAATTGGAAAGGAAAGCCATAATCTGAAGACAATGTTGCAAGAACTAGGCCTATCCAAGAGTGAAGAGGATTATATTGTTAAAAAACTAATAAATGTTTGCATAAGATGCTCATACTTTTTATTTTGTAAGAAGGACAGTAACTGGCCAGAAACAGAATTGCTTTCATGGTAAATCTTGTCATTTCATTGTAAAATCGGAAATAGGTTTATATGAATATTTTTTTTTCCTTCCTTAGCTTTTATTTAGCCGTTGTGCATTCCATTCAGCTTGCCAAATATGAGATTGCTGTAATGGTTTTTAAATTCTTAGATTGTAATTAAGTGGATTTTTGATTAAAATGATACATGATGTTTAAAAAATTATTATCATTATTATTGTTTCAGTTCGCACAGCTTGATGTTCTGCTGGAATTTTGCAATGTCAGCTGTCCACAGCCAGTAAACTAAGGTGACATTGTCTTTTCTGCTAGCTACTCCCTTCTGTCCTCAGTAGCATCATTTGAATGAGTTCTATCCTGATCTTTCTCCTTTGCCATTCAGTTCTCTAATGTCCTTCTCAATATCCTTGCTGTTCCCAGTAAAGCGGTCTTCTGTAGATGTTCTGTCTTAATTTGTATTCCTAGCTTTTCTATGTACAGTTCAAAATTCTTACTGACAGCTCCAAGTGCTCCAATAACCACTGGTACTATCTCTACCTTTTTCATTGACCACATTTTCTTGACTTCCCACTTTAAGTTATCATATTTCTCTATCTTTTCCTTTTCTTTTGCACCGACTCTGTTGTCTCCTGGGATGGCAATGTCAATTATTATGCATTTCTTTTCTTCCTTTTCTACAACAACTATATCTGGTTTTCGACATTCTATGTAATGATCACACTGGATCATAAAGTCCCAAAGCATCTTAACCTTATCAGACTCAACAACACCTTGTGGAGAATGTTCATACCAGTTAGTTTCTCGTTCTAGGTCATATTTCCCACATAATGTCCAATGAACAATTCTTGCAACATTATCGTGCCTTCTTTTATATTCTCTTTGAGCAAGTTTTTCACATTCACTAACTACGTGGCCTATGCTTTCCCCCTTTTCTCCGCACATTCGGCACAAAGGTGATTCCACCGTCTTATCTATATTGAACTTGATGTAATTTGTTCTTATTGCCTGTTCTTGGGCAGCACAAATAAGAGCTTCTGTCTCCACTTTTAAATCACTCTTCTGTAACCATCTCCACATCTTGTTCTTATCAATATCATCACTTGCCTCCCTGCAGTATTGGCCATACATCTTCTTCTCTTTCCAATTCTGCTCTTTCTCTGTTGTCTTTTCTTTCTTGTACTGTTCTTTAGGCAAACATTCTTCGGTTTGAATCACACCACTCATTCTAACTTGCTCTAACAATGGCTCCATAGAATTCTTCATGTAAAACCCAACACTGTTCTCTTCTGATCTTATACAGCTTTCGCAGCTTATTAAGCCTCTTCCTCCTTTGGATCTCGGCAAGTAAAGCCTGTCTACGTCACTTTTGGGATGGAACGCACCATACAACGTCAATAATTTTCTTGACTTTCTATCCAAGTTTTGTAATTCCTCTTTGTTCCATTTAATGATACCTGCTCCATATCTGAGTGAGGCTACAGCCCAAGTGTTTATTGCTTGGAACTTGTTTCTTCCATTGAGCTTTGACTTTAATACTAATCTCAATCTTCTTAGATATTCCTTTCTAAATTTCATCTTCATTTCATCTTCCATCACTCCATCTATTTCCAAGATCCCTAAGTACTTGTACCCATCATTTTCAACAACTTTCATCAGTTCACCATCTGGCAACAAAACTCCCTCATAATCTACTACTTTGCCCCTCTTCAGGATTAAAACACCACATTTTTTAACGCCAAATTCCATTCCAATATCTTTGCTGAACAGGTGTACTGTTTTGACTAACGAATCGATTTGAGTGTCACTTTTACCATAAAGCTTCAAGTCGTCCATAAATAATAGGTGGTTGATCTTTCTTCCCCTCTCTTTAAACTCATAAGCAGCTTTTACTTTCCTTAATATCAGGCTTAATGGTATGAGACAAAGCACAAACAATAAAGGGGACAAACTATCACCCTGGAAGATCCCTCTTCTAATGTCAACATGACCTAAACTCTCTCCACATGATGTTAATTCCGTTTTCCATTGAGCCATACTCCGATGAATAAACCGTTCTACGTTCCTAGCGATGCCAAATATTTCTAAGCATTCGATGATCCATGAGTGCGGCACCATATCGTATGCCTTTCTATAATCGATCCAGGCCATCGCTAAATTAGTGTGTCTTCTCTTAGAATCTTTCAGGACCATTTTGTCAATTAATAATTGATCTTTAGTTCCCCTGCTCTCACGTTTGCACCCTTTTTGCTCATTAGGCAAAATGTTATTGCTCTCTAAGAAGCCATACATGCTTTCTGCTATTATACCTGTCATTAGCTTCCACAATAACGGTAAACATGATATAGGTCTAAAGTTGTCTACAGCGTTTCCCTTTGTCGGATCTTTCTGGCATAGCACTGTTCTTCCTTTCGTCATCCATTCAGGCAGTTCTTCCTGGCCGTTCAAGATTTTATCCATCTGTTCTGCTATTCTTTGGTGGCACGCTGTTAGCTTTTTCACCCAGAATCCCTGAACCCCGTCAGGTCCAGGGGCTTTCCAATTTGGCATCTTTCTGCATTGCTCTTCTACATTATCCTTAGAAATATGCATGTTCTCTTGTACTGGATATGTCTCAGTTTCCTTGATTTGTTGTAACCATTCTGCCTGTTTATTATGCTCTTTCGCATTATCCCAAATTTCTCCCCAGAACTTTCTACTTTCTTCCGCATTAGGAAGGATCTTTTCTTTCCTTGTCTCTCCATTTATTTCTTGGTAGAATCGCTTCTGATCTATATAAAATAATCGATTTTGTCTGTACTGCTTTATCCTTTGCTCATACCTATTTAGTTTTGCTTTCTTTGCTGTTACTCTCTGCTTCAATTCTTCTATAACAACTGCTAGTCCCTTTCTATTTACATTATATTTCTTCTGCAGAAAGCTGAATTTTCCTTCTCTTCTCAGCTCTCCCCTTTTCTTCCTTTCTAATATTGCTATGTCTTTCCGGAGTATATCGATGTCATTTTCAATTCTCCTCTTCCACCATGGTTCATTATTCCTTTTTGACCCTCTTTTATTCTTTATCCCTAATCTTTCTGCTACACAGATGCTAACAGCTTTCAACAATTTGTTTGTCTCAGATATACTTTTGGTCTCGATACTTTTGATCATTATTATTATTATTATTATTATTATTATTATTATTATTATTATTATTATTATTATTATTATTATTATTATTATTATTATTATTATTATTATTATTATTATTATTATTATTATTATTATTATTATTATTATTATTTATTATTATTCAATTGTACATTCTCGGGTTAGATGTGTTCCGGTTTATGCTTTGAAAGCAAGCTGCAACAAGCAACTAAAGGTTTCAAAGTCAATCTCCAGCTTCTTCAGGTTTCTAACACCTACCTCAATATTCTCGCTGTGCCTAATAATGCTGTTTTTTGGACATGACCAGTTCTCAAATCAATCCCAATCTTCTCTATCCATTTATCAAATTCTTTCGATACTGCTCCCAATGCGCCAATAACAACAGGAATGACAGTCACTTTCTTCATGCCCCACATAGTTGCTACTTCTCTTTTCAAGTCCCCATACTTTTCAATTTTTTCTTGCTCTTTCGTTCTTACTCGAGAATCCCACGGCACTGCTACATCGATGATCTGGCATTCCTTTGCATCTTCATTTACCACCACAATGTCCGGTCTTCTTGCTTCAATTTCGTGATCGCACTGGATGTTGAAATCCCACAATATCTTGGTATTTCCCTTTCTTGAAACACCCTCCGGTTGATGTTCGTACCACTTATTTGCCCTGTCAATGTCAAGATCGCCACATAACTCCCAGTGTATATTCCTTGCAATATTATCATGCCTTCTCTTGTATTCTCGCTGGGCTAGCATCTTACATTCGCTCACAATGTGGTTGATAGTCTCTCCTTTTTCACCACATAACCTGCACAGAGGTGCCTCCAACGTTTTATCAATATGATGTTTTACATAGTTTGTTCTTAATGCCTGATCTTGTGCAGCACATATTAATGCTTCTGTACCAGCTTTCAAATCACCATTTTTGAGCCATCCCCAGGTCTTATCTTTATCAATGTTTTCATCCATGTCTCTAATGTATTGTCCGTGCATTCTTTTTTCTTTCCACGCTTGTTCACTTGCGTTAATCTGCATTCTTTTGAATTCTTCCGGTCTAACTGTCTCCTCTGTTTTGATGGTCGTTTTCATACTTGCCACTTTCAGCATTGGTTCATTACTTTGCTTCACGTACCAACCCAAGCTGTTCTCTTCACCCTTTATACACCATTCGCAACTAATTAGTCCCCTTCCTCCTTTGCGCCTTGGTATTATTATTATTATTATTATTATTATTATTATTATTATTATTATTATTATTATTATTATTATTATTATCATTATTATTATTATTACTATTATTATTATTATTATTATTATTATTATTATTATTATTATTATTATTATTATTATTATTATTATTATTATTATTATTATTATTATTATTATTATTATTATTATTATTATTATTATTATTATTATTATTATTATTATTATTAGGTCGTTCAAAACGTTTTCTGGAAAGTATGACTGCAATTCTGAGCACGTGGTTTATCTTTTGCAATGTGAATGTTGTAACAAAAAATATGTGGGAAGTACTAAGACAAAATTTCGACAAAGATTTAATGTGTACAAATCGTATTTTAGGTCTTACTCGCGCAAACATAACGAAGGCTCCCTTGACAAGGGTAAGCCTATTCCATAAGCCAGCTTCTTTGGGCATTTTTTTGAAAATGGACACAATGGGAAATTTACGGTTGGGATTAAAATTATCGATGGGGCAGAGGACGTTTATTCACTTCGGAGAAAAGAGCTTTATTGGCAATATCGGCTTGAAACGTTCTCCCCCAAGGGTCTTAATGAAAGAGCGCCGGATGTGGAATTAGATATTTTTGCATGTGGAACAGCTTAGACTCTGCCATTACACTTGAATGGGGTGCAGGGAGGCCCTGCTAGCGTTATTTTCTGTGTTTTCCTCTGGTAACTTCGTGCCTTTCTGCACGTGGTGGTGGGATGGAATTCCCTATCGGGCTGTCCCGGATTCAGCATTTGCTAAGATTGTTTAGCAGCTAGCGAATCTATGGAAAGTTACCCTTGGGATTCACAGAAAAGTTAGCATAGCCTCAAGGGGTTCGTTAAGCTCCAGTTCCGCTTCACATTATAGTTCTGGCTCCCACTGGGTCCTTTGGCTCGTTGGGTCGTTTTGGGGGGACCCGGGGGACGGGAACTCTGTGTGAGTTCTTGTCTTTTGGGTCTTTCTTGGTGGCTTTATTGGCCCGAGGGACCTGGTATAAATTGCAAATTTAATGAAATAATGAAAAATCTCTCAGGAGTACGATGGTCTCGTAGGCATTGATTTTAGGTTCACTGAGGTTGTTTATGTATCGCACATTCAATTGTAAATTAGATTTCATCTTTTTAAAAAGTCTTTGTAATGTAAGTAAACAAGTCTTTGCTATAAATATTTGGCTGCCCTGTGAAAAGTTTTACACTGAAGAAGATTTTAATCGAAACGTATATCGGCAACAGTTGTGTTTCTATATTATTATTATTATCATTATTGAATTATCGCGCACTAATAAAAATGTCATTTCATTCAGCGGTAATGTCTTCTTGATATTGGTGACAGCAAGTCTCCTCAATTTTTAAGGACTTTCCTCAGGATCCGTGCAGATTGCAGGATTACAGTCTTCTGCATTTCTTCAATTCTGGTCTCAATTCCCAGTTCTTCTACTCTCCTCTTGATGTCTTTTGGTGGTGTTCCTAATTCCCCAATGTCTATGGGTACTACTTTTACTTTCATATTCCATAATTTCTGGAGTTCTCTCTTTAAGTCCTGGTATTTCTCTACTTTTTCTCCTTCTGCTCTATCCGGGTATCATATGGGATGGCAAAATCAACGATAGTGCAGTTGTTTTCTTCCTTCTTGATCAAAATTAAGTCTGGCCTTCTAGCTTCAATTACATGATCGGTCTGGATGGTAAAGTCCCACAGTACCTTGCAAGTATCATTTTCAACTACACTTTCTGGCTCATGGTTGTACCATTTCTCGCTTACATGTACCCCAAACTTCCTGCATATGTCCCAGTGGATTCTTCTCCCGCCAATCATGTCTATTCTTGTATTCTTTCTGCGCCATTTTGCTGCATTCGCTGCATAATAATAATAATAATAATAATGATAATAATAATAATAATAATAATAATAATAATAATAATAATAATAATGCATAATAATGCTGCATTATCATTATTATTATTATCATCATTATTATTATTATTATTATTATTAGTATTATCATTGTTTATTATTATTATTATTATTATTATTATTATTATTATTATTATTATTTTTATTATTATTATTATTATTATTATTATTATTATTATTATTATTATTATTATTATTATTATTATTATTATTATTATTATTATTATTATTATTATTATTATTATTATTATTATTATTAAGTTGAAGTTGAAGCCTTTATCGAAGAATTCAAAGAAACTTTGAATAAGATCGACGCTAGCTCCCTCCCAATCCCTCTAAAACTTAGTGCTTTTAACAACATGGCTCTAGCCAAAATATTACATCACTTTGATAACACAAGAATAGAGGAACAACAACTAGGAGAGATGGACAGTGAAGTTAGCTTTGTCTTAAGAGATATGTTTGGGTTGTACCCTAAAACGACCGATAAAGTGTTTTTCATTGGAAGGCTACAAGGGGGTCTTGGTATAAAAAAGCCATCCAATGTTTACAGAGCTACACGGATCGCAAATCTAGTCAATATGCTAAACCACGAAGAAGAAAATATAAGGTATATAGCAAGAGAATCGTTAAGTTTGGATATGAGAGCGCGGGGTGTAAGAGCTACAAATGATGAAAAGAACTTTTTAGGCTATGAATTAGATGATAACGACAGACTGGTGAAAAACAAAACTTACGGTGGAAATTCAGATTGGCCAGATCTTCTTTTCCAAGTGAATAAATTGAAAGGGTGTGTCATATACGAGGAAAATTTGGCGAAAGTTGTTGTTAATGGAAAAAAACTTAGTCACAAAAATCTGAAGCAAGAGATCGAGTGAGAATTTGAAAAACATGATATAGCAAACTGCTCAGAACTCAGGTTTCAAGGGAAATTCATAGGAATAGATGCCATTGATCGGAAAATATCTCATCAAATATACTACGGATGGAAGCTCTCAGATAGTTTAGTAAAATTTGTGTTACGAGCAAGAATGAACCAAATACCTTGCAACCAGCTGATCAATTTTTGGAATAAAGATCATGAAAAGAGATGCTCGTTGTGTAACCATCACACAGAGTCAGTAGCCCATTTAATGAACTCTTGCAAAAGATTTAAAGATCTTTACTCAAAACGACACGATAGGATAGTAGAAGCCATTTATCAAAAGATTCGTCGGTACAGTGAAACGTCACTCAAGTTTGTTAACAGGATGGCAGAAACAGCATTTCCACATTTACGAACAGAACTGCAGCAAATCAATAACAGGAAGCCTGATTTGCTAGAGATAACGTCTAACGAAAAAGGATGCGAGATCATAGAAGTAACTGTATGCTTTGATTTGTACATGTCAGAGTCATATGAATGTAAAGCTAGGAAGTACCAACAACTCAAAAACATTTTGAATCGGAATGGGATAAAGACAAATATAAGAATATTGTGCTTTGGATCGCTTGGAACTGTTCATGAAGACGTAAGAAAGAACTTAAAAGGATTAGGACTGTCGAGTGAGGAGGCAAAGTCTACGATGAAATGGTGCAGTGTATCTAATATGATATGTGGAAACATGATATGGGGAAACCGATGCAAAGGGATTCACGGACAGAATGAAATTTGATTTTATGAGTATGCTGGACAAACATTTGACGTTGAGACATCTTAGTTAGCTCTCGTTAGTCAAATCATATCAGAATTTATTATTATTATTATTATTATTATTATTATTATTATTATTATTATTATTATTATTATTATTATTATTATTATTATTATTATTATTATTATTATTATTATTATTATTATTATTATTATTATTATTATTATTATTATTATTATTATTATCATTATTATTATTATCATTATTGCTGATGTCCACGGTTAGTGATAGTCTCAAATTAATCTAACCGGAATATGCCTTGAAACCGGGTCCAACAAGTTCCTTAGGTTTCAAGAACCATTCTAAGTGTCCTGGCAGTTCCCAACAGTGCTGATTTTTGCAACAGTTCTACTCTCGTTGTAACTCCAATCTCTTTTAGGTATCCATTCAAGCCTTTTGGTATGGTTCCGAGTGCTCCTATAACGATTGGTATAACTTTGGCCTTAACTTTCCATAATGAGCGGATTTCTCTGGCTAGATCCTGATATTTGTCTATCTTCTCCTCTTGCTTTGTTACAATCCTTGCATCTCCTGGTATTGCTACATCAATTATGTGACAGCTCTTTGTATCTTTGTTAATCACAACTATGTCGGGTCTTCTGGCTGTAATTTCACGATCTGTTTGTATGGTAAAATCCCATAAAATCTTGTGATGATCATCCTCAACAACTGCTTCTGGTTCATGCTGATACCATTTATCTGAATGATGAAAGCCATTTTGTCTTAACAGGTCCCAGTGCAAAGCTCTTGCCACACAGTCATGTCTTTGCTTATATTCTTTCATGGCCAACTTGGTACATTCACTCACTATGTGGCTAATTGTTTCGTCTTTCTGCTTACACATTCGACATGCAGAATCAGTTTGGCTCTTATCAATCTTTGTTTTGATCACATTTGTTCTCAAAGATTGCGTTTGAGCTGCCATGATTAATCCTTCTGTTTCTTATTATTATTATTATTATTATTATTATTATTATTAAATTATTAAAACTGAACCACCATCAAAATAAACAGAAAAAGATTAATAAAAACAAGACTGTTTAAAATCACATACGTTTCGATATTCAAATCTTCATCAGTGTTTCAGTGTATTATTATTATTATTATTATTATTATTATTATTATTTTCATTATTATTATTATTATTATTATTATTATTATTATTATTATTATTATTATTATTATTATTATTATTATTATTATTATTATTATTATTATTATTATTATTATTATTATTATTATTATTATTATTATTATTATTATTATTATTATTATTATTATTATTGAAGCAAAATAGCTACAGTTAAATAGCCAACAATAAGGACCATCAAATATTGTTGGTCCTAAAAATGAGCAACACCTTCCATACAAAAAAAACAGTCAATATCTAATCTTCGTGTTGGACGAGTCCTGAAAGTACTTTTCGAACCATGCTTTCACTGTCCATTAATACGGTTTTCTGCATCTTTGCTACTGCTTTCTCAGCTAATTTCTTTCGTTCTAAGCGTTCGCTAAATACTCTTTCCACATCACGCAATACTTCTTTCATACCGCCACCAAGAGCACCAATGACAACAGGAATTATAGCTATATCATATCCTGGTCTTCTCTCTCTTAATTCAAATGCAAGTTGTCGATATTTTGTCACTTTCTCATTTCTTTTAGCTGCTATATTTGCCTGCTGCGGACATGCCATATCGCATATCCAGATCTTATTTCTTTCCTTGTCCTCCAATACCAGATCTGGTCTCCTGGATGTTGTTGTTTTACGTAAGTTAAACTCAAAATCCCAGACTAACTTGGCACGACTGTTTTCCAAGACTTGTCCTCTCAGCCAATTTTCCATATACCACTTTGTTTCTTTTCCTACCAACCCGTATTCCTTTGCCCATGCAATAGCCATTACCATTAACGCTCTATTGTGACGTGCCAAGTACTCACTGTTGGCTATCGTCTTACATCCAGCAACAAGGTGCTCAACAGTTTCATTGAATTCACCACATAATCGACATCTTCCATTTTCCATTAGCCCCCTTGCCACCTTATTATTATTATTATTATTATTATTATTATTATTATTATTATTATTATTATTATTATTATTATTATTATTATTATTATTATTATTATTATTATTATTATTAAAAATCTTCATCAGCCTAACTTTGCAAACAAGCAACCGAGCATTTATAACCTAAGATAAACAACCTAAATTAAGATACAATAAAGAAGAGCCAAACAATTAAATCTACACCAAGCCTGACAAGAACGCCCAACTTCCATAGAAATAAAAGCCCAAACGGGAATTTAAAATGAAAGTTTAGAAAATAAATAATCGCAGTGGGTAAACCAATAACCTACCGAACCCCTGAGAGACCCAAAACCTCACCCTTCCAAGCCTGACTTACATTGAAATAAAAGCCCAAACGGGAATTAAAAGTAAAAGGTTCTAATAACTGACCAAACCCCCACGAGACCCAAAAACCCACCCTTGGAAAATACCTTCATTAAAATCCCCTAGGAGAAGTCTGGACACACGTGCGGGATGGCCTAATTCCTGCTGTTGCATTTGTATCCGGTGGATGTGCATGGTGGGTGTGGTTTTGCGGTTTTCTTCTATAGCTTCGTGTGCGGATACACGTGGTGTTAGGGTGGAATCCCCTATCAGGCCATTCCTTACTCAGCAAATAGCGAGTTATGGAAAGGTTATGGGGAGGACCGCGGGGCTTTTCCCACTCATTCTTGTTGTTTGCCTCCTCGGTGTGTCCAGACTTCTCCTAGGGGATTTTAATGAAGGTATTTTCCAAGGGTGGGTTTTTGGGTCTCGTGGGGGTTTGGTCAGTTATTAGAACCTTTTACTTTTAATTCCCGTTTGGGCTTTTATTTCAATGTAAGTCAGGCTTGGAAGGGTGAGGTTTTGGGTCTCTCAGGGGTTCGGTAGGTTATTGGTTTACCCACTGCGATTATTTATTTTCTAAACTTTCATTTTAAATTCCCGTTTGGGCTTTTATTTCTATGGAAGTTGGGCGTTCTTGTCAGGCTTGGTGTAGATTTAATTGTTTGGCTCTTCTTTATTGTATCTTAATTTAGGTTGTTTATCTTAGGTTATAAATGCTCGGTTGCTTGTTTGCAAAGTTAGGCTGATGAAGATTTTTAATCGAAACGTACAATTTTAACAGTTTGTTTTTATCTTTTATTTTCTGTTAATTTGGATTGAGGTTTTAGTTTATATATTATTATTATTATTATTATTTGATCCTGCTTTCTAAGTTTTTCCTCTACCTTCAGTTACATCCAAAACTCCAATATGGTCCCATGCACCGTTAGGCCTCCACCTGTTTCCTTCCTGATTGTTTCTGAGTTTCGGATTTCTTGATTGTTATCAGCGTATTCGCTGAAGCAATGTCGAATTTTGATGTTCATTCGGTTGTGGTCGACTGCAAATCTGGCTTGTAACATTCTAATTGGAATCAGCGGGAAGTCGTGAAAAACCTAACATTTATGTATGATAAAATTTATTCCTGTCAACTGGAATGACTCATCATATTTTAAAACTGGCAACTGAATTTATCATTTCTGTCAACAATTGTCTTCTGGTCCTAATGATGATTTTCGTTGCTTTCCTTCATGTCAAATTTATCATCAAGCTACGCTTCCCAATTGATAGTTAAATGTATTTCTATGCTCTAATGTGTTCCTCTGTCTTGCTTCGCGAAATTGATAGATCTTAGAGGCTTCAGCGTGTCAATATTTAATCTCTCTGTTCTTCAATTTCAGACCATGACCACCAGGAGGATGCATCAATACTTAGAAAACTTACAAAATTTAAATACAGATGAAGATGAAGTATATAAAATGTCAAAAATATGTGAACCACCAGCAGGGTCATCACGTAAGACAATGTTTCTTAGCTTATCTAGTCAGATCAAACGGGGGAGTTCATCGCTTCATTGTGTGTGTTAGGTTATTTCGGCTGTATTTGTTTGATATTTAAAGCTAAGGTCTCTTTTGACAGTGGAAGAACAAATCCGTAATACAGGGTGTCTCAAAAAAATTGTTCGACCTTTGATCAGATACTAAAAGATAACGATACGCTGAATGCACCCTTGCTTAAGTCAACCTTTTCCTGAGATTTTAGATTAATTTTGACACAAAATCTTGCAAATCCGCTAAAAATTCATGGATTTACAAGCATTTGAAGTTCAAATTTGTTCGAATGCTAAAACCAGAGGCCTTAAAATGGCATTTTAGGTAAAAGCTCCACAGGCCGTCGTTTCTGTTACTTCTCAATTGTTTCAGGGCTAACCAAGTTGGATTCAAACAGGTTTTCGATAACCTAGCTGTCAAGCATATGGATGCTTTGAGGAAGCAGATTCAGTCTCTCGCCGATTATGTTCTGAACCACTGTTTTTGGACTTATACAATGTGAGGAAAGTTAGAGAATGATCGCAAGAAATAATTTGCTTTAAAGTCCTATTTGGTTTGCTCTGATATCAACGAGAGGTATGACATTGGATAAGCTTCTCTTCCCTCCGTCTTCGAGCTTTTTGCAATACCAGTAATCTGGGGGGTCTCTGGTTTCAGCTATCGCATATTTTTGATCTTCGAGAGCTCGTAACTCGGTGAATTTTCAACCGATTTACACGATTTCAGTATCTAAAATTATTTCATAATCTTAGGAACAGGATTATTTTTCCATGAGCTTGTTCACGTTGTCCTTATTTTTCAATATTTTATCAAACGTCGAACAATTTTCTTGAGACACCCTGTATTTTCATGCAGTATTGTCAATATTCAAAGAGTTTTCGCTAGCTTTTGTTATAACAACTTTCCTGGCCCATGAAAGCGTAAACAACAAAAGAGCCGTACCTAGGGATGCCACGTCCGAGGCATTGCGGTTGGAACAGACCGTTTGAGCCCGGGTTGAAATCGACCTCTAGAAAAGGAACGCTTGGCCTAGACAGCCCCCAATTTGAGAATGTGCGTGGCTATGCTCTTTGCTGTCGCTTTATCCAAATATGTGTTCCTTATATTTCTTCGCTTAATGAAGCTTTATTTATAACGAAGAAATGGCTAAAGGCAAGCAGATTTTGGCAAATCTGGTTCCCTCATAGCGGGGTAAACAACAAGTCGCCACAACAAGAACTCAGGGGACTTTAATCTGAAGTGCCTTCTCGGTGCCAAATGATGTTGATTTCTTTGAAAGAACATTTTTTTGAATTTCAAATGATCAAATTTGGTAAGTTTACAAACTTTTAAAAGAATCCTTTCATTGTTTCTTTGCAGTGGAATGTCTTTCATGTGCTCATTATAGGATCTGTTTCATCCAGCACGCCTTGCATGAGAAGTAGACCCTTTAACCGCCTCAGAGATTACAATTGATACATTTCATGTGCTTTTTCGAGCAATGGTTGTCTCAGATGCAAAATTGAAGAGTTCGAGACTTCAATCAATTTTCCCTTCAATTGAAATCAGCCTCATTTACCATGAAAAAGTAATGTTGGGTTTTCTTCTTGAAATAATCTTCAATGCTTTGATACAATTTCACTGTGATAGAGGTTGCACAATAGGTTACCTTCATCCTGCCATCCCATCATCCCGCACCCGCTTTATGGCATATCCCCATCCCGATTCCGCTCCCTGAAGAGAAGTAAAACTTGCTCCCCATTGTTTCGAAAATCTGAAATGGCTGTAAATCGATCCCTTGTTTCCGACGACTTTTTGAAGATTTCAAGTCTGCCTTTTCCCTTGAAATCCTTGATTCGTTGAATTCACCAAAAGTTGTAAAAAGTAGTTCAACTTTATGGTAGCCTATCATCGACAGAACGTTCGAAGCATTTCAATCGGCCTCCTGCTTTTTTCGATAGCAAATTGCGTCGGGCCACTTTTTGGGTCACCCGGTAGGACTCCTGATTATTCAACAACCGCTAACAATTCAAAATTTCTTCGTAAAGAGAGGAAAATTAATCAGTGTAAGAAATAAAACGAGAATGGATTTGGATACACCTAGGCCTTCTTAGCCATATGCATTTGCACTCTAATCAGACATGAGTTAACTCATGAAAAGTTCTTTTCTCGTGCAATTATAGCAACATAATTGGAGATAAGTTTCCCTACTCTTCGTTGGATTCTAAACTTTGGCAAATCATTCATCACTAACCAACTCTTTGACGTTGAATTAGTTGCCAATCGAAGTTTGAGTTACTAGTTGTGCCAAAGCGTTCTTTGTTTTTTTCATACCTGATGCTTCCAACCTAAGATTACCAGCCACAGAACCTGAGATTCCATGAATGATAACAAGTTATGTGCATCAATACGCGGCACCCCGCGACGAAGAAACCGTTGGAGCAAAATTCGTTGGGACAAATTCTTTGATGGTGTTCCCGTTTTCACAAAGATTTTGTGACTAAATATGGTTTAAGATATGGCTCGCAGAGATGATGTAATATCTTCTGGATAACTTTGTCCATGATTCCGTGGCCAGAAACATTTTCTAACAGATGAGATCAGCTTTTTATGATTTTCCACCCGTCACAGTAGCCTTTCCGATCTCAAGGGAGGTCATCTAATATTTGTATCTGCTAGCCACGTTCCGGGTTTTTGGCGTTGCCATTAAAGCATATTTTTTCATTTTATTATAGTAACATCTACACTAGCAGCACGAAAGAAACAATCATCTACTTCGCCAGTATCGAGCAAAAAGATTGATCCAAGGGAAAGAACAAAAAATATCCCATCTCCACTGCCATCACAGAAACAACGTAAGCACTTCAATATTACGAAGCATAGCAACGCAACTGAGCAAAGGAGAATCCAAAAATAGCATCAATTAGGTTTTAGTCAAACAGAGCAGATTTTGACAAAGTTGAGCTATTAGCAAAAAGGATAGATTTGCTGTTAAATAACTGGTTAAAATAGGCTAAAAGCTATCCAAATATTTCTTTGACAGCCTTAGTTTGAAATTCGACATAGTCTCATGTGAATATTTGTGGTTCTTAACAATTTAACTACTTTAATGAGAACTATTTGATTCCTTGCAAAGTTGCTTGCTCATTAATAATGATAAAACATCATCAGTTTTGCATTCATTGGGTGAAATCATGTACGGATGACGTATTGATATGTACCGGGTGAGTAAACACAAGAATCCCCGTTTGAAAGGTCATAGCTTCCTGGATATCAGAACAATGATATTAACAAATTTGTCATTCAATAGCAAACTTGTTCAAATATTATCTAAATTTTACCTGCCTGAAATCAGCCATTCTGTTCTGGAATTATAAGATACTAGGAAGTTAAGCGCTCGCTTCGCTCGTGCTTCAACATTCCTAGCTCCTGCAGAGCTTTCAAGGAATATCTCATAATCCATTCTGAATGTACAATAAATAGTTGTAATTGTGGATGCAAACTTCTTGTTATGTATCCATCAAAGTGGAAAATTTTGTGTAGTCTGTTGTTTAGAAGGTTGATTGTGACATCCCCTTCTGTTTCTAAAATTAATTTCATGTTCTTAAGTTCATTCACAAAGCAATAATATTTTCTTGCCACAATTCACACCCAAAAATGGCTGTGATTCACCGCAACTGCCTATAAGCATATGAACATAAGCAAATGCCCAGTGCGCTAGCCTGCATGCAGTGTTTCTGTGGTGTAAGTTGAAAGAGTAAGAAAATAGGAAGACTGCACATTTGGCCAAGTGAACGATTGTTTGCATTTTGACAAAATAATCCATTGCAGTATGAACCAATAGACCATTTCGACAATTGAAACCAGAGACTGGGGAGAGCGGTTTGTTCTGGTAAATGGCGGATATACCGGGTGTCCCAGAAAAAAGGTAACAGATTTGACCATGGCTAGCGCTAAAGATTTAGCTTGAATTGATCGGAAATAATTTTTAAACTATTGCTCGATAGTCAACTTGAAGATGGACACCTTGTTTGCTGATATTGGAGCATTGAAAGAAATTTTTATCATGAAAGTCAAGATTTGCCTCCATCCCTAAACCAGAGCTTTTGGGTTTTGGCCTAAGTTGTTGACGCACTTGTTGTGGAATCTCCTGAATCAGAGCGAAGTACAAGCAAGAAGCCTCGTGCTTCGGAAAACCCCTTGATGGAAATCCAAATCGAACTTGAAATCAAATTCACGAATTTTTTTCCCAAAGAGACATCTCCTTTCATTCAGCAAAACCTTTGAATTACACCTGGCGAATAAAAGTTATTCATCAGCGAAATAATCCCTCTGGGTTTGAAAAAATCTGCCTTGTTTGAATAAACTGCATTTTTTTTATCATTGGAATTACTATGAAATAAGCAATCGCCTATACGCAAAGGATAAAATTAACAAGGATAAGATCCTTGGAAGTGCTCACTTGTGGTTAAATTGTTTCTATTCTGTAAATTAATCTTGACAAAAGAAAGATATTCCTTGGTGATTATATTCATTGATAAGTTTGTCAGTCTTTAGTTTTTACATTTCCATTCAAATTTGTACCTAAGCACACTGGTCATTGTTTAGAATTTCTACGCTATGTCTGTCCTTGAGGAGATTCCCCAAAACAGCGCGTTTGTAGTTTAGGCCAAAACCTAAAAGTTCTGGTTTCGAGATGGAGACAAATCTGTCCTTTCACGATGAAAATATCTTCTCTCGATGTTCTAATATCAACAAACATGGTATCTATCTTCAAGTTAACTATCAAGGAATAGTTCAAAGATGATTTCCGACTGATTCGAGCTCAATTCCCTACTCTAGCCTTGATCAAATCTGTTACCTTTTTTTTGGGACACCCGGTAGTTCTTGTAAATGGATGCTGTGCAGTTGGGCCATTGCAGTGAATACAATGTGAACATTGAGTTTTGCAAGCTGTGGCGAGTATCGCTACCGCATCGGCACTGTTTTAGAATTTCAGTTTTGAAATATCAGTTTTGGCGTATGTTCAACCGGCAGATTAAGAAAATTCGAATTATGTTTGAAGTTTTTCCTCCCGTCAATTCTAATCGAATTCAAGAAGGACATTTGAAGTTAACAACTTCAGTTGAATTCCATTCTCTTGAAAATCGCAGTCAGGGTAAGCTTTCTTATTTTAAAGACTTCAAATACATCATGTATTTCGTCAAGTTATGCGGAAAGGGCCAAAACTCGAAGCAAGCATTGCTGTTTGCAGCACTGAAATAAAGGTTGAAAAGGAAATCAGTTGCGAATAGAGATAAATTGCACGTTTGTATGTATTTCGCATGGACAGGTATTTGACTAAATCCTTTGACAGCTCTATTGCTGTGTTCTTATGCAGTAGCGATTGCCATGTTTATATTCACTTCAACGGGCTCACTCCGTGGCAGCCATTTACCAGAACTGCATCCGCCATTTACCAGAACAAACCGCTCTCCCCAGTCTCTAATCTTAATTGTCGAAATGGTCTATTACCACCCTTTTCTGAACCACAACAAAATCAGCTCACATAGCATCTTTAATTTGTTTTTGTTTCGATTTGAACAATTTGATACAACAGATTATTGTCATTAATTTCATTTTGCAGCACCAGGTATAAAACAAACCTCTTTTTGTGATGCACAGAAGTGTCCAGTTCTTTAAATTTTACAACAGAAAGGAGAATTCCTTCAGAAAGTGAAGGATTCTTGAAAAATGTTAAGAATTCAAAGAATTTTTTACAATAAAGTTGGTCAATGTGCTGTGGCTGGTACCATGAGCTTACATCTCACATCATATGCTTGACCTGCATATATTTGTTTCATAATATTGTAACAATATATGAAATGCAGTGAGTTCTTGACTTTGCATCATGTTTCAGTTTGTCAGTGGAACTTCTTCACAGCATACTTTTGTCAGGCTGATCCTGAAATAATTGTTACATAAATTCTAACACTGGATCAAAGGAAAATACAGTCAATTGTTTTCACCTTATGGCTCGAATCCATATGCGGTGCAGTTGTGCACTTCAATCAGATTGCCAAGATCTGCATCCTAGTATGACCATTCCAAGGAGCACCCCTTTCCAGTGATAATGGCTTGTTTATTGTCTCAACCTTAATTGTAACATCAAAATCTTGCTAATTCAATAGAAATGAGCCCCAGATAATGCTTTTGTCACCAAAAAACTTCATTTTGCATCAAATGATCCCATGTTATCATTTGACAAATACAGCCCACTTTTCCTTAAAGTTTCTTATATCAAAGAGTCTAGAAATTGGGTGCCCTGAAACCTTAGCAAGGTAGCAGTCTGATCTGCTGGCCAGCTTAGAAAACTTGCATTCATAAGGTGTACAACTATTGCAGCTTGCAGCTACAACAAAGGTTCTTTGCATCTGATAAGGATCTATTTTTACCCTCACAGCCTTTAAACTTTACTTGTGCTTGCACCTTTCATTTTCTTTCACTCTCAGTACGCAGAGGCCAAATCATGCAATGCATTCCAATCTGGTCTCCAGGAACCTAAGGGAAATGAAAAAAGTAAAATCCTAAATTCAGGGTATAAAGCATATAAACCTTTGCAACATGTTTTTGTTAGACCGATCTTGAAATCTTTGTTCCATGAATTTCAACAATCAATAAAAGGGAGCACTGTATGGAACATTAATTTGGACACCAATGTTCATGTTCATCATCAAGAAGGACAACACATTGTTACTGTACATTGCATATGGCGCAAACTGCAAAGGGTGCATTCTCATTAGACCACCAAGATCGCATAATATGCATACATTATGCATAATTTTAAAATTATAGAAATTGATAATGAAAATGGACTTATGATCTCCTGATCACCACTACACACCCCACCTCAATAATAACTGTTTGTTTATGAGCTGTTTCCATACCGCACATAATTCTTTTGCCATCAAAATACTATTTTGCATTAAAAAATCTCATCTCAATCTTTAAAATATGAGACTAACTGTTTGTTATAAGTGGCAATTATACCAAAGAGGGTAGAAATTAGATACTCTTAAAATTGGCTATTTGTAATATATACTACTTGAAAGGTTACTCCAGGCCAGCTTGGAAAACTTCCATTAATAGACCTAATCGGCTAAGGTTTGTTTTACCCATTTCAAGTCATATGACCATGCCCATGGGAAGTTTTGGTATTTTGCTACTTTTTGCGTTCATGGCACAATTTTGCATGGCATGAAATTTGTCGGAGAAATCAAAAGATGTTTTATCAAGAGATTGATCACATGATTTGAAATGGGTCTGAACAAACCTTAGCCGATTTTGTCTATGAGCTGTACAAATTTTTGCAGCTTGCCATCTGCAGCTACAACAACATTAGCCTGTGTGCAGACTATACCCAAGGAAAAGGTATAGTCTGCACAACACCGCTCAATATCAAGTATTGTATGAGTCAGCATTTCATTTCAATTGCATTTTGAATGGCCCTTTCTACTCAGCGTTTGTGTATTGTCTGCCGTAGGGTACTTAAAACTCCAGAGTATTGTGTTGTCAACGTAATTTGCGTAGAGCACAAAGCGAAGCCTAAGATTTAATCACACGATAGCCGTTCTCAAATCTGATTGCTTCCTTGTTTCGCAGGAAAGCGATATTATTGGCTGTTGCAACAATGCATTTTCTTTGTTATCACATAAATGCTGAAGCACGTACTACACAACAGCGAGCGGCGTTGCGCAGACTATACCTTTTCCCTGGGTATAGTTTGCACGCAGGCTACAACAACATGTTCTTGCATCTCATAACAGAGTATCTATGTTTACTCTAACCGCCTTTAACAGTTTACTTGCAGCTTACACCTTCAATTTATTTTACTACCACTGCGTTATGCATATTTTTGGGAAAAAATTTAGAAAAATGTTATGATACGATACAATCTACAGCTTTGTTTGAAATTTCCATAACCTGTGCTGTAAATACTTCTTGAAATGTTTGGGATAAATCTACTTTGAGGCAGGGGTTGCCCAGAAATCTTCTGACAGAGGGGCAGGAGCTTCCACAGCTTCCTACAGTCTTCCTTCCAGGGGCTGAAATGGCTAAAAAATGCAGTTTGCGTACATAATTTTGCCAAAATTCCTCCAACAGAAACTGAAATTTCCTACGACATGGGGGGCTACATGCTTCCAACAGCCAAGGGGGCTGTAGGTCCCTCTAGCCCTCCCCCTTGGCGCCCATAGTCTGCATACTGTAAATTCTGTCTGCCACAAATTTCCACCATCAATTAGAGAAGGGGGCTATAGGTCCCTAGCCCTCCCCCTGGCGCCCATAGGCTGCATACTGTAAAATTTTGTCTTGCCACAAATTTCCACCATCAATTGGATAACATGAAAATCTTCTCCAAAATTGTAATTAAATAATTAACCAAAGTTCCCAGCAGTTGAAACAGTATAAATTTCACACCAAAACCACTGGCGGATAATGTTCCTTCATGCCGCTCTGCCACAGTGGCGGGAAGGCATTCTGGTATTGGAATGCACACTGGCCTCTGGCCTGGCGCCACCACTGCTTTTGAGGTCCCACCATGTCATAAGGACAATCGATGCTTCAAGCAATATCATGGCCATGATGGGGCCGAAAAGCTAGCAAATGAGGAAAATCCTTCAAATCAATCAGCATTGCGAGGCGTCTACAGCAATGAAAATGTTGTCTAGCATTACCTTACCTTTCATCTGCAATGTTTACGAATTTCTTCTTATCTGATAATGCTCTCTTTTGAGTTAGGCCTGCTAAAAAGGCCGACCACAGCTGTGATCGTCTCTGCAGTAATTGGAAGCCATTCTTGCACATCCAGCTCGTCATTTGCAAGGGACACGACATGGAAAGTTGTGAAGGTCAAGGAATCCCCAAAAGGCTCCACGTCGCATGGGCATTTACGATCTATTTCGGTGACGTAATATGCAAATTAGCGGTGGCTTTTGAGAACAGTGCAGGAAACGATAGGGCCGAAGCGCATGACATCGTGAGCCCTGGTGAGCCCCAAAGCTATTGATTTTACAGCCAATCAAAAAGTGAATAAACAAGGATATACATCGAATGGTCCCGTTGTCTTTTCATCGAATGCCACCTTTGTCTTCCCATTGTGTTGATTGTTAAATTCACAATGGAGAACAAAGAGAACAAAGCTAATTGGATAATCGTTTACCTGCCTTATATATATAGATTTTCTCAACGAAGCCTCTCCAAGAAACCTTCAAACTGCATAGAATCACGATCAAATTTCTCCCATTTCTCTGCTTCATAGTAATGACCTGTACATGCTTTAGCACGCTTATTCCTTTAGGTGGATAAAAGGTCATCCCTTGCAGCAAAACAATATTATTCCAGCTCATTTCACATTCCCAAAATGTGCTGAACAAAATGGGCCTGGGGGACCCTGAACTGCGTTTCGTGTTTACGATAATCAGCCAAAAGGTGACAGATACGTCTGATCCTTATAAATTGGGACAATGGATTTGAGCGAAGTGTATGTGTTGGATGGTCCGATAGCTTGTAGAGGTAGGCGTGTGTAGCTGTTGGCTTACAGTATAATTCCGTTATCAATGCTCCATTGTGTTTCTTTACTCTTGTGTCGAGGAAAACAACATCAGATTTGGAATATTCCATTGTAAATTTTATGGTAGATTTGCAGGAATTCTTTGCAGCGTATGAGTTACCATAAGACAGGAAATGCACCAGTTCTTCTTCATTATGATCCCATACAAAAAAATACATCGTCTATGTAACGCATCCACATAGCAGGACCTTGTCGATATTCTTTCTTATAGTCATGCAACAAATTGGTTTCAAACTTAGACATGAATAAATTTGCGGAGCTAACAGCCATATGTGTGCCCATTGCAGTCCCTTTGATTTAATGGTAAAACTTGCCGTCGAATGAAAGTGTGTTGCTTTTGAGAATGAAGGCTATGAGATCGGTTATAACCTCGCTGGGAACAGATTTATTGGTGCGTCGTTCAAGTGCTTCTCTACATGCAGCTATACCTTCTCCATGGTCGATGTTTGGATACAGCGATGATACATCCATTGCATTGTAACGATGTAGGAATCGTAAATTTTGCTGGTGTTGTTTTTGAATTCCTCTATTTTGTTGACAAAGTCAGTGGTATCTCGGATGCATTGCTGCTGGTTTCAGAAAACTATCCACCCATTCCGATAATCTTGTGCAGCATGAGTTATATTCACTGCAAATTTTTTTTTTCAATTTATTCAACGTTGGCTAACAATATACAAATAGCACAAGGTGCTAATTTAGGCCAACTACAATTATAAAATAAAAAGAAATTAACTGTACCCTAAATTTTCTACTAATTCAAATGTACCCTAAATTTTCCACATATCGCTTGCATAGTCTGCAGTCACAACTAACCGTGTACGCCCTAATCCTTCTTTTAATCACTAAAAGAGATTCAGATTCCTTTATGTCGGCAGGTAGTGTCCTCCAGAGCTTCTGCCCGAGGAACCGCACAGTATCTGTTCCAAACCTCATTGTTTTAACTTTTGGTAAACATATGTTCCCGCCATCCCTCAGGTCATATGAAGGAACTTTTTCTATGAAAATCTCCTTCATAAAGCTAGGGGCGTTCCCTGATTTTGTTTTCTATATTTCAGTTAGAAGTAACCGCAGATTTGTCTGATGGACAGATGCCGAATTTTGATTCACGAGTAGAGTTTCAAAATCTGAGTGATTATCTTTGTATACAATACGTAAGGCCCTTTCTTGTATCTTATTGATTTTCTTATTTATGTTCTTATCATGAAACATCCATACCAATGGGCAATAACTAAAATGTGACATGATGAACGCATTCATCAATGATGCAAGCTGTTCAGTTTCCATATAATTCGCAATTCTAGCCAGAGTATGTAATTTTTTAGGCAGCCTTCTTACAGAGCGTTTCAACGTGGGACTTAAATGTTAGTTTATTGTCTATGTTGATTTCTAAGAGCATTTGCTCATTTGTCTCTTTGATCACAGACGTACCAATTTTCACACGTATATCGTCATGCATTCCACCAAAAATGATTACATGGCATTTTTCTTCGTTAAGTTTCATATAGGTATTAGGAAACCAGTTTAAGATGGCTGCAACGCCATCCTCTAATCTTCGCACAACATCATCTATCTTATCACTCACAACGTAAATAGTGGTATCGGCAACGTAATTGCAAATTTCAGCATCCTCCGTCAGATAGACCATATCATTTATATATATGGTGAATAAAAGTGGCCCCAGAACGGAACCTTGTGGAGCACCGAGATTTGTTTCACGCCAATTGCTGAAAGAGCCATTTACCTTTACACGCTGTTTCCTCGCTGATAGATAACTATAGCTAAATTCAAGTGCAGATCTGCCTAAGCCATATGCATCGTGTTTGGCTATCAGCAGTTCATTATTCAAACAATCAAAGGCTTTTGACAGATCCATTAAAATTGCACCCGCAAATTTTTTGTTGTCTAATCCCATTTTGACTTTTTCTAGAAAACGCAAAAGCGCATTTTGTGTAGAGAAACCTCTTCGAAAACCGCATAGCAATATGGAGAGAAATGAGTCTGCGAATCGCATTAATTGGGAGTGTATCAGTCGCTCAAAAACCTTTGATACTGCAGGGAGCACAGTGATCGGCCTGAAATTCTTCTTCAGAGAAGCGTCATCCTTTTTAAAGAGTGATGTTATCTCTCCGGCTTTTAGTTCCAATGGAAATGTGCTATGAGCAACACTTTGATTGAAGAGGTTACTTAGATTTTGCGCAAATATATCTGGGTACTCTTTTAAAATTTTAGCCGGGATTGCACCAACAGGCAAAGATTTCTTTGGATCTAACCGTGCCAGTTGCAAAGCAACCTGCTGAATGGATACCTCACTGAAACTAAATCTTTCAGTATATTTCGTATTGGACTGAATTCTTATAATGCTTGGATGCAAACTAAATTTTTTAATAGCAATGTCTATAGGATCAACTAGTCCAGACACAGAGGAAATATTCTCTGTCATTTCCTTAATACCCAATGCATCAGTAATATTCGCAAAATAGTTATTAAACACCTCAGCAACTTCCTCATCATTTGATATTAAGTTGTTATTTTCAAGCAGTGTTAAACTTGTGGGAACCTGTATCTTGTCAGAAAATAGAGGTTTTACCGTCCGCCAAAATTTGCGATTATCATTAACGATGGTGGTGTCCAAATTTTTGTAATAATTCATTTTCACTTTCCGCAGGAGCTTAACACATTGATTTCTCTGCTTCTTATATAACTTTAAATTGGAATCATGTTTTTTTAATTGTATTTCTTTCTCAAATGAGACCTGCGCAGTATGGCTTTACGGAGGGTTTTATTCATGAAAGGACCATCATTTGCTCTCACATGCTTCTTTTTCAAGGGTGCATGCTTATCCAGCAATTGGCTCACTATATCATTAAAAATCCCATAATTCTCAATAAGACCTTGATCAGAAGCAACTTCTGATAGTCTCACTGTAAGTTCTATACGAAATGCTTGTACGTCAATTTTTTTTAAGTCTCTATATAAGATTAGTTTTGGGCCTTCCTTAACAAAGCCACTTCTAAATACTGTTACAATCATTTCGTGAAAGTCTGATAGTCCCGTTTCAATTGTTTTCGTATTCTTGAAACTTCTTGATCTATTTGTTAAGATAAGATCTATACAAGTAGAGCGATCAGATTTATGACAGGTGGGACTTTTTACCAAATTTTTCAACCCATGTGCGTCCAAGAAATTTCTGATATTCTGACCATCTTCCTCTGTGTTAAAGTCACCAACTAGTATGAAGTTTTCATTTGGGGTGCTATAGTTATCTAATGCCTTACCAATTTCATGAAAGAAGTATTCTTCCTGTTGAGATGGTGGACGATAGATGCCTAGAAGTAACCATTCCTTCTTGTTGAGGTTTATCTCAAGTTGAGGTTTATCTATATCAAAATTGGACAAATGATAATAATAATAATCATAATAATAATCATCATCATCATGCTATCGTGTTTAATGATAATGATGGAATGCTCCAATAATAAAAATGGAATCTAGCGACAAGTATAAATTCCTTGGAAAGGAAGGAAATTTCGAACAGCTAGACATGTTCACGTTCCAACAAGCAGAAAAAGAGTATCTACGATGATTGAATATTATATGGTCATCACCCATGTCAGTACAAAGAAAACTGACAGCTACAATCGCGGACAAAACTCGTTGGGACACATGAGTTTTGCGTTAAAAGAGGCCTTTCCTGTACGTAAACTGCGACCTTCACTGCTAATGCCCCCCCTCCCCCCATTGCAATGTTGGTTGCTGGAAGAAGACATACTTGCCAACTCATCTATGACATTTTCATCAGCTTTCAACATTGCAATGGGGGGTGGGGGGGATCTCAACTCGAAATTTCCTCCAAAATACAAAGTGTGTCATGAGTTTTGTCCGCGATTGTAGCATCGTCTTCGCTATGCCTTCATTAGAATACTTCATGGGGACAAATGACTGGTTGATAGCAGATATTCAAAATCTTGATAGGAAAAGCAGAAAGGTAGTCGAGATGCATAAAGGAAAACACACCTCAGAATCAACAGCACTACTCTATTTGCCACAGAAATGTAGTGGAAGGGGCTTCAAATCTGTGGAGGATACCTGTAAGATCTCAAAAATTAAGGTGGCACATCTCATTAACATAAGCAAAGATTCAAGAATGAAGCTGGTACGCTCGTTCCAACATTACAAAAATAAAAAGAACTTCAAGTCAACTTTTGTCGAAGCAACAAGGTACGCAAAAGAACATTTCAAAGCTGACTTGAGCTTTTTAGAGGAAAAGTCTGCATGAAAGTATGAACAGGAAAGAGTGGAGATAAAAGGTGACAACTATAAACTAATCCAACGAAGACTAGGAAGTATCTTCCAACGACTGTATGAAGAAAGAGTTAGAAACCAACCTTGGTTAGGATTCTGCACAGTTTCAATACTAGATAGTGATGAAATATCAAAGAACAGTAGAAACATATTTCAAAGCTGGAAAAACATCCCAGATATAGTTTTATCGAGAAATGAATCAATGAAGCAACAGTTACAACAGTTCTTCGCAGAGCTCGCCTCACGAAAAGCGAACTTGAGTGGTCAACTTACAAACACCAAAGAAATAGGGTAAACAATCTCGTTAGAAATAATAAGGCCAGGTATAACAAAGAAATGCTTCGTGAAAACGCAGACTCATCTGAAAAATTTTGATCGGTTTTAAAGAGAGTATATCCAACAAAAAAAGTCTCTATCTTCAACCCCAGTACCGGATGTAAATGGTCAGAAGACAACAGATGGTATAAAAATAGCAAATGCTTTTGCCAATCATTTTGCAACCGTTGCAGAAACACTGAAAAGAAAATCAATTCATCTGAAGAATTTCATCTGGATGCCACATGATAACACTGCCCCATCATTATGTAATAGTTTTTCGTTCAACAAGGTAAATGCTATTCAAGTCTACAACCAGCTTAAAAATCTAAAGCGGAAAAAATCTTTCGGTTTAGATGATTTCCCATATGGTATGATAAAAGATGCAGCTTCCGTTTTAGCTGCACCTTTGGCATTCTTGATTAATCTATCATTGCGGACTGGGACAGTGCCATCTGCATGGAAAGCAGCTAAAGTCATACCATTATTCAAAAATGGTAGTAGAACAGATACTGATAATCATAGACCCATCTCAATATAACCGGTCATGTCAAAAATCCTGGAAAGATTCGTGCATAAGCAACTGATGGATCACTTGGAAAGAAACAGTTTGCTTTTTAAGCACCAGTTTGGTTTCCGTTCAAAACGCTCTACGGAACTGGCTGTCACGCTCTTTACTGATTTCATAAGAAAGGAGGCTGACAAAGGCTCGCTGACAGGAGCAATTTTCATCGATTTATCAAAAGCATTCGAAACTGTTAGCCATTCAAGTGTTCTCAACAAGCTGCCATCGTTTGGAATTTGTGGAAGTGAATTAATGTGGTTCACTGACTATCTCTTCAATAGGACTCAGGTTGTTCAGTGTAATGGATTCTCCTCAGAAGTTTTACCAATAAGCGGTGGGGTCCCTCAAGGATCGATTATTGGGCCTTTGCTATTCCTACTCCAATTCAATACTGCTCATAAGGCTCTAAAACACTCTAAAATCATAACTTATGCCGATGACACAGTTATGTATATGCTCTCTAAACGAAATTGAAAAGAAATTGAGCGAAGACCTAAACAGCCTCAAATCCTGGTTTGATAGCAATGAATCAGTAATTAACCTGAAAAAAGGAAAGACAGAAACCATGATTTTTGGAACATCAAAAAGGCTAGATAAACTTGAATCAAAAGAAATGGAAATCAACTTGCATGGGGTGAAAATCAATGCGGAAATCAATGCATGGTGGATGCGAAATAGATCAAATCAATGTTGTATTTGGCCTTCTAGGCTGTTACAGCAACCAATTGGAGTGTCAAATCAAAAGACTATGTGAAGGAGAGAAGGAGGCAAAATTAGTAATGGAACAATGTCAAAAATGGGTACTCAGCCAAAACTGCGAGATTGTTAAAACTTTTTACGAAAGAAAATAGAACAATGAAAAAAAATTATATGTGATCTTAAAAAGGAAAAAAATATTAGTAAAAGAAACAATAACAACAAAAATAGTCTGCCTAGGCATTAGTCAGCAGTATAAAGGACTCAAGAAAAAGCAACAGAAACAATTTTGACAATATAATAATAATGAAACCATTGAATATAATGAAGCCATTGATCACATTGTAAGTGGATGTCCATTGCTAGCAAAATCAGAATTCATGCAGAGCTATGACCAAGCTGCCTCATACATGCACTGGAAGATTTGTAAGGCATTTTATCTACCTGCAGCGGATAAATGGCATAATCACAACCCAGAAGCCGTCGTCAGCAACGGTCAAATTACCTTGATATGGGATATGCAAGTGCACACAGATAAGCATGTGAACGGCGTTTCCACTTATGTCAATACACAGTTTGAGATCGTCTTTTACGTCTAGGAACATTATTTGTAATTTCTCAGGATTTGGAACCATCTGGTTGTCTTGGTACCAATCAATTATAGCAATTTTCATGTCCTTCTCATTGTTTGAAATGACGGAATCTGAATCTAGGCCTTGCCCACATGCATAGATTGTGTTGTCATCCGCAAAATTGCATACCTTAGAGTGCTGCATGTCGTAGAGGAAATCATTTATAAATAAATTAAATAGGAAGGGTTCCAAGACAGACCCTTGCACTGTGATCCATTAGGCCCTTTTTATCAAACTTATGTCGAAAAATAAAGTTCCTAATCCTTATAAAATTTTAGACTTGTGACATGAACCATGACCTAGGGGTTCATGCGCTGCAAAAATTTTCTAGATCAATCAACCGAAGGCGAAGATATTGATTTTTGAAGTTGGGCCTAAATCAGATCTTTGTTCACATGACCGGAGGAGGCATTGCACTGCTGTGACAGCAAATTACTGTTCATTGTATCTACGCTCAGACTTAACCGATCTCTTTCATCTTAGTCTCAATTTGATCCTCTAAACGTGTGCTTTGAGGCAATGTAAAGCATGCTAAAATATTTTGCCTTTTTATTGCCATTTTGAGACCATTTCACAATGGTACTTTTCAATAAAATTTTTTCTTCAAAAATCAATTGTAAAGTTAAGAGCTGAAGACAAAAAAGTATGTTTTGCTATGCTCTTCAAAATAATTTCAATAATTAGATACACCTTTCTAACAAGTTTCTACCAAAGGGCTGTTGCCAATTCGCCTCCAAAAATTTTTAACAACAATCTTAATTTTACAAGTTTTGTACATAATTTTAACATTTTTGCACATTTCGTAATGACAAATTAGAGGAAGTCAAACGGAAAGCTTTCCAATTCTTTGAAACCGATGCAGTGTCACAGGGAAGGCCATTTATTTGTCCTTTAAGCTTGCTAAACCATCGAGTCAAACAGTTTAAAGGCCAAAATGGTATTTTTCAGCCATTTTTCCCTAAAATAATTCATAAATTTTAAATTTCGCAAAAATTTTAACAAATAAAGCCATGCAAAGTGTGTCTAATGTTAGCAATTATATTGTTTTAACATGTTGGTAAGGCCTGGTCACCTTTAGCCCCTTCACTGGATGTCTGTTAAAGTTTAGTGGTTATTATATACAAAAATCTTAGAAATCAAATTCAAGACTCGTGAAATGAAAATAGTCACAAAAAATTTTGGGTTCAAACTGGCACCAGCCCTTGTTGAAATCGTTTAAATTATTTTGAAGAGCATAGCGAAACATACTTTTATTGTCTTCAGCTTTTAATTTTACAATTGATTTTCGAAGAAAAGAAATTTTTAGAAAAGTACCATTGTAAAATGGTCTAGAAATGGTCCTAAAAAGGCAAAATATTTAGCATGCTTTACATTGCCTCAAAGCACACATTTAGAGGATCAGAATGAGACTAAAATGAAAAGGATCGGTGAAGTATGAGCCTAGATACAAGGAATTGTAATTTGCTGTCAAAGCAGTGCCATGCCTCTTCCGGTCATGTAAACAAAGATCTGATTTAGGCCCAACTTCAAAAATCAATATCTTCGCTTTTGGTTGACTGATCTGGAAAATTTTTGCCGCACATGAGCCCCTAGGTCATAGTGCATGTCTCAAGCGCAAAATCAAAAAGGAATCGAAAATTTCAAATTTTGGTTAAAGGGTCATTCCTCGGGAAAAAACTGGATATCGGCGAACTGCGTCGTTTGCATATAAAAGGGACATTCATATCATTATCAACATTTCCCGATATTTCTCCACCTTAAACAAAGCTCAAACCGGCCACAAACGTCAGACCGAGAACTCAGCCATAACCTCGCATTTGAATCCGAGACAGATAACGAGAATTGTCGTTAAAGCCGATCATTTCTCTTGGTCGTAGTCGATCGTGGACACATGAATGAACCAATACAAAAGGATTTTCAAACTCAATTCTAAGAGCGACACGCAACAAACCCATCAATAGTCGCCGACGACTAACCGGCGGACAATAACGAAAATTTGCAACCTTTGTTCGCCGACAACGAAGCACAAAAATAGTAGGGTATTAGAATTGAATCGGTCCAATGTTTTTCTCCATATCTTGCCTTTGAGAAGTGCGATCGAGGAAAGGAAAACGATTTCTGAGGGCTGAAAAAATCTCCTTTTCGATCGGGATAAAGATATAAACCTTTCCATGCATTTGATTTTCGCGGAATGCCCCTTTAAATTTGATGCTCTGGATCACAGTGCCTTGTGGAGGCTACACGTAGAACCTATTTGTACTCTTTGTTTTCTCCCAACAAGGTAGCTGTGTACAAGTTTTAGTCTATTTTCACTGAACCCATAGGCCTCCATCTTGGCAAGAAGGAGGTTATGTGACAGACAGTCATATGCCTTCGAGACCACTCCACATACACCAGACTGATCGATACACCTACGAATTATTTCGACGCCCTTAAAAAGAGCATGTTGGGTTCTATGTCCCTCTCTATATCCACAAAGGATATTGGAGGGCTTCGATTCCATAAACAGCACAATTTGCTTTTTTAGGAGTCTTTCAAACACTTTTGAGAACGAGGATAATACACTGATAGGTCTATAATTCTTTTTCATAGTTCTGATTCCATTCTTAAATCTTGGTGAGACGTCAGCTTGTTTTAATGGGTCAGGAAAGTTGCATGATTCGAGCATCGAGTTGGCAATGTTAGTTACCTTGTTAAAAGAAAGATCTGAGGTCATTTTTATTATTTGAGTAGGAATATCTCCACTAGTTTTATGGTTGCATTAAAGCGGTTGATTTCATCCCATACCAGTGAAAACTCAAAAGCCTGGAAAGCAAATTTATTTGTTTCGTTAACCCTCTCTTTGATTCGAATAATGCTTGGATGCTCACTATATCTTAAAACAGCCAGATGTACTGGATGCAGTGATGGGTCACTAATTATCCTACTGGGATATCTAGTGTCTCCGTTATGTTTACATAGCAGGTGTTAAAGCACTTACTAATGTCCTCACCATTAGAAAGAACGAGCTCTTTGGATTTCGGTAATTGCGAGGGCTTTGGCTTTCGTTTGCTAGCCATGCACGTTTGTTTTGTTCATCGCTTCATCACCGCTGGTATAAGTCATCACAGTCATTATTCTTTTTGGATATTGTTCTTGCTTGAAAAATGTTGTTAGTTTACAACAGACAAAAAGGAGCAATCTGTAGAGTTTCTTTTGATATGCCACTGCTTTCAATTTTAACATTTCGTTCTATTCAGTTCTTTGTCATATTCAATCAAATTCTAGAAATAGAATATTATTGTTATTGTTATTATTATTATTATTATTATTATTATTATTATTATTATCATCATTATTATTATTATTATTATTATTATTATTATCATTATTATTATTATTATTATTATTATTATCATTAACAAACAAAAAGCACCATCTAAAAATAACAGAAAATAAAGTAAGAAAACACAACTGTAATTTGGCAAAAACGTTTCGATTCAAATATCTTCGTCAGTTTACTTTACAATTGGGGACAGCCAGGTTTTTATACATCGTAAACAAAGTTAAAAATTACATAAAATCAAAATTAAAATACCCTTGATACATCCCAAACTATAAACTTACAATAATAATACATACTTTTTACAACGTAAACAAAATTAACATAAACTTAAACCTGATTCACACCAGGCCGCCCGGGACGCCAGAACCGCGCAGAAAGACCCAAAAAACAAAGAACAAAGAACAAACAACAAACAAAAAAAACAAAGGACTCAAACTCTGGTTCTTTGTTTTTTGGGTCTTTCTGCGCGGTTCGGGCGTCCCGGGCGGCCTGGTGTGAATCAGGTTTAAGTTTATGTTAATTTTGTTTACGTTGTAAAAAGTATGTATTATTATTGTAAGTTTATAGTTTGGGATGTATCAAGGGTATTTTAATTTTGATTTTATGTAATTTTTAACTTTGTTTACGATGTATAAAAACCTGGCTGTCCCCAATTGTAAAGTAAACTGACGAAGATATTTGAATCGAAACGTTTTTGCCAAATTACAGTTGTGTTTTCTTATTATTATCATTATTATTATTATCATTATTATTATTATTATTATTATTATTATTATTATTATTATTATTATTATTATTATTATTATTATTATTATTATTATTATTATTATTATTATTATTATTATTATTATTATTATTATTATTATTATTATTATTATTATTATTATTATTATTATTATTATTATTATTATTATTATTATTATTATTATTATTATTATTATTATTATTATTATTATTATTATTATACATTATTTATACACGAAAAATCCCTTCAGCAAAACTTAAAATGTACAGGCATAAAAAATGAATATATAAAAAATTCATTGGGTGGGGCTGATCTTCCAGGGAATCGTGTTTGAGTTTAATTCAGCTCCTCAAATGTATCTTGAGGTGTATTTTGAATTGTTGCAAGGTAGAGAGTTCCCTGATGGTAGTGGCGATTTCGTTCCAAGCTTTTAGACCCGAATAGTGAAATCTTTTCTTTGAGTACTCAAGATTATATCTCGGAAGTTGAGTGTCCGTGCAGTTTCTCGTTCTATAACTTGAGTACATATTTCTTGTTTTCTTTCTATCCCAAAGGCTTTCAGGGCAGATCTTATTCATCATGTTATAGGTCATAACAGATCGGTCAAAGTTTATTAGTTGTTCTACAGTCAACCAGTCTCGAGACCACTGATCTTTGATTTTGCCCTTTCTATGATTGACTGAGCTCTATTTTGCAGACGTTGAAGGCCTTCTAATTTTGTGTTGGAGAGAGACCCCTATACAACATTTGCATATCGCAAGTGACTCTCCACAAGAGCATGGTAAATGTTAACCAGCTGGGATTGCGGGACAATTTTCATTAACTTTTTCAGAGACCATAGCCCACCAGAGACTTTCCCTTTAACTTTGCTGTACTGTTCTTTCCAATTCAATCCTTCATCAACAAGTATACCCAACGACTTTGTCTCCTTGACACGCTTAATTTCTGCGCCATTCAACATAAGTGGCTCATGGGATGATATCTTATTCGTTCTTCGTGGGTGCCCAATTATCATGTATTCGGTTTTTTGTGGATTAATGCTTAGTTTGTTAATTCTCATCCATTCCGAAATATTCATCATTTCCTCCCGAGCGCTTTCAAAAAGTTCTTCTATGCTATCTGACGTTAGAGTCACGTGTGTATCATCTGCGTGCATACCCGCTTTAGAGAGCACAAGACAATCTTCAAAATCATTTAAGTAGATGATGAATAAGAGCGGGCCCAGACAAGATCCTTGTGGGATTCCACATGTAACCAAGCTTTCGCTGGACTTTTGATCCCCTAAAGAGCAGTACTGTTTCCTATTACTCAAGTAGGAATCAAACCAGCCCCCTGCAATACCTCTAACACCAATGGCGTTCAATTTCTTAACCATTATTTTGTGATCCACAGTATCGAAGGCTTTCTTCAGATCAAGAAACAAGGACAAATTCAGTTGCTTTTTGTCGATGTTTCTGTACCAGTTGTCAGTGCAATTTATTAAGGATGTTATCGTGGAATGCAGTTTACGAAAAGCTGATTGACTCGGTGTCAAGATGTTGTTAATTGTTAGGAAATTATGTAGCTGATCGTGTACAATTTTTTCGAATATCCTTGCAAAAACGGAAATAATTGAGATGGGCCTATAATTGTTTGCGTCGCTTTTGTTGCCAGATTTGAAAATTGGGGTCACCCTTGCTAATTTCCACAAATCTGGGAAAACTCCAGATTCCATGGATAAATTATAGATCATTACCAGTGGTTTACAGATAAGGTCCGCTGCATCTTTAACAAGCATTGTAGAGACTTTATCTGGTCCGGGTGATTTTCCATTTTTTAGGCTTTTTATGGCCTTCAGGACTGTGGCATCATCAACTGGTGTGAAAGCCATATCATTTGTTTGGCTTTTAAAGTGACCAACAGGGTCATCGTCCTGTCTCGACTCAATTTTGCTCGAAAGTTTGGGGCCTACGGTGACAAAGTGATGATTGAGTGCTTGGGCAATGTCGCGTTTCCTCGTTAGGACTTTATCCTGCACATCAAGGCTCGAAATTTCTGTAGATCCGGAGTCCTTATCAAGCACCTTGTTGATAGCTTTCCACATCCTTTTTGTAACGTAAATAAAACGTGTATACCGCCAGCTCGTTGCTTTAGCTTTTCAGGCCATTCCTCTTTACAGACCATTCATAAAGTCCAGTTGTAGTTGCTTACTTGATGAAATACTACAGCCAAACTTTACACTTATAACCAGACATAGTAAGAATTAAGTCACGAGAACGCAACACAATTATAACTGTAACGGGTTACGGTTATTTGATCATGTTCATACATAAATTCATAAAACTATGTTGCCTGTTCTCAATCTGGAATATCTCCACTTCAACTTGCGACAACACCGCCAACATTCATTTCTCACTCTCACGGTCCTACGTAGATTGACCTGATAAGGAAATATGTGTACAGTCCCAGATACAGGGTCTAGGTCAGACCTGGTCGAACAAAAACGTCTGTTGCAAAACGATGCTTCTCATCAAATCAACCAAAGTGGGCAAGGGCAAATCGCTAGGTCTTGAGGAAGTTTCTTTCAATTGCAGAAAAGTCCAAATTTTTCATAAAACCAGAGTACCAGATCAGTAAAATATATTTCTTTGACGAGATCAGTAAAATGCTCGATCACTACTGCAGGCAATATGAAAATCTCATTTTGATAGGGGATTTTAACTGCGAAATTGGCGATGACGTCATTAGTGATTTCGCCGACAATTACGAGTTAGCTAGTCTTGTTAGGCGCCCAACTTGCTTCAAGTGCGACAGTCCTCGATGTATTGATTTGATTTTAACAAATACGAAGTCGAGTTTTGAGGCTACAACTACAATAGAAACAGGACTGTCCGACTTCCATACCATGATTGTCACCGTTTTAAAAGGTGGACATGTCAAAAGGGGGCCCAAGATAATCTCCTATAGGGACTACAGCCGATTTAGCACCGTAGACTTCAGAAATCAACTCATGCATATGCTCTCATCTGAGCTTGGCGGGGATGAGGACTATGGTGCTTTCAAAGCTGTGGTCATGACCGTACTGAATGAACACGCTCCCGTTAAGAAGAAATATATTCGCGCAAACGATGGGCCTTTTATGACTAAAGTCCTGCGAAAGGAAAATATGCATAGAACGAGACTGCATAATAAGAATTATAATGATCGCACTGAGGAAAATCTCACGGCTTTCAAAAAGCAGAGGAACAAATGCGTGAAATTATTGCGTAGGGCCAAATTTGACTACTATAGGAACATCGACCTTGGAAAGCTTACTGATAATCATAAGTTTTGGAAGACTGTAAAGCCACTATTCTCAGACAAAGTGCAATTAAATGCGTCCATTTCCTTGATCGAAGACCGAAAAATTGTAAGTCAGGACTCTCAAATTGCAGAGATTTCAACCAGTATTTCGCAAACATCACAGATAGTTTAGGGATCACTGTAAATGACTCATTGTTGTTACCAACAAGTGATATGCTAGATCCAATTGACAAATCTGTTAAGAGGTACGAAGCTCATCCAAGTATTTGCAAAATCAAAAATACTGTGAAGTGTTCAGACAAATTTGAATTCAGAAAGGTCACCACCGAAGAGGTTGCTATAAATATCAAGCAACTTAATCCGAGAAAAGCCTCTCCAACTGAGTGAATATCTTCAAAAATTCTACTGGAAAATTCTGATGTTTTTCATGTTGCCATACAGAATTTGTTCAACTCTAATTTATCCAAGGGTACCTTTCCCAAAGAATTGAAAGCAGGAGATATAAGCTCGCTCTTCAAAAAGGAGGATGCCTTTACGAAAAAGAACTACCGACCGATTACAGTTTTACCATCGGTTTCAAAAATTTATGAAAGATTGGTGCAAGATCAAATGCTACCTTTTGTCCAAAGTTTTCTGTCCTCACTCCTTTGTGGATTTCGAGAGGGCTATGGTACGCAGCATGCATTGCTACGTTTTGTGGAAGCCTGTAAGAAGACAATTGACAACAGGGGCGTTGCAGGGGCTGTTTTGACAGACCTTCGAAGGCCTTTGATTGTCTAAATCATAAACTATTTATTGCAAAATTGAATGCATATGGCTTCAGTAGGTCTGCCTTGCTGTTTATCCATAGCTCTCTCAGCGACAGGAAGCAGAGGGTAAAGGTCAATGGTTCATTCAGCACATGGACAGAAACCGTCCTGGGAGTACCACAAGGTTCGGTCTTGGGGCCCCTTTTGTTTAACATATACCTGAATGACCTTTTTATGTTCTTGGAGGAGACCGAAATCTGTAATTATGCCGACGACACAACTATCTATGCTTGTGGTCCTAACATCGAAGATGTCATTATGCATTTAGAGAATGATGCCCTTAAGATAACTGAATGGTTTCCAAGCAACTGCATGAAGCTAAATGCAAACAAATGCCACTGAATGATTTTCGGTGCAAAGGGAAGTAATGACACAACAATCAAAATAGGCGAGGCCCGTGTGAAAGAAAGTACGGACGAAAATCTTCTCGGGATAACGTTTGATCAATCACTTTCATTCCAGCAACACGTCAAGGCTCTTTGTAAAAAGGCCAGCCAAAAGCTCCATGCCCTTGCTCGAATATCACGATATATGGACAAAGAAAAACTGCAGCGGTTAATGAGGGCGCTCGTTTTGTCTCATTTCAGTTACTGCCCGCTTGTTTGGATGTTCTATGATAGAGCTTTGAATCATAGAATAAATCATATTCATGAAAGGGCATTGCGTAATGCATACAAAGATTACGAGAACGATTTTGGTTTTCTCTTGGAGCAATCTAAATCGGTGCCAATCCATGTAAGAAATCTACAGTTGCTCATGACCGAAATTTATAAAACGAAAGGCGGTCTGAATCCACCATTCATGAAAGAAATTTTAGCTACAGTCTGAGGTATGGCGATGACGCTCAAGTGCCAAAAGTACGAACAACGTCCTTTGGAGCTGAGTCCATTGCTTACCTTGGAAATAAACTGTGGCAGATTTTACCGCAAGAAATAAAACAGTCAAACAGCCTTCCCATCTTCAAAAAACAAATTAGATGTTGGAATGGTGGAAAATGCAGCTGTAAGCTTTGCAAAGTGTATATCCCGAAAGTTGGGTTTCTAACAGGATTGATTTTTTTTTTGACACTTTTGTCCTGTAATATCTATTAATATTTTTATTGTAAATAATGTATATTTTAAATAGTAGGCTTTAATTAGCTTTAATTTAGCTATTCCCTTTTTTCCTAGCCTACTTTAAATAGACGATTAATAATAATAATAATGAATGATAATACCAGAGTCGCGATAAAATCGAGCGAAATAGAAAAAATTATGAAGAATCATGCAAATCATTGAAAGTCACAAAAATCTGAAAGCAAATTTTAAAACCATATGTTTATTTTGAAACATTATGTAAAGTTCAACTTGTCTTCTGTGAAGGATTTCTGGTCAACTTCAGTTGCTACATGTATGATGTCTGGATATATGGCTGCTAAGATTGAGACATTGGATGCGCGCTCTCATTGCCGGTTCGTTACTTATAGTTAACTTGTTGAACGACAGTTGTTAGGTATAAGACGATTACTACCACTCATAAATTTGGCAAAGTTTCTGAAAGGCATAACCAGAAATCATGGAAAAGCTGAAAAGATACACCAATAAATCCGGAGAAAATGGAAAAGTATACCATTAAGCGATTTTTTACCAAAAATCATAATCACAAATCCGGAAACCATCAAATAACCCTTGAAAATGAAACCCATAAATCCGGATTCTGTCGTTAACAAGATACCCTAAGACTGCGTTCACACGATGCCGGCACATTTTGAAATCGGTGAAAAATGTGACGGTAGCAAAATTTGAGCTAGCGCTCACACGATACCGGAACAGTTCCAAAACGGTAGGAAATCTAACGGTAAAAAACTCGTTGCAAGACTTTGGTGCCAAAGAAATGTACCTTCTATCCAAGAATCGATCAGTCTCGTTCCAAAAGCATTGAAAAATGTTCTTTTTGATCATTTTTTGAGTGCTCTCACGATGCCGTTTCCAAAATGTGCCGGTTAGGTTCCCGATTTCAAAACCGAGCGTTTTCGAAATCTGCAGGCAAAAAATGTGCCGTTTTCGTGTGAACGGGAGGCCTATCCGTCACATTTTTCACCGTTTTCAAAATGTGCCGGCATCGTGTGAACGCAATCTAAATGTGGCACAACCACCCCGTGCGATGAAGTAACTAAGTAACCCGCCAGGTGTGAGTGTGAATCCCACTGGTCAACTGTCATAGAAATTGCATAGAGAGAACAGATAATAATAATTGTCCTTTCTTTGCTTTCTAGCTGATGCTACATCAGACCATTCATCGTCAAGTCAATACTCAGATTCCCAGCCATCATCACCATCTGTTAACAAACCTCAAGGTAAGTTTCAATTTGAAAAACACTGTTAACATGACAGGCGATTAGTGTTTTCTGGATCAACTATCCAGTGGCTGCTAAACACAACGTTAATACTACTACAACTACAGGTGACTATAGTATTGTAACCTATGACTGCAATCTTCACCCGTGAAAAATCGAGTGTTTTCTTTGGCTCATGATTGTCTGTTTGAGTAAGCAAGGTGCAATTTATTTCATGGAGGTTCTTTTCTGTCAGTTTGTGTTGCCATTTGCAGTACAGTAAAACCCAGCAAGCAAGAACATAGCAAATAAGAACCTGCAGACTGATTTTGTAGAAAATGACACCCAAAGACAAGAACCAAAAACAAACTGATTTATTTCAATGTTCTTATGAGATGGTACATTTAATTAAGAACTTTCATTTTATCAGTATAAGCAAACTCCCAGCTATTGATAACTGAACACCTGTGACAGTTTTCAGGGATATGCAAATTGTCTTATCAGGCTGTATGATATAAATTTCTTTGTCAGCAACAAATTAGCATACCCTCTTATTTTGAAATGCAGTCATTCTACCCTTGAGTTTTTTTAACTCATTCTGTATAGCTATGCATTCATCATAGTAACAAGTGTCCATCATAGTAGTGCATTCATCATAGTTACCATGATCTGTTACTGGCAAAGCTAGCTGCCTATGGCATTGTTGGAGGTCCTCATCAATGGTTCTCGTCCTACCTAACGAGGAGAGAACAGTATTGCCAAATAGGTGGTCAAAGGTCGAGTCGTAAGGTTGTAAAACACGGAATACCACAGGGATAGTGCCTTGGGCCACTTTTATTCATCCTTTATGTAAATGATTTTGCTCAGTGTCTGGTTAAGTCTTCCCCAAACATGTATGCAGATGATACCAGTGTAACATGTTCAGCAAAAGATATAGACACACTTTGCGATGACTTGAGAACCAAACTAACAAATATTTCTAAGTGGATGAGACAAAACAAGCTTAGTCTTAATGCTAACAAATCTGAATTCTTGATTGTTGGCCACAAAAGACAACTTAACGGTATCCATGAACCCGTGCAGCTACAGGTTGATGAGGAACCGATAAGAAGAGTTCAGACAGTGAAATATCTTGGAATAAGGGTCGATGAAAACTTAAGTTGGAACAAACAATATAAAAGCCTTAAATGCAAAGTAAAATGTGGACTATCCTCTATTCGCAAACTTAAAGGTATTTTACCCCAATCTAAGGTAGAGCAAGTCTACAAAGCCCTGGTTCAAAGCCACCTGCGATACGGTAATGAACTATGGGGCAGTTTGTCTGATACCAAATTAAATCATCTGCAGCGTCTCCAAGACAGAGCTCGCACATTGATTGAAAACTCCAATGTAAAGGACGGATGGACGTGCAATTGGCTCTCTGTCTCTAACCTTATCAAATATGACAAGGCTGTTATGGCATATAAGATAATCAATAATTTATGTCCGAACAGCCTTCAAGGAAAATTCACCATGAGATCTCAAATATCTGCATACGCAACGAGAAACTGCCAAGATATTGATATCCCAAAACGAAACCTAGAATTTTCAAAAAAGAAGTTTCTTTACTCTGGTGCTAAACTGTGGAATGATATACCTCTTGATATAAGGAATAGCCCCACAGTTCTCACATTTAAAAAGAAACTGAAGGACTACTTGCTACACTAGCATTTAACCCAAAGCACGATCCCTAGGAAGAGCAGCACTTACCACGGTTACATTCCATATTATTCTTTGTAGATATAATATAGTACATTGTTCTTTTTTTATTTTTCTTTTTTACTATTGTTATTTTACAAACTATTATCTTGTTGTTGTATTAGCTGATAGGGATTTGTGGAAAAATATGATAAATGAAATGAAATGAAATGAAATGAAGTGTCCTTGCGCTGAGAACCAAACCTTGAAAATTCCATGAGTACCTCATTCATAAGAACCTAGTCAGACTGTTTTTTAGAAATGTATGTTCTTGTTAGACTGATGATTTTCGTCTAAGTTTTGCTCCATTGAATTGAATTGTTGCTTACTGTTATGGTCATTCCGCTAGAACTTCGTTGAAGCGGAATGGGTATTGTAGGGGTATGGTTGGGGGTAAATGGAGCGAAGACAAGGGCTCATGTAATAATTCTATGTTCTTGTTTGCGGGGTTTTACTGTATAAAAGTGATTGGTTTGGTATCTTTATTCTTCATTGTTTGCTGTTCTCATTTCAAATATTAAAACATACCTTTCTTCAATTATTTGCTAATGCAATTAGAGAGTCATCGCCCTAAATGGTCCAGTTTCGAAACAAAATCAATTTATATGTAAGGAAATGCATTAGGACTGCGCAAATCATGATAGAAATGTTCACAAACTCTTTCTCAAAGCTGAACTTAAATGTAACGACTGTCCACTTGTTTGTTCTGGTAAATTTTTCGCCCAAACGCAAGTTGGTCTGAACAGCCTAATTTGGACGTACCCTAAAGTCTTAGCGACGCCTTTGCAGTTACCTTGTTGAGCCTATCTCTCGTCGCAGAAAACCTAAGCAGAATTATTAAATTTGAGTGCTGGGGAATGATCAAGGATGTTTACATATCTTTTTAACAAATCAAACAAGTAGAAGATGGGTTTGTAAGGAGTATGGAATAATATAGTTGCATTTCAAAATATTGATTGATACGATGGTGAAATTGACAACATGGCGAAGTTAGTGTGAATGAAATCTCTCACAAATGAAGCAAACAACCCAGGAACTGACAATAAATTCAAGAATTACTATCTTACCATTATCTAGGGGTTCATGACTTGACCTTATGACTTCTAATAATGTTGTTGACGTGGAAATCAGTTAGAGAATTCAGGATTCATAGGCTGACCAATAGGGGCGACGGCAGGCCAGTCTGAATACTACTGAGAAAAAACGCCCGGGTTCCAAACCCAAAACACATTTCTGTGATGTTTCTTCCAAAACTACATCTCGAGAGTTGGAGCTTCTTATAAAAAAACTGTGGTTTTACTTTACAAAGCATCCTGAGGCAACACGAAGAAAACAAAAATTGGGCTTGGAAAACAGCAAGGACGTAAAATGCTCCAACCTTTATCCATTTCAGGCAAGTGTTCTTTAACCATTCTTTACGACAAGGATATGCGATACAAAACGAAAACAACAAGGCAGAATCTCAGGAATGGCATCAGCAAATAATTTCACTTGCTTTCCTACAAACATAATCGGTCCGAATTCCTTTTAAAGGTCAGATAAAGGCAAATGCGGTTTTTTTATATTCATAAGTTTAAACTTTTGGGATTCCGATGGCAACAATATTTTTTATCTTTGCGATGCAAAAGGATAGGTTTGGGGGTTTTGAAAAAGGGCACTCCTTCAAAAACCCGCGTAATGATAGAGGCCTGGAACTAGCTAAGTCATGACGTGGAATGAGTCATAAGAAATTCATCACTTGAGAGGCCCAAAGCACTTGAAGAATTAACCGTGAAGAACACACGCTGCATTGCAGATACGCATAGAACAGTAAACAAAATAAACTGGATTGCGTCCAATAGCTTCTCTGATGTTTCCAAAGATCGAGTATTGAGCGGCACACCCTCATAGTTTTCCCTCGATGCAGAAGAGTGAATTCAACACAGTCAGGCCAAGCTTCCTGTGTTCTGCTCTCCTCAAGTGGGACCGACTCTGTAATGGAAACATAAAACATCCTTTGAATTATTTTGACGCAAATTAGCAGTCAAAAATATTGATTGTCTTTAGCTGTGAATGGCTGGATCAAGCCATGGTCTTGATCAACTAGTTAACTATTGTGTTATTTGCAAAGACTACAGAAAAACACGCCTTGATATCCCCAGGGTTATATTGTTACTATCAGGATTCATTCTCTTAGAGCGACGAGCGCCTATCGAAGGCACATTTGCATTTCCATGACTTCACGAAGGATCTGCAAATACAAATTATATTGTGTGAGGCAATACTTTGGCCACCTAAAAAGTTCGCAAAGAACCAGAACGTTATCGAAGAAAAGGAAACATAAATGTGGAGAAAGAACTTGCACTTACTTATCCATGAACATGAGTGTGCTCACATGGTCTACTCCTGATATGGCAAAATCCTGTGTCGTCATGTTCGAACAGTGGGTGAGTGTATCATTCGATTTCAGCTATAATTTCATGTTCAGCACGTCTAAGAGTTCTCAGAAAGGTGCTCTAGAAGCCAGCTGATGCACTTGTAGCAGCCAATGAATGTTTGTCGTTAGGATTGAAATATCTTGTGCAGACCCGCAATGTTTTCGTTGTTGCAAGTCTGAAGCGTTCCCTCTCCAAGTCAGTCCACAGCTCACTGCTGTGACACGTTGGTCCACGCCAAAGCTCGGAATAATGTGCACATACATTCTTCTCTGCATGAGCTGACTAGCCACGACGATGAACTACCTACTTTTTCTGCGTTTTGGTTTGAGATAGTTAAAGTAAGTTGGCTTTTCTAACTTTCGTGACTTGACAATCAGTGAATGCAAACAGACTCCTCCATTCCCTCGCAGCTTTGCAATGACTCCTTCGACTCATTCCACTCCACGTCACGCCTCTGCTAGTTCCAGGCACTTTTGCTTGCGCGGTTTTTTTGGAAAATTTGAATGAAAAACGGAAGTCACCAGGCGATTTCGATAACTTCCTGAACTCATATTGAAATTTCGTTTGAAATTTTGAAATCTCCAGGTCGTATATGATTGAAATCAATAAAAATGTCTTTTGCCTTTATCTGACCTTTAAAGCGAAGTTTTTACCGTACGGTCACATATCACGCAACACGTTACCCGACAATTTAGGGCGCAGCTTCTCTTGTTTTCCAAAGGAGAAGTCAAGCAGAGGCTTTGACAATATGAGGTCGCTCTTGACAACTGAAAGCATAGAACATCAGTATCGCCTTATGGTATGGGAAATCATAATCTCTGATCGAAAGCTTATGGTGAACTTTGTCCGTACTAAAAAAAGTTACTTTTAACATCACATGCTTAACTATTACTGTGACCATTGAAAAAATACCGGCTCCATCAAAGAGAAGTTTACAAGTTCGAAAAAAAGTTTCGATGTACTGAGATTGCATGATAGATTCGCATGAATCAAAGTTTAGTTGATAGCCGAAAGTTCAAATTATTTTTGTTGCCTTTGTTCTATTTTTCTTAGCATGTAATTAAACCGGTGGGGTCAAATAATGCCCCGCATTTGAAAAAACCGCACTCCCTGAATATCAAGGCAATGATATTGAAAACTGTCACAAGTGCTGACACATGTGTTAGCATGTATTTCGTCCTCTTGGAGAACGGAATCCCCATGAAAACAGCTGTTCCAACTAGAGGAAGGCAAGATAGATTCATCCTCCTAAGAGGATAGCGTGTTCAGGTCATTACTGTAAGGTAGATATTTTCGGGAAATTTGTTCATGATGTTACCAGGTTTTGTGAAGAGACCGATTTTATTCAGGGAAAATTTTAACCACAAATGAACATACTTGCTATTCAATCAGTGCTACAAAATATTATTGTTTTGATATTCAGGAGGCTGTAGCCTTTCAAACGGTGGACATTTTTTCTGATTAACAAAGTTGCTAAAGTTTCATTTACGAAGTGCCATCCATTATTTCAGAATGCTTGGAAAGGAGAGAAAACCTTCGATCATGCTTTTAAATGATATTCTCACTCAAACATTTCATCCCCTTCCAGGATCAAAACTCGAATCCGACCAGTAACGAATTTTGATCTAATACTTTTGTAAAGATTATTAGAGAAGTGAAGTATTTCACTGCATTACTGCAAGTGAGGAAATTCCGTATAATCTGTGAAGTAATTTAGGCCCTTATTCACGCATTTAGATGAAATTTTCATGTGGTAATTTTGTTTTCATGACCATGGTTTTTAAGACACATGCAATTATCAAACTTTAAATCAAACTTTGTTACCTCAAGTGGTCACAGAAACAATATTTCGCTATTTGGCTATCAGCAGAATTTTGATTCATTCCGACTCATTACGTATTAATCGTCGAGAGAATGTTTCACGAGATGAATTATTCCTATTATAGAAATTTACGGTAGCCTTATAATGAAATTACTCGAGGAAGGTTCGAGAAAGCAGCAACGATCTAGTTTCATCGTTTCTAATTCATCGAAATTTTCAATGTTGTGATCTAAGACAAAATTTTTCTAGAAAAATACAAGACGAATGCAAGACAGGAAAAAATGCGGGAAGAAAATAGAAAATATCCAGCAGATAGCAAGCTTACAACAGACAATGGTAATTATCACGTTACTGGATTCAATGATCTTTTTGTCAAGGATTATTGTAGCGAAGTATATGCATTGCGGAAGAACTCTTCCTACCATTGAATAGCCAACAGTGCTGCGCACTTTCTCTGTTTTTCCAGGTCCGTTATCCATTTTTATTGGCTGTTTTAATGATAAATCTTCCCCGTTCTCTCAACAGACACAAGATCATTGCAGATGCCATATCCCGCTTTTATAGACAGGCCCGATTTAGACGGTAAGCTGACTATATTCAACCCACTTGACCCATGTTTGACCCTTTTGCCTCATTGTTATTGCTTATTTGCAAAAATAGTTTATTGTTATCATTATTGTAATCTGCTGGTAATTGCAAGAGTTAAGAATAACTGTAAGAAAATTGATCTCGTGTCATTGATCTTTGAGATGAAATATCTTTAGACTTAATCACTCTAATGACATCTTTATTTAAGACAGACTTTATTCAGGAGTTGGTCTGTGAAGTGAAGAACAGATTACGGTTGCAAGAAAACCAACCTTTAAAGATTAAGCATAAGGACCAATCGCTCCTCACACTTAAACTTTACCTATGTTCAAAGTTGTTGATGATGTCTCTTAATTTGGTGAACCCTTCTTAGGATCTAAATTTTGCAACTGTTCTAGCATTTCTTCGACTGTGATTTTCCTGAAGGAGAAGTTTATGGTGCTCTTGACGGACGACTTTATCCTAAGGACACTGGGGTGTGACTGAAAACGTTTTACAATCGTTAAGCAGGGATCGTCCTCGTGATCATTCAAAGGCTCTTGCTCATGTCCAATGGCAATACCCAAGGTTTCCGTTATATTTACAAAATAGTTATTTAGAATTTCAGCAGCTTTGCCCTCATCTGATTCAACGACACCATTTTCTAAAAGGGTGATACAAGAGCTACTTTGAATCTTATTTGAAAACAGGGGTTTCACAGTTTTCCAGAACCTCTTATTGTCACTGACAATTTTTGGATCAAGTTGAGCATAATAAGACCTCTTATTCTGACGAAGAATTTTAACACACAGGTTTCTTTGCCTCTTATAAGCAGCCCAATTTTCATTTGTTCGAGTTTTATTGAACCTGTTCTTTAACCGTGTGCGTTTCATATTTGCCTTTCTAAGTTCTTTGGTCATAAAGGGTCCATCGTTAGCCCTAAGGTATTTTTTCTTTAGAGGTGCTTGCTTATCTAGTATGCTCTTAACAGTTGAATCGAAAGTGTTGAAATCTTCCGTCATTAAAGGCTTTGAGTTGAACTCTTCTCCAACCTTCTCTCTGAATGTATGGTTGTCAAATTTACTGTAATCTCGGTAAGTGATAATCCTAGGGCCTTTTTTATGGAAACTGCCTTTCAACGTAGTCACCACCATTGCATGAAAATCCGACAGTCCTGTTTCAATTGCTTTAATATTAGCCAGTTTTCTCTTGTCACTGGTAAGTATTAAATCAATGCAAGTTGGACTGTCGGACTTAAAGCAAGTTGGCACCTTGACGACATTTTCCAGGTTTAATTCCTGCATAAACTGATCTAATGAATCATCATCTTCACTAAGATTAAAGTCACCAATCATTAAGAAATTTTCATATTTTGTACAAAATTTTTCAAAATTTTTTCGCATTTCTTCCAGAAAAAAATCTTTAGATTGAGAAGGGGGGCGGTAGATGCCAATAAGCAGCCATTTGATGTTATGCAGATTTATTTCAATAGCTTTTGCCTCAACCTTCATGCGCTTGCTCGTTTGTCGAATTACATTGATCCTATCAAATCAGAAATTTTAATGAATTCTTTCATCCGGTCGCAGTTTAATTATTGTCCACTTGTATGGATGTTTCATGACAGAACAACAAATTCGAAGTTAAATCGCATTCATGAAAGAGCATTGCGGTTGGTATGCAAAGATAGTGAATCTGAGCTAGAAAAATTGAAGAAAAAATATGGAACCATTCATCAGCACAATCTGCAACTGCTAATGATTGAAATATTCAAAACGAAAAACAATCTAAATCCAACATTTATGAAAAACATTTTTACAGAAAGAAATATTCAATACAGTTTGCGAAGTGAAAATCATTTGCGGTTGCCAAAAGTAAAGACAACAACATACGGAATAGAGAATATTCAGTACAGAGGTTGCCATTTGTGGTCCTCATTACCAAGCGAAATTAAAGATTCCAACACACTCGCTGAATTCAAACGAAAAATAAAATCATGGAAAGGAAATACTTGCATCTGCAGATTGTGCAAAGTTTTTATTAAAGATCTAGGGTTTTTGTAGATTTATTTGGAAAATTGTAAAATAGGTTTTAAACTATCTTGTTGGCGTTAATTAGCTTATTAGCTATGTACTCATTTTTTTTTCTTGCCAACATAAAACAAATTGTTAATAATAATAATAATAATAATAATAATAATAATAATAATAATAATAATAATAATAATAATAATAATAATAATAATAATAATGCTGTTTTAATGGTTCCTGTCCCAGTTAAATGTCGTAAATGAGTTTAATGATGAAGAGAATGATTGCCAAATCAAGTGGCGAGTTTGCATATCTGAATTTCAGCGCTAGCGTAAGGGCATTTCTGTTCATTTGCAGTATTTTTGTTATATTGAGAAAATGATGCCTATTTTTCTTTTTTAAAGATCTTGAAGAACAAGTGTCAGCAGTATAGACTCCAAAGTATAGATTCATGTGCAGACTCCAAAGAGGCAAGGATGTCTTTGGAAATTCCGCTCAAGCTGTGAGACCCAGGAAGCCAGAAAGGTCCATGGCCAGTATACAGATGGCAATACATTCAAAGTTAACTTTTAGGAACGGTGGCATATACTTAAATTTTGGAGAAGTAAAACGTGTTAAATTCAAAATTCCAAATTTTTACTTGTCGCTTTATTTTAACCGACCTATAATCGTTGATGAACAACGTAACAAATCGCTTCAAGTAAAGAAGGACTTAAAACATTTAAATTCAATATGTTCGATCATTCTACGCTGTTAGGAAATGCCCAAAATTTGTATAAAAGTCATCCAAATTTTGCCGCTATGCATTCCAAAAATTTTATCACAAACTTTTCTCAAGTTAATTTGCAGATTTTTTGGTTTGTTGTAGGTGGCTGTGTTTGAAATCGATACTGTATTTTTCATGTAGTTTGAGCATATCTTCCAGGAATCAATCTCCACAGTACAAATACAACCCCTGAAGACTGTCATCGAGGCAGTGAAGAGAAACATGTGATTGCCGTAATATTTCCCAGACTCATAATACTATATTGAGATCACCGCTGCACTGTTTTGAAATCCTCAGGTTTTGAGACTGACTGTCTATTTTTGCCGAAATTGTTGGTGTGCAAGTTTTCATTTGATCTTTAACTCAGTCAGTGAGGTTCTGGAAATTGAAAGGATGCAGGGCGATTAACTTACCAAGTATCAGCGAGCAAAGAAGATAGAAGCTCCTTTACCGTCAGAAGTTCCAAAGAAGATACACTATGGTAAAGTGCCGCCTTTAAGAAACCCGCCATTTGACCTCAGCCTATTGTTCTCCCTTGATTACCCTATTGTTTTCACATTGTTCTTTCGAAAATTCAGAATTTCTTATAAAGTGGAGCGGTTTCGCCCCATATGAGCACCCCATGAGTTTGCCTCGTTTTGAATGCTTTTAGAAATTCGCAGATATAAAGGACTTCATTTTTATATCATTTTCATTTTATGATATTTATAAAGGTTAACATAGGTTCATAATGTATATGTTTTTCAACCTGACCTGCTTGAAAAATAAATAAAGCACTAAAGAACGACCAAATCTATAACGTTTTTCAATGCCATTTCGGCTCTGTTTGCTTAGTAGTGAAGGCTAAGGTTTCTTTCGAATTAGGAAGAGATGCGCAATATTTTCAGGAAACATTTTCGAAATTAGAACATGCAAAAGGGAGTTGAAATCGATCCTCAAAAAGGCAACTTTTGGTCTACGCAGTCGTTGAGGTTGAAAAATATGTGGTTAAAAAGCTCTGCTCTAGCTGTATCAGAAGCAGCAGAAGCATCGTAGTGGGTATGGTTATCAGGCTACGTATGGGCTGCTAGTTACAATTCTACAAGTTCGAAGTTGTTGTGGCGCCGTGGTGTAATCCTCTGACATTGCAGCCAGAACAGTCAGGCGGAGTGGGTTCGAGTCCCGTTAGGGCCCAGCCACTAGAGTGTCATGACAAGGGGTCGCGGACTCGATTAGGTCTGCTCTATTTCTGCGGTCCCAGCGCTTGGCGCTGAAAAATGAAACTTCACCATCACCATTCTCGCCGCTCAATTTTGGATTCTTTGCAAGACATCAATTTTTGATTCACTACAGTAGCCCCAAACGGAACAGCAGTAACTCAAATGGGGCTCGAAAATTCCTCTATGCATTTTGTTGAGTACATCAGATGGAAGATATTTCTTAGAATACTTAATAAGTCCAATGGCGCAATTAGCCTTGGTCTTGATAGTATCGATATGTTTATCCCAGTTGAGTTTACTGTCTATCTGAACAACTAAGTACCTTGTATTAGTACTCATTTCCATGCCCTGGTCTCCTCTTGAAAAAGACGGTTGAGCATCAGGCTGGCAGATCATCTTGTTTGGACCAGAGCCTATAATAAGTGATTGCGTTTTCACAACGTTCAGAAAAATTTTGTTTGAATACAACCAATCCTGTAGCTTCAAAATGTCATAGTTCATTTTGTAGATCATAGTCATAGTCATAGTCCTTTTTAAAGAGAGGGAAATGGCCGTTTTTTTTTTGTTTTTCAATTTGTTTTGAGTGGGCTTGTTAGGATTTCTAGCTACTGAAAGCTATTTTAGGCCCAATGTGCATGCCCAAACCTGGCATGAGACCCATAGTTTAACGTCCCTTCCGAAGGATGGCGAGGTGAATTGTGATTTCAGGCCTCCGGAATTTGACCTCACTTGACCGAGCTTAACTTCAGTTATCTGACGAAAACTTTTTTAAGCCACTCGGCCACTCACCGCGTACCATTAGCATACTTGCTGACATGAGATTTTTGCAAGGGAAAAAGCAAATCATTGATATAAATAAATCAGGAACAAGAGTGGACCAAGACAAGAGCCTTGAGGAACTCCACAACTTTTCCCCTTTACGTCAGAGGAGGTTTCATCTACCCTGCAGAGTTTTTTAGGGTTGGGCCTAACTACAATCAAAAATCCGTGAAAACGGTTTGCTGATGCCAATAAGTTGACTCTTGCTCATTTTCTTTGACATTCATGCATAAACATGATCATGATAACGTTTTAAAGGTGGCCTGTCCGGAACAGAATTGTAGATACCTTAAAAACTCTAATAAGCCCCCCGGGGGCTTATTTGATTCTAGATGCTCCTTAGTGGGGTTTGATAGAGGGGAGGGATTATTAGAGATGGGGGATGATTTACAAAATCAAGTGACAAGGATGTATTTAGTTTGGTAGCTTTTAATGTGACCAGGATATATTTAGTAGGGATCACCTTTAAAGTGAGCTTCTTTAAAGTAAGATTAAGGGAGTTTTTGAGGTAGAATGACGCAAACACAACCTTGTAAGAGCAGCTTAATTTTTTTTATATTAATATCTATATTTACTTTGTTAAAAAAATTTTTGCTGATAGGGTATTGCGTCAAAATAAGAATAAAATGAAAAATGAGATCATTATACTGTTTACGGTCAAATACAAAAATTCAGCAAAGTGTTTATTCCCAACCATATCAAAACTAACATGCAAGCTAGCTAAATAAATGAATAAATAAATAAATGTCTGGCTAAAGATTGTCTAGTTGAATAAATGGGAAATATTTGGTAAATTCTACCAAATGAGCCAGAAAAAGTTTCCACTTGAAAAATTCATAGCACCAAAAGTACTTCACAGATTTAAATGATTCAAATTCCGGTTAAAAGCGGAAAGATTGAAGTATTTTCTTGATTTTGTTCGCTGTTTTACCGGTACTAGAAGTACCGGTAAAAAATTTAACATAATGAAAATTTCATGGTTGCAAACTGACTGAAAAAAGGACTAAAACATCAATCAAATTTTAAGGATTCTCCTTACACAGAACAATACGCAATGGGCATTTCACCTCTCTCGAGAGTTATAAGACATAAATTTTCAAACAGATACCATAGATTTTCAGTCCCAGAGCAATACATGAGCAGGGGATACCTCTCACCCGTGAAACATTGTATTTCTTTATAGATCAGTATGAGGAGTCCTTTGTGATTTGATCAATGTTTTAGGCCAATTTTTCAATCATTATGCAACCATGAATTTTTTGTAAAGTTGAATTTAGCTATATTTCTAGTGCTAGTAAGACAGTGAGAAAAAGCACAAAAATACTTCAATCTTTCTTCTTTTAACTGGAATTTGAGTCATTCGTATCTGTGCAGTACTGTTGGTGCCATGAATTTTCAAAAGTGGGAACTTTTTTCTGGCTCACCCGGTATAATTTGATATACGTAGGGGGGGCTTGGTAGGAAGGGGGCCTCGTTTCAAATTTTTACTTAAATGGGAAGGGCTTATTAGAGAGGGAGGCTTAATAAATAGGCGGCTGAATAGAGATTTAACGGTACATTTGATACCTACGGTACGTAAGTATCTACGGTACGGGACTATTTACGGTACAGTATGTGGTACCTACGGTACGGTACTATTATGGAACGCCGTTTGCACAAAAATGACATAAACTATGTTTATGTTACATAAACATAGTTTATGGGCACATAAACATAGTTTTTGTGCACATAAACCTAGTTTATGTACATAAACTATGTTTATGTGCACAAAAATGAACATAAACTATGTTTATGTACATAAACTAGGTTTATGTGCACATAAACTATGTTTATGTACATAAACTAGGTTTATGTGCACATAAACTATGTTTATGTACATAAACATAGTTTATGTACATAAACATAGTTTATGTTCATTTTTGTGCAAACGGCGTCGTAGCCATTGTTCTGAGACGCGTCTAAATTATACCCTGAAGAGCAGCCGCAGATTACATCACTCTTTCTTGTGAAAGCCTGGGAGCATTAGATTGAAATCACTTAACACCTCCCTCCTGAAAGAAGGTGAAGACTCTCTCTTTCCTGTTTGGGTATTGCAAATTCCGTAGCGTTGAAACACTCGATCGTGAGCGCGACATCAGCTCGTCAAAGTTTCCAGGAAGCTGGAAGTCATCGTTGTCGTCGCTGGATAAGACCTCCATCTTCCTTTGACAGTTAAGAACTCTAATGGCTAGACACGAGTCGAGTATGCTAACGATATTTTAGGAAAAACACATTGTGATTGTGACTACCCTGCAGGGAAATCCAAAGCTGTGTTCACCAATAAGATATAAACCGTCTATTGATTCCAACATGACTCTACAGAGAATTGTCATCGCTACAATAATGACGCCTCCTGGAACAATGACTACGACGCCGTTTGCACAAAAATGAACATAAACTATGTTTATGTACATAAACAAGGTTTGTGTGCTCATAAACTATGTTTATGTACATAAACTATGTTTATGTGCACATAAACTATGTTTATGTAACATAAACATAGTTTATGTCATTTTTGTGCAAACGGCGTTCCATATACTATCTTGCGGTCCTTCGTCCTTCGTAGAGGTTTTTTTTATATTTCTCGCAGAAAGGCTTCGTTTTTACCACAGATGAAAATAACATGTCAGAAAAGCTTGCCCTTAGGATTAAATCTAAAGCGAAGTCGACAAGTTTCCGCTTTTCGTTCGTGTTCCATTTCATCTCATTTCATTTAATACATTTAAGGAGGGTGGCCCTTCAACAAGTTGATTTTCAAAGGGCCCTCCGTAAAAAACATTTAATTACAATTTAGAAAACAACATAAAAATCTATTAAATGAATTAAGATATAAAACCTTATTTACAATGTTTAAAACCTATTTACAATGGAGTTATAAAATTCAAACCTAAAATCCAAATAAAAGGAAATAGTTTTAGATAGTTTTCTTGAAACTATGCATGGAGGTTGCCTGTTTTGACTCAGCTGACAGGTCATTCCATAATTTTGCACCTCTATATGAGAAGCATCTCTGGCCATTTGATGACCTTTTCTTTGGTAACCTAAGGTCGGTCCCCGTATTACGAAGGCTATATGAAGAACAGCGAATTTTGCGTGAAAAGGTCGCAAAGGTATTGTGAAGCTACAATCCTGGACAAAAGTTATGAGACGACAGAGCATTTTGACGTTTTCACGGGTTCAGAGTGCCCTCTCCCCCCGTATCAATGTTGTTTTAGGTCAGAACGCGTTGATTGTGACCAGCATGTATTCATGAATCGCCGTTGAACAACATTGATTCGGGGGGAGGGGGTTTGCAGTACTTAAATGCCTTTTATTCTTGGAAATGCTGTTCAACATCTTAAAATGCTGCTAGTCTCATAACCTTTTGTCCAGGATTGTAGTTGATTCAGGGACTTAAAGACCATTGCTTTAGATTCAAAGGTAATCAGCTCATCAATGGTCTTCGATCCCATCCTTTCGATAAGAGGTCTGCCTGGGGCATCAAAGCTGCTACTTTTTATTATCCTAGCAGCACTGTTTTGAAGTTTTTGCAACTGATTAATTTCAGTTAAACTAGCGCAGCCCCAGACAGAACAGCAGTATCGAAAGTGGGGCCCCACAATGCCCTTGTAGAGAGTCTGCAACGCTTCTTTCAGGAAAAAAGACTTGGCATGTTTTAAAATGCCAACCGCCCTAGAGACCGTGCTAGGAGCTGCTTTGATTTGTTCTTTCCAGTCCATCAACCGGGGGGTTGTGATTAGGAAGCAGTCAGATCATCAGTTGTCTAACTTTTTGAGTACCATGTAGCACTTCAATTCTCAGCGAAGCAGTTATATCATTCCACGAGAATGTTGTATGCTTTTTCTAGGAAATCCTCTAATAGTCACGAAATATACCTGAAAATCCCCGAAATTCCATCGTTTGACAAAATATCGCGAGCTTTTTTGAAACAAAGTTATACCCCTTCCTGTGTTTGTGAAAGAAAGTGACCTTAAGGAGGTCTTGGTAGTCGGCTACGTTACAGATACAATTTTATGTTATTTGACGGGAACTGCTTTTAGTTCAAGGAGAACGAACGAATTGGAAACTGCGAGGAAAGAACTCTTAGCATAAAACTGCATTATTTCCCGCGGAGAAATTTGGTAGACGCGGGGTTGCTCAAGAAGGGCGAGGCCACTTAGACTCCTTCATGTTTGAGTCGCTTGCTAAGAAAGAGAAACATGTTGCTGGTCTTAAACAAGAATCTGTCACTAAATTGAAGTGTCTCTTTGCTGTGAGTTACTTTTTTGAAACGACTTGCCCTGGAAAAACAAAGCATTTTCTTAGAAGGATGCTCATTCGGCGTGATGCCTTTCTGGTTTCTTAAAGGTGGGACTTTACTGTAGATGGCGAAAGATGTCTATAGCAGACAATACTAGTATCTCTGGCTTCAGAGAGCTTTTGTATTCCGTTTAGAAAAAGATTTTGTTTTAGATAAAGATTTTGTTTTGGCAGGTAGCTGCCGTTTTGCAAAACGTTGCGCCTCAGAAAACAGTCAGTTTATCGAAAATCTGTAAAAAGAACTTTTATTCTGTTTACGCTAGTCTTGGTATTGCAACGAAATGTAAATCGCAATCTTTCCTTTACAGCTGCCTATGCAAATCATTTTACAAAACTTTTTGATGATTTCTGAAAAGTGAATTATCTCAAAAGCTTGAAAGGTTTTTATTTTCTTAGCGCATCTTTAGCTAGATTGGTCTACAATTAAACCAAGTCTTATCGAAAAAGCTAAGGAAATTTCCTGCATCGAATTTTGTATTTCTGGAAACTTTTCGGCACTGAAAAGGAAAAGCCATTTGTCAACTGATTAACGTCTTGTGCAAAGCTTTAGTTGCAGAACTGTGTTAGTTGTGAACTCTTAGAGAAACTGATATTTTGTGAATGCCATGAAAGTCTTAAGAAAACGCAACGCAAGGGTGAAATTACTGACACATTTAAAGGTGATCTGAAGCGAAAATTTTTATTGATGCAAATGGATAGCACTTTTGAATGATAAAGAATGTCGTTTACCATTTTTTGATACCTTGTTTCATTTTCGAATTATACAATATTTTGTATGATTGACTGATGACGTCATTTTGTTTGCAAAAAGTAATGAAAAGGTATGAGGCTGGCTATGTTTCCTAAAGGAAATTGACTCCAAGAACATTTCTTAAATTGGCATACCTTTCCAAACATCATATCAGACCATGAAACAATTTCTATTACATTTATTCAGCTCAACTTAAATGTCTCCGACAACTGTAGCCTTTCAAAGCTTGGATACAGCTATATTTCAATATAGCATCCTAGCAATTTGCAAACAAAATGACGTCATCAACTGAAACTTAATATCAGTGGATAACTTGAAAACGAAAAGAGATATCAAAGAAATTTAAACAGGAGTCCGTATCATTCGACAATACCATTAATTTGAATCAATAAAAATTTTCGCTTCAGATCACCTTTAAGAGATATGCTTTCACAAGCGCACCAAGGATGGCTGTTGAAACCTGGATAAACATTTCCAACAGATCATGTTCATTCGTTGCTAGTGGAAACTTTTTCAGAAAGTTATTCATAGGCTGAGCTTTTGAAAGTGTGATTCGTAATACTTGGTAATCTTTTGACCAAGGTCTCTATCCTTCGCTGTCGGAAAGTAAACAGAAATTTCATTTCATTTTCAACTTTTTAGGCATGGTAGTCCCTCAGTTAAAGAGAAACTGTTTTACAGGGGGCTATGCATTTAAATACTCTAAAAACTTAATAAATAATTTACAATTAATGAATACAAATAACAAATTTAAGATGAAAAGAAGGGAGTTGATGGTTCATGTAAAAGCATAGCATCCAGTTTAAACCTTGCGCAATTTTATCAGCCCTTTCTGGAATTTCCTTAGTGTTGGCACTCCTTTTAATTCATTCTGCAGCCCATGCCAGAGACTGGCCCCTCTGAATGAAAAACATCCTTGACCAGTTGATGTCCCTTAGCATTGGAGTCCTAAGGTTTATGTCCGAATTTCGTAGAACGCGAGAGGCTGTTTCGCTCACTCTGGTGAACATGTCGCTCATATAGGATGACACATAACCGTTTAGGGACTTGAAAACCATTTTGAGTGTTTCAAGATCAAGTATCTCCCTAGCTGTGGGCCATCCAAGGGCACGAATGAGTGGCAAGGCTGACTGATCATATCGACTTCCGGTGACTATTCTGGCTGCACGCTTTTGTAGCTTTTGGAGTTTAGTTAAAGAGGTCTCGCCAACATTACCCCAAACCGGGCAGCAATATCTAAAGTGAGGTTATACATCTGCTTAACAGTGGATGCAGGCACGTACCTTTTAGAGTACCGTAATATGCCAATACCTCTGGAAATCTTACTTGTCAAAGACGCAAGTTGGGAAGACCATTTTAATTGCTGATCTACTCTAACTCCTAGGTACTTGGTATCCTCAGCCATTTTGATATCATCGTTCTCAATATCAAACCGTGGTTTACTGAGTCAGATGAAGCTAGATTTTTTAATTTGCCTCGGCTTCCGATAATCATGCCTTCAGTTTTTGCAACGTTTAATGATAGCCTGTTTCCGTGCAGCGTCAGTTTCAACGCAGCTAAATCGGCGTTAATAGCTTCATTGATCTCAGAAATGGAATTAGAAGCAAAATGGATACTAGTATCATCGGCATACATAGATACATGCGAATGCTTCAAACACTTTGGTACATAATTAATGTAAACCAAGAAGAGAAGGGGTCCAAGGCAGTATCCCTGAGGAACTCCACAATTTATAGGCTCGGTGCTAGATATTTATCCGTTGACCCTGCAAAATTGGCTTCTGTTGGCAAGGTAGGATTGGAACCATCTAAATTCCTTGCCTCTAACACCATAGTATTCGAGTTTACTCAATAGAATCTCGTGATCAACTGAGTCGAAGGCTTTCTTGAGGTCAATATAGACCGCTGCCGTATATAAGCCCTTGTCGATATTAAGGTACCAATCATTCTTGCACCTGAGCGGACTTGTAAGAGTTGAATGAAGTGATCGAAAACCCGACTGATCTGAAAATATCAGTTTGTTGTCGTTGAAATATGAATACAACTGGTCAAAGACTAATTTCTCAAACAGACATGAAACAACGGGGAGTACTGAAATGGGTCTATAATTTGACTTGTCTTGAGTGGACCCTTTTTTTCTTGAGTGGACCCTTTTTCAATTCAAAATTCGATTCGAAGGAAGTCTAGCCTAGCTTTTCAATCAGACTTGGGAAAGTTGTAGATCACCAACCTAGCAACAGATCTAGCGAAGGAAGATCAAAATTTTTCAAGTAGTTCTGGAGGTAAATCCTCTTCTCTGAAATTAAAAAAAACCTTTGAAAAATATTTGCGAAGCCAGCGTGTCACGAGTACGAAATGAATGGCCTGGAGCGAATTGCAAACAAGAAACCGATTTACGGATAAATCTAAACGAACGACATGTTTTCAACACGTTAACCAACTCCAACTCTAACACGATAAACAACCCCATTCAAAAACACGTTGTGTTCCAAATCACACCTATCAAATCAACAATATGCGTCCAGTCCTCTTGAGGCCTCTACCCAATAGTCATTGATAGCGCTCACTACAAAAGCCATAACATAATAGGCTTACAACAAATAACAATGCAAGAAGACAATGCGATATACCAAACAAAAGACAGGAACAAACAACACAATACTCGACTGAACATAAATGTGTGACACCTCCGTTCTTCAAGAGAAATCTTTGATTTCTTTCAATATTAAACATTATGTTCAGCATGTCACGCCTTCTGAATGTTCTTTCAGTCTCTCGTCTCTTTGTAACTCTACATCACTCTGCTAAAAAATCGGCACCAACGTTCTCTGATCCTTTTGTTACTTCAATCTTGAATTTGTTGTTCTGAATGAACATTCCCCATCTCATTATTCCATCATTCACAAATTTGGTCTCGTTCAAGTAGACTAATGGCTGATGGTCTGTCTGTATTTTAATTCTGTTCCATAAAGATAAAGTTGGAATCTCTATATCGCCCATACTATTGCAAAACATTCTTTTTCGATTGTCGAGTAAGCCTTTTCTCTCTTGCTTGCATAGCTGACAGGAAATTGTTGACCATCATGTTCTTGCAGTAACACTGCACCAATCCCTGTATTTGATGCATCAGTTCTCAATACAAATGGCTTTGAAATCTCTGGTAAACGAAGAACTGGTTTTGTCACTGTCAACCTCTTTAACGTTCCGGAGGCTTTCTCATGTGCATCACTCCACTCTACTTCATTTGGCAGTCCTTTCTTGGTTAAATCAGACAACGGTGATGCAATTGCTGCATAATTAGGAATGAAGTTCCTGTAATATCCAGTGAGTCCAAGGAAGGACTTTACTTCTTTCTTTGTTCTTGGCCTTGGTGCATCTCTAACTTTCTTGACGTTCTCATCAAGTAAACTTAGCTCACCCCTCCCAATTTTGTGTCCAATTAAATCAACTGCCTCTTCTCCAAAGACACATTTCGAAGGTCCTGCAGTGATACCCATTTCAACATGCGCCTAAAAAACTCTCTCAATGCTTGTAAATACTCTTCCCAGTAATTTCCTCATTGCTCTCACTAGTGTTGCAGCTGAATTCACCATCCCAAAAGGCATTTTTAGGAACTCATATGTACTATCCGATGTTACAAAGGCAGTTCTATGAATATCATTCTCTGCTACTGGAATCTGCCAATATCCTTTACTCAAATCGATCTTTGAGAAATACTTATCTTCGCTAAATCTTCTGAAAAGATCCTCTGATGTTACTATAGGCTCTGGATCGAACACTGTTAACTTGTTGAGTTTTCGATAGTCAACACAGACTCGATCTGAACCGTCTTTCTTCTTAACGATAACAACAGGTGATGCATATGGTGAATTTGAGACTCTAATGATACCAAGGTCCTGCATCTCTTGAATATCATTTCTAAGTAATTCTCTGACTCCGTATGGCACTGAGTACGGCTTTGATCTAACTGGTACATCACTTGTCAAATTAATGGTGTGCTCTATCAAACTGGTGGATCCTGGTTTGTCAGTGAATAATGGCTCGATTTCCTGAATTAATGACTCTAAATCGTCTGACTGTGTTGTTTCCAGCTTTGGTGACACCTTGACATCTTTGTAACTCTCTTTTGAACTTAAACTGCCTGTCTCTAGCAAATTCTCCTCATTGAACATTTCCTCTTCTGAATCTTTTCTTACATCTCCTGCAGCTGCTTTCAGTAATTCACTATTCGTTGCATCCTTTACATCATCTTTTTCCTCTTTCTTAAGATACTTTCTTAACAAATTAGCATGGTACAGCTTTGACTTAGCACCTATCTTGATCGTATAGTCATTCTTGTTTACTACTTTGTCCACGTTATATGGACCTTTCCACTGCATAAGAAGCTTGTTGTTGTTAGTTTGTAGCAGAACTAACACTTGATCACCAGGATGAAAGCTTCTATCTTTGGTTTTCTTGTCAAAGTACTTCTTGTAACGTACTTGTGAATTCTCTAATGATTCTTTTGCAATCTTTAGGGTTTGATCTAACCTCTCTCTTAACTCTACAACATATTGATAACTGGTCGTGACTCCTTCTTCTTGTACTTCTTTGGTCCACAACTCTTTCAGTATCTGTATTGGTACCCTTACTGTTCTCCCATATAACAACTCAAATGGTGAAAATCCAGTAGATTCTTGGGGTACTACTTCCCTTTGCTCTTTGCTTCTCTGTATGCAAATAATACTGCATTGATATATCTAGGCCATTGTCTTGGCTGTTCACTTCACAATCTTCTCAGCATTGCTTTTAATGTTCCATTAAACTTCTCCACTAAACCATTACACATCGGATGTTATGGCGTTGATGTCAGCTGTCTGATGCTAAGTAGTTTGGAAACTTCTTCCACGCATTCTGATATGAACTGTGTACCATTATCACTTAAAACTTCTTCTGGAAAACCTAACCTACTGTACATGTCAAGCAAAGCTTCTGTAACAGTTTCTGTTTCAATATTCTTTAATGGTACAGCATCAGGGTATCTCGTAGCATAATCAACCATGGACAAAATATAGCGATAACCTTTCTCTGAAGAAGGGAAAATGGGCCCAATTAAATCAACTGCAACTCTTAAACGGTGTGTCTATCAAAGGCATCTTTTTGTAGTGGCACTTTTGCTATCTTCCCTTTGCTCTCAGTTTTCTGACATATGTCACATGTCCTGCAGAATCGTGCAACATCATCGTTAAGGCCTGGCCAGTAAAAGTTACTTAAAATTAATTCTGTCACTTGTCTTTCTTATCCCCATATGACCCCCCATTAACGAACTATGCGCCAGCTCGATGACTTGATTTCTCAGATTTCCTGGCACAACATCTTGTCGTATTTCATTGCCTCCATTTACTCTGGGGTGGCTGAAATCACTATACAAAATTCCTCCTTTCTCTTCAAAGTGCACAGACTGATCTCCTTTTATCTTTGGTTCTGTAAATTTTCGAAGTTTATCTAATGAACTGTCATCTTGTTAATATTTGATAAGCTCTTATCTTGCAACCGTTGCACATTTTGTCGCATCAGGTACCTTACGTGGTGGTATACCTTGTCTCTTCTTTGCTTGAGCTCTTGTAACAGCACATGCTATCTCCCAAGACGGATCAGGATCTTCAGGTCTCCTAGCATTTGGTATGTTCCCAATAGTGACATCATTCATACATTGCATCCGGTAAACATTGAGCCTCTGCTTCTCCAGTAAAATACGGAGTGTCTATAAAAACTCTTGCAATAGGCACTTTTCTAATTGTTCTGTCAATCAAAAGCATGTAACCAAGTCTGCCTGTTAGCTCCTCTTCTGTGACCAAATCTCTCTTAATAACAACGCCACTGCAGCCTGTATCACGTAATACACTTACTGATTTGTCCCCTACTCTTCCTGTTACCACTGGCATGCTATCTTCACTCCTTTCTGTTGGCTTGATGCACGCAAATTTGATAACGGGAATTCTCTTACCACACCCTATAGTAAGCTCATCTCCTACTATACAAGATTCAATATCCGCCTGTGTTGCTACTGCCTCTGATTCAGTATTCTCTTTATCAACTAACTTTTGTTTGATTGACAATGATGCTGCAGTCTTTGTGGGTGGTTTCTTTCTACCCTGCCCTGGAGAAGGACAGTCCTTTGCTTCATGATTTAGGCCACCACAATTATAACATTTCCTTTCTGCTTTCTTCATAGAATCACACTCAAAAGCTTTGTGACCCTTTTGATGGCAAATAAAACACTTGAATTCCCCATAATCCTTTGATTTAGTGCTAGCTTGACCTGGGCTGCTAGAAGATTCCGAGCTATGTCCAAATCTATTCTTTTTGCGAGCAAGTTGCTTCCCATGTGCACTAAGATACTGCTGTGCGTGCTTGGTCATTTCATCGTGGTCTTGTGGGGCCACTTCTTTCAAATAAATTGCTAGGTCTTGCGGGCATCTACTTATAAACTGCTCTTTATTTATTAACTCTTTCAATCCTTGGTAAGACTTCTCAGTTCCCGATAGCTCAACCCAACGGTCTAAGTACCCATCGATCCTCGCATAAAACTGATCAGGAGTCTCCCCCTCTTCTGGGTCTGATTCTCTGTACCTTTTCTTGAAACCCTCCTCTGTTAATTGATATCTAATCAATAATGCCTCTTTAACTTTCTCATAATCCAACGCAGTGTCATCTGCCGGTCATCTGGCAACCTTGAATAAACATCAAGAGCTTTCCCTGTTAACTGGGCGCTTAAAGCCGTCGCCCACTCATATCTCTCCCATCCATTGCTTATCGCAAACCGCTCAAATCTCTTCAAATAACTATCCAAATCGTCTTTCCCATCGACAAAAATAGGTAATTTAGGCCCCTTAGCCCTTTGTCTTCCCTCTATGCCTTGGAAATTCATTGACATATCTACGCCCTCATTCTTCAGCTCCAAAACAGCCTGAATTTTTTAACCGCTCTTTCTCTAAAATCTCCTTTTTCTCCTTCTCTATAGCAACCTTAAATTCCAATTTCGCCAACTCTACTCTGCGACTCTCTGCGCGTTCATCTCTCTCGATAATCTGCTGCGCTTCAATGAACTGATGTAACTCCTTCCCTTCGAGCCCCAGCTCGCGACCACACTGTATCAATCTATCCATAGTTACTGGCTTCCCTTTGCTCTTATTTCGCTTTATTCAAAACTTTCAGCATAACAAACGAAGCTCCCTTTGATGTCCACCACCGCGCTATGAAATTCCATTGATTCCCGACAACCAATCTTCCAAAAATCGATTTCAAAACATCAAACACTCAGCTCCCAACAGCTTGAAAATACAGGAAACCTCATCTTTTCGCTGACTGCCGTTTTGTTGCCATTCCCGGCTGAGCCCCCAATTGTCACGAGTAGGGTAAGGTGGGGTAATTTGGGTCTACGAGGTAATTTGGGTCTATTTGCTTTTTCGCTTTTAAAGCGATCGTAAGTTGAAAATTTCGATTCGTGACTCCATGGGTGTCGAAATCTATACTTTCAGGAGTTGTTTAAGTGGTGTGGAAGAATTATTTGATAATTTCTAGTGAATCAGTTTCCTGTTTTTCACCGGCCTAAACTTTTATCATGATCTGACAGCGTAGAAAACTTTCGATTTATGCCAACTTGCAACTTCTTTTCATCGACAAATCATTATCAATCGCATGTTCAATCATTTGGAAAGGAGCTAAAAGTTTTCGTAATTTTTGTGCAATTCGGTAGATTTTATTTCGATTATTTTGCAAGGTGGGGTAATTTGGGTCTATTGGGATTTCATAGGATTTTGATAGGAGTCGCGTTGTGCAAGAATTGGCAATGGCTCCCAAATCAAAACCAAAACTGAGATAGCTAATACTGCAAGCAAATGGATGATACACCGAAAACAGAATCAGGTACACGCTTCTGTTCATTTTTAGTGGTTTCAGAACAAGACACAAGGATTCACTTCTTTTAAATGTCATTTCGAAAGAAACTTTGTTTTCATTTCCATCTTCAAGAATGAGCCTAGTATGCGCCGATGGGGGTACGATACATTTTCAATTTTCTCTGGGCAAGTTTTCAAGTTTTTGGCTGCGAAACTCTGAAAATCCAATCACATTTATCCATGACAGCATGCTAAGTTTTTATTTTTGTGAATTTACAATACTCCTGACGAAATAGATACCGTTTTTCTCAAATAGACCCAAATTTCCCGCCGACAGGTTGAAATTACAGGCAAAAGTGAGGAAAGTAAAAAATTCTAGAAAAATATTCAGACTTCAAATTAAAGAACGGGAACAAGTTTCCAAGAGCGAAAAAAGATTCAATGTTGGTAAAACGAAAAAAGATCTTCAATATTTCCAACGCATTTGCGAGGATACACTATTCATTTCGAAATATGCCCAATTTAGACCCAAATTACCCCACCTTACCCTACGAAATGAATGGCCTAGAGCGAATTGCAAACAAGAAAACGATTTACGGATAAATCTAAACGACCGACATGTTTTCAACACGCTCTCCAACTCTAACACGATAAACAACCCCATTCAAAAACACGTTGCGTTCCAAATCACACCTTCTATCAAATCAACAATATGCGTCCAGTCCTCTTGAGGCCTCTACCCAATAATCATTGATAGCGTTCACTACAAAAGCCATAACATAGTAGAATAGACTTACAACAAATAACAATGCAAGAAGACAATGCGATATACCAAACAAAAGACAGGAACAAACAACACAATACTCGACTGAACATAAATGTGTGACACAGCGTTAGTGGAAACATTGCGTTCTATATATCTTTAGAATGCCAAGACCACGCAGAACAACGTTCTTTTTACCGTTTTCAATAGATCGAATGGTACTGGAAAAATTGAGTGTTTTCTGAAAGGAGAGGTTTCTACAAAACGTCAACTCGCTGTTCACTGAAACAGAAAGCAGAGTTACCTCAATCTCAGTGATAATTATGCAGATTGCATTGAATATTTATTGTTAGGAGATCATACATTGGCTTTGTGGAGACATACTTTAACGAGAAGATATACAAATTGCTACTTGCCACCATATCGTAGACCTTCCAGTCGTTTTCTTGAAGACTGTATGAATTTTCATCCAGTTATTTAAGATTTACCATGATTTTAATTCTGTCAAAATCTTCGATGGATTTTTACAAAAATAATCGAAATTCCGCCATTTTTAGATGATCAAGATATCAAAAAATTGCCATGGAAGATTTACAGCAAATTACCCAAACATCCTTTCAGGTCATTCAGTTCGTAGAAAAATAGGGACCCTGTGTATGTGCGAAGAATTCCGGTACATGTACAATATTGGGGCGACAGTGAATTTCTGTGTTGTCCATAGAATGGTGTTGTCAAATAGGACATTGTTGGTTTGTTGTTGTACGCTTTTGACAATCGATAATGGAGAGAGAGAAGTCTGGAACGTGAAAGCTATGAATCTGAGAACTGGAAGTGGGTCTATTGGAGTATGCAGATGGAATTGTTCGACACAAAAAAATACTCGTTACTTCCAGTGATCGCGTTCACGTTAGGATGTGAGACAAATAAGTCGCTTTTTTTCTGTCTCAGCTAATTGCTCATCGTTGTACATTGCATGGAGAACTAAACTACTATGCCAAAATAGCGATTTTTTGTAAACATACAATTTCCAGAGAATCCTTTACCCCGACATGCTTCAAAAAGCCCCCTTGCTCAACTTATAAACAATTTCCTTTCGCAGATAAATTTCCGCGCTCTTGAAGTGTAAAGGCTTGGAGGAGGGGTCAAATTTTCAAACTTTGCTTTGTAAAACCGCTTGATGAATTCGGAGGGAAAACAATTGTACTTGCATATCATTTCAAGTGAGAAGAATCATTCAAATTCCTTGTGGATGGCTGAAAGTACAGATTGGCAGACGATTGTCTCTCCATCTCTCCTGCCTGCCTGCCTACCTGCCTGCTTACCTGCCTGCCTGCCTGCCTGCCTACCTACCTGCCTGCCTGCCTGCCTACCTGCTTACCTACCTGCCTGCCTGCCTGCCTGCCTGCCTGCCTACCTGCCTGCCTGCCTGCCTGCCTGCCTGCCTGCCTGCCTGCCTACCTGCCTACCTACCTCGTTCTCTCTCTTCCTTCTTATACAAAATCTGCCCCACCACTTAATGTGCTCATTCTTCGCACATAAAACTGCGATACAATTTTACAGTTAACTTTTTAAAAGATTTGAAAGATTTGAGCCCTATGCTAAGAACATCACTGATTTTTGCATATATTGCCCTACTGGCATACAAGCAATTCCTTATCTTACCAACTTCGCCTGAAGACTGATTCCCACCCTGCATTGAACCACGATCGCTTTCTGCGTTTCCAATTTTCCAAATGCAGTGAAAGTTCATCTTGCACTGGGAATGACATTTGACTACAAAGCTATATCAGGAAGTCCAAGGTCAATCCCATTGCAGGCTGGTGTGTCAACGCAGTGGAAGTCAGCCTGGAAGTAGTTTTGCAGCACTTTCCTACACTGTATGCTGTCCAACATTAGTCAGTCAGTCTCAAATTAGAGATTTGTGATAACACACCCGTGCAAACGTTTCAATTGTTTTCTTTCTGCGGAATTTTCACTTGACATCTAATTTGAGACAGACCAGGCAAGAGTGACTGCCTTTATCCTTTCATGTTTTGGTGTAAACTTTAAAAAGCTAGGTCCTTTAAATATTTGGGACCACCTTTTTCGCACGCACGTTACAGCATTGAGTGGTGCTGTCAATATAGACTCATAAGTCTATATTGACTGAAGTGATATCCGTAAGTGGATTATCACAGAGAAACAAAGACGAAGATGACCAGTCTACCTACTGACTTCCACTCTGTCGATTTTCCAAGCATACTAGAAATCTAATTTGCGAAAGAAAACGTCGTTTTGAATCTGAATAGAATGTTACGTATGACAAACTTTTATTGTCTAAAATTCCGATCGCTCGGAAAATTGTAATGAGTGGAAATCCGCTGTACCTATATGCTTTATTTCTCATACTGAGAGAAGTATGAAATCTTGATTGTTGCTGTCATTTTAGCCTTCATATGCATACAATTCCCGTTCGTTAAAGTATTCATGGTATATCGTGAACTGTAAATAGCTGGGTCGGAAATATTATGTGGCGGGAGGTTGGGGCACTTTCAGTTGGGTTCAATATATCAAGTTCAGTGTTATATTCAAATATCTTCGATGTATGGTAGAGCTTAAAATTTCATACTGCTGTGATCATCAAATTATTAATCGTATTCAACTCATGGTTCATTTGTTCATTGTTTGTATCTTTGTTACCTGAAAAGGACTCGCAGCGCAGGGTTCTTCAAAATCTATTATCGGCATCACCATAATGTACACGGATTATCATATCACGAAGAAACTGGCACTAGGGTGTCGGCGGGGGTAATCGGACGGCGTTGGTAATCGACCACTTTTGAATAAACCCAAGAAACTGAGGGGTAAATCATATTCGCAATAACTTTTAATAGGTGAAGATGGTTGTTTCCATTATATTCTACCAGTTTACATAGTAAACATCCCCAGGGAGAGCCCTCTTGAATGCAAAACGCGATCAAACAAGTCACTATTTATACCTTATCAGCATTTTGCGGTCAAGAAATTGCCGTTCAGAAAGTTGCACCTTCATAAGAAGCTTTAAATTCGTGGCAGAAAGAGTCAAGAATTTTCAATAAGCTAAAGAGATAGAATGTCCTACATGAGACCGAAATATAGGAAGGTGGCTGAAACTAAAAAACCTCCCACTAAAGGGGGGCAGCGATTTTTGTTTCGATTGCCCTGAAAAGGGTTGCGGCGGTGGTTTTCGGACACCCAGCAAATCATCCCTGGAAGAGAATAGTTAGTCGAGCTCGAAGATCCCTTGCGTTATCGCAAACAAAGACAAAGGCTTTTGTGCAAAAAAGCAAATTAACATGCATATTATGCTTTGGCATCTGATACTTTAAATCAAAGTTTTGTCTGCTATTTGATAAAGTATACATTAGCACTAGCTGGGGAAAAGTCATTGACCTCTCCGGATAACCTGTCCATTTCCTTCATCAGAAGAATACAATTTTGCACAGATATCTAATTATTTTCAAGTTGTATAAATTAGCGTAAGATGATTTAAATTGTAGGTACGAAGAACAACAGTAAGAAATGAGTCGATTTAACGCATATTTATTTGAGTACATACGTTTTGCCAATATTTCGTCCTGCCATGCAGGACTTCTTCAGGGCTGTTATGGGATAGTTACATTGAAGATTCGAATATGTACAACGATTTGAATAGAAGAGGTTACATGTGATTGGCTAGATATGATGGCTACGCAGAGGCTGCTGCTTACTTACATACCAACTGCTTACATACCTCACTAAACGAGGATACAACGCAAACACGTACGATACGAAATGCGGAAGGTTTCCAAAACAACTCGACAATCAAGCTTACAAACGAAACAGAGAAGACATAACAACAGAACGCCATTCGTTGTCACCTACCACCCCAGCATTCCACAACTCAAGTCTATACTTCACAGCAACTACCACATACTGCAAAACACAACGAACTGCAAGGAAGTCTTCCCAGACCCACCGATACTTAGCAACCGTAGACCAAAAAGCCTCAGGGAATACCTGGTGAGCGCCAAAATAAAAAATGACGCCACCACCACTCCCGGAGGTATATCCAAATGTCCATCATGCCGTAACTGCTATACACGCCAACACATTCAAGACGGAACACGGACAGTCACATTTTATAACACTAACAAAACCTTTGACATACGACAAAGCCTTAACTGTAACTCTACCAACCTTATATACTTACTGCAATGCAAACGATGCCTACGCAACAAAAAGACTGACTGCCAATACATAGGACAAACGGGACGACGTATAAGAGACAGACTCAACGAGCATCGACGAGACATAAACAGACGTTCCGACACATCCGGGGTTTCAGAACACTTCTGTAAACCCGGACACTCAGTACAAGACTTGCAACTACTACCGCTACTCCAGATACATGACACCAGAGAGAGTGTTAGACGAGCCAAGGAAGCATACTTCATTGGTTTGGCCAACACTCTGTCACCTAACGGACTAAACAGAACCACAGACCGCTAACACAAATAATTCCATACTAACCGAATCTACATGAACACTTTCCTAATCTTCCCATCTTACTCTACATCACCATCATCATCATTATCGTTGTCATTACTTCACATTATACTACCATATCATCATCATTATCACCATCATTATTCTCATCATTATCATCACCAACTACATTATCATTATTATTACCACACCACGCAATCCTCATAACCTACCTACATAGCCTGTAACATGTAACCCCTTCTATTCGAATCGTTGAACATATTCAAATATTCAATGTAACTATCCCATGACAGCCCTGAAGAAGTCCTGCATGGCAGGACGAATTATTGGCAAAACATATATGCTCAAATAAATACGCGTTAAATCGACTCATTTCTTACTGTTGTTCTTCGTCGCGTTGCGGTGTTACTACCTACAATTTCATTCGTTATCCATCATCGCAAGCATCTGCGGATCCGACGAGCGACGTTTATATCGTGGCCTTTTCTTTTTCGAATTTTTGTAAAGTGATTTCTTCATACTAAAACATCTTCCGTGAAATTTTCAAATTAGAGTATAACTGAATTTGATTTAAGAACCAACGCATATCCAGTGATATTAGTGAAGTTAGTGAAGAGCTTTGCAAGTGATACCAATATCTCACTTTGGAAAATCCAAGAGTTATTCTCTGTTAATTGTTTTGTGTGTCCCGTAGGTTTGTTGTAAACAAAAGCAAAGACAAAAGGTTGTAGTTTTTCAGAGAACATCAAGTTAAGCAGATAAGTCCATAGAATGAATAATTTCATAGTATAAATCAAAAGAAACGATTTCTTGGCATACTCTGCAATTTTAACTTACCGTCCGAAAATCACCACCGGTGTCCGAAAGCCACCGCCGAGCTCAGCAGGAGAAACATCGACCCCAAAGGCGAATCAGGCAAGTCGAAACCAAAAGTCCTTGAGTAAATATGCTAAAAGGGCTGCTCTTTTACTGGATGAATTTAGCTTTTGTCTGCAATGTATTTTTCTTGTCTAAAAATTCAGTTTCCTTGACCCTAATCCGCATGGGGGGTGTTTCCACCCCCCCTCGAGGTTTTTCTTGCAGAATTTTTAAAAGAGATCAACTATGTCCCCCAAACCCCTCTGACTTTTGCTAATTGTCTATTCGCCACACTTTGACCAAAAAATTTTCAAACAATAGAGCTTACAGGTCACGTGACATACCCATACTTGGAGGCAGGTAGCAAACAAATCATTGCTTTGATGATTTCAAAGGAAAGATTTGATCAAATTATAAAGTATCATACAGCAAATGAATCAGTAAAGGAAGAGCTTTAAGTTGATACCGGAATTTTTGGAATTTGATGACGTCAGCATTTTTATGATGACGTCATTCTGGCCGCCATCTTGGGCTAATTAGCAATTTTTTTGAATATTTTCAGAATTTTTCAATTGAAAACACTCCAATGATACGTTTGTAATAGAGTATTACCACTTTGCAGCTTCTTCTTCCCTATTTTTACAGAGAAAGAATTAATTACATGAATGACGTCATTCAAATTGGCTAATTTCTGCCAAAATATCACTCCAAAGACATTAATTTCAATAAAATTATATTTTTATATCAAATTTGTGGCGGAATTGAATCAAAAACTGCTAAATGTTTATGCACAACCTTCCTTAAATTCAAATTTAACTTGGAAACCTGATTTTCACAGATTTTCAACTTCATGACGTCACTGTGACGTCATAAGGTGTGGCAGCCACACCCAAATTACGCTACGTGCTAGAAACTACCTGATCTATGACGGTGCCAAGTTGTATTTAATTCTGAAGAGGTTAAGGCTGGAAAGAACCCCCCCCCATAAATGGTAGCTCGAAAAAGCCCATATGGATTAGGGTTAAAGTGTCCGATTACCACCGCAGGCACCCTATCGTTTGAGATCTGACCGATAAGAAAAATCTCAATGTTTTTGCGTTTAACCCAAGACAAGGCTTTTTGAAACTTTGTAGAGACTATGGGGCACAAGGTCCCCCCTGCCCCCCCCCCCACGCCATTCTCATAACCGAAGTGCTATAGACTAGATTTTCATAACCGTTATTCTCATAACCGAAGTTTTCCACAAGTAATAAATAAACATGATTAGTAAACAAGATAGCGTTATTTTTGTCTTATGTCACCTGACTGAGTCCTGACCTTAGTAATTTTTTCTTGTTATTTTTTTTAACCACATAAGATACTAAAACTAGAACCAAACTATGTAAATTTTCTATTGCTACCATAGCTGGAAAGGAAATGATGTCAGCGAGTTCCAGCTACGACAGCCACTTACAATGATTTCAAAATATATATACTTGATTAACAAAGAGAGAAAGCAACTCGAACGGGCGTCTCGGAGAGAAGACTTCCCCTACCTTGCTGCAGATGGTCAATGAAGCACCAAAACATTATCATGGAAACATGCCTTTTCACATGAACATCCGTAGCCTTTCACTTCATTTTGAGGAATTTCATGCTCTTCAGTCTAGCCTAAACATTGACTTTCAAGTCATTGGCCTTTCTGAAAACAAGGCTTCTGCTGATGCCCCAATAAAATCTAATATCCAGCTACGAGGCTACAAATTTCATCATATTCCTTTCCACAGTGCTGCAGGCAGTGGGAGCATCTACAATGCCTGCCAAAAGTCTTGGAACACCTCCGCTAATTTTGCCTTGTTTTGCGATTTCCCCCTCTCCCCTTAGAACGATGTTGTTTTGTGGTCTAAAAATCGGGATGACAGGACGATCCACGACTCTGCTGGAATGCTGGGACAATAACCTTCGAAATCAACATTGTTTCGGGGGCGAGGGGGTATTTGAACCTGATGGCTATGGTTAGAAATGCGGATTATGAAGAAATGGCCTAAGTGTTCCAAGGACTTTTGGCAGGCATTGTCTGAATTTTATTTTGAGAACGGTGATTTAGAAAAAGACGATGTGATGCATCCAAGGGTCATTGATGGTGCTGATTTCATTGGTCATAGCTAAAATTTTACATTCCACATTTGTGACGTCATAATTGACAATTTTCCGTATTTTCATTGATTTTAGTCTGATACTTCGCTTAGAATCCTTCAAATAATCATTCTATCCAGCTTGCTACACTTGAATAGGATATGAATGATAGACTATTAGCTTATGTATCTATCTCTTAAAGAAAACCCCAAAGTTACATCTTTTCATGGCCTTATAATGGGTGGATTTATCAAACATGAAAACGAGGCTACAACTTATCTTGCTGCCCTTTGGTGATCCTGCGTCACTTTCATGGACTTCTCTACCAGCACTGTTGGTTATAAACATGATGAAATATTCTAGTACAGTTAAAAATTGTTAGTCACATTTTTTGCAATGAAATCATTCAAAATTGTTGACAGACACTGGGACAGACACAGATCATAATAATCTAAACATGACCCTGTTAAACATAGTGAGACAAGCCTTTGGTGTGTCCCTTCGACGTTGACCTTGAGGAATATCTACGACCAAGTTACAAGGTGATTATTCTTACGACCTTTGTTTGCAATTTCCACGTAACGTTGTCAACAAAAGGCAATTTACATGCTCAGCTAATCATTTCCAATGCCTTTCAATTTAAGCACGTAAAACACTGCAAGTAGATGCTCAAAGATGGGCAAAATGCTCAAGATCCGAAAGTTTTTTCTCCTTCAAAATAAAAAGTGGAAAATCTCACTGGCATATCCAGCAACGTTATACATCAACAAAGGCAATGGTTTCAAGAGATACCAATTTAACACTGCAGACTTGAAGGATGCTGAAGATTACTTTGATGAATTAAACAATAAATAAACTCTTGGTTTGTTTACAGTAATGATATATGTTCAATTGGCAAGCAAGTGCCAAGTTGCGTCCTAAGGTTTACCTGTAGTACCTTGAACCATTTGGACTTTACTCTTGTCCTGATGGTAAGTTCTACGATCGGTGCTAGGTAACATTTTTTGTTATTTTCTACTCTTTATTTTAACTGTTTCAACCAGATGGCCTCTATCAATGACAAAACCAATCTAATTATAGACAGACTGCAAAATCCAAGTTCAACAACTTGCCAAATTTCTTGCACTCTTTGCAGGGGCGTCGTGGGTAGCCAATGACAGGGAGGGCATAACTTGCTGATTTTCCGACGAACAATGACGTCACAACTGATGACGTCATCATGCGCATGCGCAGTTTTCTAAGGAAGAATTGTTCCGTTTGATGTCATCTGTTGTGCAATCATATCATGAATTTAAAACATACAACACAAACCAAACGTTGTAGCTTAGTTTCAAGAAATAATTTGCTGACCGAGAAAGCAATACTATGATTTACAGAATGATTAGTCATAACTGCAACAGCGGCATGGCGTCGTGGCTAGGGTAAATTAAGTGGTGACAGCGAACTGTGGGCTCTGGGGGCGAAGTCCCCAGAAAAATTTTTGGGACCACACTCTTTACTTTGGCTTAAAATGCATCTCCCAACATAATACTTGCCAATGGGGATGAGGAAATTTGGATAATTTTTTGACAGTTATTCGGTAATTCAGAATGCGAGGAAAATTTTAAGAAACATCCTTTGCTTTGGCTTTCAGTGCATGTCCCAATATCATGCTTGCCATTTGACGCAGAAGACATCTCCGAGCATCATGCTTGCCATTAGTGACAAGAAAATTTTGATAATTTTGTGACAGTTATTTGGTAAATGAGAGTGTGAGGAAAATTTTTGAAGGAACGTCATTTACTTTGCCTTAGAATGCATCTCCCAACATCATGCTTGCCATTGGCGACAATGATAATTTAATGGTTTTGTGATACTTATTCAATGAACAAGAGTGCGAGGAAAATTTTTGAAGAAACGTCTTTTACGTTGGATCAAATCAGCGGTACAAAATGTCATCACGAAATTCTACAACAGTACGCAATCTCGCCCTTGCCTGGAAAAAGCCATACACCACCAACGTACGAAACTGCTGCAGATGACTTGAAACAAACAACAACCGTTCATTTCAAAATATCAACGAATTGTTCAAATAAGTAACACCGTCCAGTCAGTATCTCTGGTGGAATGATTCGTTTCTACGATGTATGAATTAAGTTTGAATGAGTAGAACCACAAACACCTAGTTTATGCCAAAAGTCAAACAGATAAGTAATTTCCGAAAAATTTCCGAATTTCCGACGCTAGGGGGGGCAACTGCTTCCCCTGCCCCCCCAGCCACGACGCTTCTGACTCTTTGCACTGTTTGCCTTAAGAGGGTTCATAAAAATCAAAAAGATTTATGCTGCACTCATTGCAACCACCAGACCCACATTAAATGCAATGATATTTCACCCCAACAGTATGAATCTCTCAAGGATGAGACGTACACTGTCAAGTGGACCTGCCTTTTTTGCAAAATAAAAGATCATACAAAGATTTTTCCATACACCCTGGTGCCTGATGAAGTTCTGCTTGGAACCAGTGTTACTGATCTGCCATCAATAGTTGACTCTCTTCCAAAATTAGAAATTCTTTCAAAAATTCAAAACCTTCCAAACCTATCTGATTATGACATTGATGAGAACTTTGAGCCTGACATTGATTCTAGCTATCATAATCTTGATAAACTTAAGGCTCTTGATGTCTCTTCAAAGGATCTCTCACTTTTTCATATGAATATCAGAAGCCTCTCTCTTCATTTTGATGAATTACATACACTGCTAGGAAACATTGGGATTGATTTTCAGCTTATAGGCTTGTCAGAAATCAAGATGTCTACAGACTCACCTCTTTTATCAAATCTGGACATTTCTGGTTACAAATTTCATCATACACCTCACACTTCTGCTGGTGGTGTTGGTATTTATGTTAAATCAACCTTACAGCAAATAAGCGGCTTGACCTTTCTCATAGCACTCAAGATTTTGAGACAGTTTGGATTGAAATTGAGAGTGCTAAATCAAAGAACATCTTATAATGCTGTGCATACCGTCATCCAAGTTCCGACATTGCTCTTTTTAATGACCACATTCAAGAAATTATGTTAAAAATTGCAAATGAAAATAAATTAGCTTTTATTATGGGTGATTTCAACATAAATTTACTCAACTATGAGAATGATACCCCCACTGGTGACTTTATAAATAACATGTTCTCTAACCAATTTCAGCCATTCATTCTACAACCTACTAGGGTAACTGACTCAACTACAACATTGATAGACAACATATTCTCAAATGATTTTAGTTGTAAGGTCACAAGTGGAAATGTTCTGATCCAAATTTCAGATCACTTCCCCCAGTTTTCCATTCTTCATAATTCTGCACCAGATTATAATAACACCTCATATTATATTTTTGATTATAAACACTTTGACAGTTCAAAATTCCTTGATGACTACCAAACTATGAATTTTGACTTTTTGGAAACTGATGATCTTACTACTGACAATAAATTTGGTAAATTTTTAGAAGATTTAAACACTCTTGTTAATAGTCACTGCCCTGAAAAGAAACTAAACAAGAAGTCTCTAAAATTAAGAAATAAACCCTGGATTAACACTAAAATTCAGCGCATGATGAGAATAAGGGACAGATTACTTCAACAATTCAAACAAAGTGAATCTTCTGAGGACTATTCTCACTACAAACAATTTCGAAATCGAGTTGTTAATGAGCTAAAGGCAAGTAAATCAAATTACTATCAAAATTACTTTGCAGAGAATAAGGCAAATATTAAGCTCCTTTGGAAAGGCATTAAAAGTGTCATCAAAACCAAGACTGTCACTGGTGAAGCAGTCGCAGTTTCTAACATTAATGATAATGGTGTCAAACTAACAGATCCTGTTATCATTGCTAACAACTTTAATGACTACTTTCTCACGGTTGCTGATAAAATTACAAAGAAAATCCCAAGAAATCCAGGCTCTCCCCTTAAGTACTTGAACTTTTCAAATAACAGCAGCTTTTTTATTTCCCCAACAACCCCGGATGAGGTTTCTAAAATAATACAGTCACTTAAAAAAGGCAAGACTCTTGGACCTAATAGTATTCCAGTCAGACTACTCAAAATACTTGCCAGTACGAAAAAAGCAGGGGCATTCCCGGGAAATTCCCGGGATTTTTCTGGGATCAAATCCCAGCTTTCCCAGAAATTCAAAAGCCGGGGAATTGAGCAAAATTCCCGGGAAAAGCTGGGATTGATTTGCATTGAAATGTGTGCAGAAATTCCCGGGAAATCCCGGGAAAGCTGGGATAGCTAGGACTCATAGGAACCCGGGAAATCCCGGGAATACTGGGAAAGCTGGGACTCTCATTTTCCCGGGAAATTCGCGGGAAAGCCGGGGAAACTGGGAATTCTGAAAACCCGGGAAATTCCCGGGAAAGCCGGGAAGCTGGGGAAATGAGCAAATTTCCCGGGAAAAGCTGGGGTTGATTTGCATTGAAAATGTTAGCAGAAATTCCCGGGAAAGCTGGGATAGCTGGGACTCATAGGAACGTGAGGAAATCCCGGGAATACTGGGATTCATTTAGGATTCGTAATTAGAACGCATCTTGGTGAAAAGTAAAAGTTCCTTGCCGCTTTAGCTTAATCGTCTGTCGAGGAAATCCCTTGGAAAGCTGACGGGTAGAATTCTCGTAAGGGCTGAGAATACATCAATTAGCAGAAAATCCTGGGGACTGACAGACAGCTGAGGATTCTTGATAATTAGACTAATTGAGAACAATAATATTTAGTATCATGTTAGCAATTGGTAATTGACACCCGAACATTAGACATGGTACTTCAAGAAGGCAAAACAATTGACGATTATGGGAATGATATGATGAAAAAGCTGAATACATGCTCCCTTCCAAGGGGCTCTATTATAGTTTGGCGGTTAGGCCGATCCTGCCTTACTTTGGATGCGGAATACGGTTGCTGCTAGGAAATCAGTGCCATATACGGTTTTTGTATTGCTACGCGGTTGCGAAAATTGGAATTTAAACGAGCGGTTGATGGTTTTTCACTTACTTCATATGACCTTCTACTAGGTAACCGTTATTATCTATCAGGCCTTCGCTTAGTTTTAGCAGTACGGTCATCGCAAATTGTAGATTCAGACAAATTACCTTGGAATTCTGGCATAATTTACATGAAATAGCTATCCTGACAAGAATATTTATCGTAGTGAAGAAGACTGACGATAGCGGTTTATGAGAGGATGGTTGACGGATGGATGGCTCGTGGTTGACGGGTAAGAGCGCAAATTTTGGCAATTTTGCAGCTTTGATGCACCCTATAATAGACCCTCTTCCAAATTGCAATGTTGCATACTTATTCAAAAACTTGTGTACTGTATAATCCTATGAACATTGCCTCTATGTGTTTTCTTTTTGACCTCTGTCTGCGGTCTCCCATTTTCCTGAAAGAAAAATGGAACCATCTTATTTCTCTACCAAGACTGGATACAAGAGGAGGTGGTAATACTGTTGGTTGCTAGTCAGAGCGGAACTTATCAAAAGATTTGAGTAAGAATCTTAGAAAGGATGGCCTATTAGACAGGAGCTTGATAGATAGAGTTCCTACGGTAAAACAACTAATCTACTCACACGCTCTCCGTTATTACACTTTGATATGCTGGATGAATACTTCTAGAAATACACCTAACAAGAAACTTCTCCGATAACTAATCTAAACAAGTTACTTCTTCGATACTCTAAATAAGTTACTTCTAAAATACCACTCCGATACTGATACTTTCTATAATAATCTAAACGAGATAGGGCTACATGCTTCTCGAATACTCTAAAAAAACTACTTTTACCCCACGATACTATAAATAAGAAACGCCTTTACTCTAAATAAACTATCTATCTAATACTTCAAATAAATACTTCGCTGTGTACCCTGTAATACGGCTGATTTTGGACACAAGGATTTCCTTTATAAGAAACTCTAGGTTTACATTTAGGCCCTTGTTTGAAGAATTTGCTTAGGCCCATTTGCGTCACTTTTCGTAATCTGCTGAAAGTCGTCTATTACGTATGCCTGTTTATACCAAAAGGAATCCCCTGTTGCGTCAGAAAGGCATTCCCCCGACCTTTGTTTCTTTTGTTTGGAAGGATTCGAGATTTGCCATACCTAAGCTGTTTTATTGCAAGGTCATGATTACCCTGCTACCCAATTTGGAAACATGGAACCTTCTCGCGTTATGGAAACCATATTTGGAAATATCTGGTCTCTCCCATGTAACATTACAGTCTGCGTTGAAAAATTTTAGAAAACTCTTTTTGTATAAATAGTGCCTGCATCGTTAGATTTAGAGAACAGCAATGGATTAGAAAGGCTAACGTCGGACGAATTGGTTTTTGGCGCAAGAGGCTTGAGAAAGCCCTCGTTGCCCACATCTTAGGTGTCACTGGGGTTGGCATGCTAAGGCTTTGGAGAAGCCCATAGAATCACGTTAGTTTTGGGATTTAGTGTCATATGAGAGTTTGTCTTAAGATCAGTGTACAGTGCCAAATTCATGTGTGCATTTTTTTGAAGACAATCTGAAGCTGCTTCTTGGTTGCATCGTATCATGGAAAAAACAACACAGTTTACAACCCGTTCTTATAAGAAACTTGGATCCGGCCATCGCACTACATTTTCTTAATTCAGCATGAAAATTTGTCTATTTAGAACTTAAAGTTTCTCAATTTGTTTCCGACTTTCTGAATGCCTTTTAAAACATCATACCGGAATAAGCAGTCTTCTGTTGCGTTCAAAACATAAATGGTTATTTGATATTACTCAATAATGAAGGTTCAACAATGTATTCTTGTATTTAACTCTAGGCGGCTTCTTAATACTTCTCAGACATAGTACAAGAGTTTCTCAAGATTTTAGTCATTTTAGCTGGTATCAGTGTCTCATAAACCAGTTTCTTACAAAAACGTGTACTCTATACATAGAATATTTCAACAATACTCTAAATAAGATACTTAATAACTAATCCTCGAAAAAGAGCTTTAATAGTCAATCACACAATGATTATTTCATGGATGTACTTAATGTACGGAAATTGCGTTAACATTCAAAATTATCGCAAACAAAACTAATACCAGCAGTCAAATCAAAATGCTAGGAATAGTCCCATTCGCAGGACCAAGTATTCGACGTTCGTTTTCATGATAAATACAGCAAAAGCTTATGGCCTAGTCCGTGGTGCACAGTTTTCCCAGATAGCCTGTCTAGCGTGTAGTAAATTGATACATACGGAAAAGGTCGTGAAGTATAAGGTATGTTCCCACGCAAAGGTTTATGAAGAACAAGTAACGACTAACCTGTTTGCTCTCGTTGTAAGCAGCCAGAAAACTTCAAGAAACTACATTTGTTTTGCTGTCTTCCTCCAGAAAACCAAAGAAAGACTGTTCGAAAAAAGTGTCGAGTGCAAAGATGACGTGAGCAATTCTATTCGACATTCGAAAAGTCGAATGTCCCAGCTATCCCGCCTTTCCCACCTTTTGGAAACCATAAATTGAAATCATTCCCAGCTTTCCCTGCTTTCTGGGTTTTCAATTCCCAGTTTTCCCAGCTTTTCCCTTTCTCGTCAAATCATGGTTTTATGTCAGTCCCAGCTTTCCCAGTTTTCCGACCTTTCAGAATTTTTACGATTTGAAGATTTGAAGCCTGTCCCAGGTTTCCCAGTTTTCAGGGTACTCCATTCCCAGCTTTCCCAGCTTTCTGGGTTTTCAATTCCCAGTTATCCCAGCTTTGAAATCCCAGTTTTCTGGGAAACCTGGGAGATTCCCTGCTATTCCCAGTTTTCCCAGTTCCATTCCGGCTTTTTTCGTACGGGTGAACCCCACATCTCCTTGCAGCTCTCTTTAATCATCAATGAATCATTCCGGGATGGCATCTTTCCAGAAAAATTGAAGATTGCTATGGTTATTTCGATTCACAAGAAAGGTGATGTAGCAACTAATGCAAATTACAGGCCCATCTCTTTATTATCAGTTTTTAGTAAGATCTTTGAAAAACTTATGCATCAGCGACTATACAGTTTTTTAGAACTCCATGAGATTCTGCTTGAGATGCAATTTGGCTTTCGCAGTGGCCACTCTACCGACCATGCCTTGATTAGTCTGACTGAGAGAATAAAATGTACACTTGACTCTAAAAGAATTGGATGCGGAATCTTCATTGACTTACAGAAAGCTTTTGATACTGTGAACCATCAAATTTTACTACAAAAACTGAATCACTATGGTGTTAGAGCTATAGCACTGAGGTGGTTTGAGTCTTACCTGACAGATAGACAGCAGTTTGTCTCAGTAAATGGGTATTCCTCTAATCCAGGGAAAATAACTTGGGGTGTTCCTCAAGGTTCTGTACTTGGACCCTTACTTTTTTTAATCTATATCAATGATTTGCCTAATGTATCTAAGATTTTGTCTTTTTTCCTATTTGCAGATGATACGAATATTTACTATGAATCTGATAACATTAAAAAACTCAATTACAAACTTAATAGAGAGCTGCTGAAAGTAAAATCTTGGCTTTAAATAAACAAATTAGCGCTTAACATTGAGAAAACAAACTTTGTCATATTCCATTCACCTAGAAAGAAATTTACTGAACAAATTGAAATAAAATTTGGCAAGAAGCCTGTCTCAAGATCCAGATATGTTAAATTTTCAGGCCTTTTGATGGATGAAAATCTATCCTGGAAATATCATATTTCTGAACTAAGTAAGAAACTCTCAAGAACATGTGGCATCTTCTTTAAGATCAGGCATTTTCTTCATCTTGATGTCTTGAAAAATCTTTATTATTCCATTTTCTCCTCATTTCTGTGTTATGGCTCAACAACTTGGGGTCTTTCCTATGACACCTATCTGGAACCTCTGTTTTTAGTGCAGAAAAAAGTATTGAGGTCCATCTCCCTTCAACCCTTCGCATCTCCTTCAACACCAATATTTGCCTCATTAAAAATTCTCAAACTGAAGGATATGATTCATCAGGACATTTTGAAATTTGTTGTATTTGTTTATATGAGCTTTGTTCTATTAACTTAATTAGTTGAATTAAAAAGTTTTATACCTATAACTTCACCTGTTTACTTGGCAATTAACATCCTTAGCTACACACTTTGCTTGTTGTAATGTTTAACTTTACCTTTGTTGTATTAACTACATTCGTTGAATTAAGCAGTCTTATATCTCTAACTGCATTTGCTTACATTGAAATTAACATCCTCAACTGCACCCTTTGCTTGTTGTAATGGTTTACTTTAAGTTTGTACTATTAACTTAATTCGTTGAAATAAGGAGTGCTATACCCATAACTGCACTTGTTTACTTGCCAATTAACATCCTTAGCTACAAACGTTGCTTGTTGTAATTGTTTACCTTGTTCTATTAACATAATTCCCTGAATTAAAAGGTTTTAAACCCATAACTGCGCTCGTTTACATGGCAATTAACATCCTTAGTGTAATATTTAGAGTTTGGTCTACCTGTTGTTGCTCCTGTATGTTGTAAATTTCTCTTGTATGTATCTCTTGCATGTTGTAGTTTATTGATTTATATTTAGTTCAGCTCTGACTCCAAGCAATGTAGCAGTCACTGTGCTCACGCCCTCTTGCCCGTCCCCTCGGGGACACCACAATGGCGACGAGGAGAAAGAAATTTCAACTACTCAAGCATTTTGCAAAGATGCAGTCTCCAGTCAGCACGCATTTATTGCTCGTCAAAGGAAAAAGAAGGGAAGAAGCAGAGCATGTACATACTAGGCCATTACTTGAAGACAGACAATAAATGTCACGAAAATCCAGAAATCTTCCTATTATTTCGAAACGAAGGTCAGAGGGAACAAAAAGGCACAGATCATAAGATAACGAAGGTGCCTGATCACAAAACATTGCAAATCACTGCACGATGGAACATCCGGAAAAAAGCCTGATTCTTCGTAGAAAAATCGAGCATCCTATCACGTTGGTGATGAAGAACAGCAAAAATATGCAGGAAACGCAGAAGCCAAAGGAGGCATGTTGCTTCGATCGCCATGGAAAATAGGACGAGTCAAAGTGAGCTTATTGGCAGAGCCGCAGTAAGGCGTCACTTCAACAGAATTAAAACGAAATGAACATACCCCATAGAATGAATAGACTTGCTCTCGAAAAGCGGAGCCCAGCTAACATATAGTTGAGTTTGGTAACTATCCCTGATGATAGCTGCGGAAGCCAGCCAAATACACAAAAGTTTTAAGACACAAACAGAGAAGAAATGGGCTGCAGAACCGAAGACAGCCAAGATTATAAGTGCTATACAAAAGTGCTAGCACCAGTTGGATGAATAATGATCAACATTGAAGCAACGGACCTCGAGAGAAGAAGATGGAACTTGGCCTAGGAAGTGAAAACAAGCAGACAAGGGAACGGTGCTATAAGGAAACGACTCCACACCCTTATCTTTGGTGCAGAGAGAGAGTACGCAGACATTAGCAACCATGCATATCCAAAAGGGAAGTATTGAGGAAGAGAGGGCAAACCAGAAACAGAATTTAGGACTGCTACAAACTGAACTCATTTGCGTGCCAGAATCATCTATAAGACTGAAAAGGATTTGTCAAAACACTTCATTATGAACAGGACTAGTCGAATATCTTTAACATTATTCTATTATTTTTGTTTTATGAAGAAAAGGAGAGATGTAATATTTAGAGTTTGGTCTACCTTTTGTTAAGTTTGTATTGTTCCTGTATGTTGTAAATACCTCAGTTTATACACCTTTTCAACTAAGCGACCTCGTTTTGAAAATTTAAAAAATCTTTTTAGCTTGCGTCATATGAAATTTCAGACCCCAAATTCATATTCAGCATCCTAATTTTAGTCTAATTACAAATTTTCATGATCTTAGTACTAACGAATTTAATTTTATGAGGATAACAAATTTGAAAAGTTATAAGGGATTTGACCGTGAATAATGACTGAGGGTGTAAAGATTCACCCTGAACGATTTTGACGGTCAAATCCCTTATAAATTCTCAAAGTTATTATCGCCATAAAATCGAAATCACATACTATAGGAATATGAAAATTTGGAATTAAACTAAACTTGGGGTGCTGAATCAAAATCCATGGTCAGAAATTTAGTATCGAGAAATTTTCAACAATTTCCAAAACGAGGCCGTTAGCTCAAAACGTGTATTGAATTATATTTAGTTCAGCTCTGACTCCAAGCAATGTAGCAGTCAATGTGTTTACACCCTCTTGCCCGTCCCTTTGGGGATATTACACTTAGCAACACACTTTGCTTGTTGTAATGTTTTACTTTACCTTTGTTGCATTAACTTACTTCGTTGAATTAAAGAGTTTTATACCAATTGCTTCACTTTTTCACATAGAAAATAACATTCTTAACAAGAAACTTTCCTTGTTTTAATTTTTACTTTAACATTATTGTATTAACATATTTTGTTGAATTGAAGACTTTTATAGCCATAACTGCACTTGTTTCCGGGAAAATTAACTTTCTTCTATTAACTTAATTCGTTGAATTGAGCAGCTTTATACCCATACCTGCACCTGTTTACATGGTAATTAACATCCTCAACTAAACACTTTGCTTGTCGTAATGGTTTACTATAAATTTGTTCTATTAACTTAGTTTGTTGAATTAAGGAATTTTATACCCATAACTGCACTCATTTACTTTGTAACTAACGTCCTTAGCTACAGGCTTTGCTTGTTGTAATGGTTTACATTACCTTTGTTGTATTAACTTAATTCATTGAATTAAAGAGTTTCATACCCATAGCTACAATTGATAACTTGGCAATTGACTTCCTTAACTACATCCTTTGCTTGTTGTAATTGTTTAATTTAACTTTGTTCTGTTAACTTAGTTTGTTGAATTAAAGAATTCCAATCACTGCGTCCGTTAACTTTGCAGTTAACATCCATAGCTACACACTTTTCTCGTTGTAATGTTTTACTCTACCTTTGTTGGATAAAGATAATTCGTTGAATTGAGGAGTTTTATATCTATAACTTCAGCTGCTTACTTGGCAATTAACATCCTTAGCTACAAACTTTGCTTCTTATAATGTTTTCCTTTACCTTTGTTCTATTAAATAAATTCGTTGAATGGAAGAGTTTCATACCCATAACTGCACAAGTTAACATCCTTAACTTAAACAATTCTCTAGCTATAATTGTTTACTTTAACTTTGTTGCATTAACTTAATTCCTTTAATTGAAGAGCTTTATACCCATAACTGAACTCGTTTACTTTACAATTAACATCCTTAGCTTGTAACGTTTTACTTTAACTTGATTGTATTGACACACTTTGTTGACTTGAAGAGTTTATAACCATAACAAAACTTGTTTACATTAAAATTAATAGCCTCAACATCAAAGTTTGCTCATTGCATTTGTTTACTTTAACTTTCTTCTTTTAACTTGGAAACGAAGAGTTTGATACCCATAACTGCGCTTGTTTACATGGAAATTAACATCGTTAACTTCAAAGTTTGCTTGTTGTAATGGTTGACGACTTTAACTTCGATCTATTAACTTAATTTGTTGAATTAAATAGTTTGATACCCATATCCTCAATTGTTTTCTTTGAATTAAGTTCCTTAGCTACACAATTTGCTTGTTCTAATGTCTTTCTTTACCTTTGTTGTATGAACTTACTTCGTTGAATTAAAGAGTTTTAGAACAAAAACTTTATTTGTTTACTTCGCAATTAACTTCCTTAGCTACATACTTTGCTTGTTTTAGTTGGTTAACTTAACCTTGTTTTATTATTTAATTCGCGAAATTAGAGAGTTTTATACCCATAACTGCAATTGTTTACATGGAAATCAACACCCTTAACTTTACACTTTGCTTGTTGTAAAGTTTATTTTTACCTTAATGTTGCATTAACTAAATTCCTTGAATGAAGCAGTTTTATACCTATAAATACACTGGTATACTTGGCAATTAACGTCCTTAGCTACACCCTTTGATTGTTGTAATGGTTTACTTTAACATAGCTCTATTAACTTAATTCGTTGAATTGAAGAGCTTGCTACCCATAACGCACTTGTTTGCATGGAAATTAAAATCCTTAACTACACATTTTGCTTGTTGTAATTTTTTACTTTAACTTTGTTTATTTAACCTCATTCGTTGATTTGAAGAGTTTTATACCAATAACAACACTTGTTTACACGAAAATTAACATCCTTACCTAAGCTCTGCTTGTTGTAATGGTTTACTTTAACTTTGTTCTATTAACTTAAGTCGTTGAATTAAGAGTTTTATAACTGAACTCGTTTACATTGAAATTAACATCTTTAGCTACACACTTTTCTTGTTGAAATGTTAGCAAAGACCTGATTCGTTTCGACCGCTGTGCAAAGTGCTTTCTGCGCCTGCTCAAGCTGCCAAAAACAGAAAGGCGGAGGGGGTGAACTTTTTGGGGACTGCACGCAGTTGTGGCAAAATCTATTGTGATCCAGGCCTCTTAATGCGCGGTTTGGGATCAGGCGCATGCGGAAAGTGTTCAGAAGGTAAACAAGCATGGCTGAAAAAATCACCGACCTTGGAAAGCTTCGATAAAGATTTATTATTTAACTTTATTTTCCATGGGATGAAGGCGATATTTATCAAAAAAATTCGAAATGAAGAAAGGATTTTTTTGGAAAAACGGCTTGCTGCCGCAAGCTGAGTGTTGGTAGATATAATCTGCAGAATATGAACATCATTTTGAGACAGGTCAGTATTCCTGAAAAATTGGCCTTGTGTTATTTTTTTTGCCATACAGTTGGGTCAGTTTTGAAGGGCAAATGAATCACTTGTTTGTTTACAAATAAATAGGCAGCTCATAGGGGGGTCTGCAAAATGAATATTCCACGGAAATTTTTATAACAGTCTCGTCAGGGCCTATAGTTTCATCAATCGTCTTCCGATCATCTATCCTGGTACATCATTTTTATTTTCTTGTAACAGGTCATTTTCTAGGAAAAAGGCAAAAATTTATAGCCCTTAAACAACTGAAAATTGCAAAAAATCTAGTCGTTGCCGCAAAACGAAACTATCACCACTGCATTGGTGAGATGTTCAGCTTCAATTTTCTCAAACCGGTTTTGGTCGAAAAATTGGCTAACATTGATTATTTTTGCGTTATCTATACGAGGGACGCATATAGACAAGTTCGCAACAAGGTCAATTCTCTAAATACCAAGCAGAAGAGGGAGTACTACGATAATAAGATTTCTGCATGCAAGGGAAATATGAAAGAATCATGGAAGACAATCAACGAACTTCTCAATAAAAGGTCTAAGTCGAATAACATTGATTGTCTTAAAGACTCTGTCTCAGAAACTGTTCACAAGAAGGATATTCCGGATGTAATTAACAGCTACTTCTGCTCAGTAGGTAAAGATCTTGCGCATAAAATCAGTCCAGTTCCAAATCCCTTTCTATCGGGTGACTGTGAGATGAACAGAGCTAAAGCAAAGTTCCAATTCAGGACTATTGCAGTACAGGAAATTAGAGATGCATTTGTCAAGGTCAAAACAGCGAAGAGCTTTGGAACTGACAATATCTCTAGCTACTTTTTGAAGCTTGCTTTACCCTTAATCGAAAATTCCCTTGCGTTCTTGTTTAATACATCGATTGAAACAAGCATGTTTCCGGACTCAAAGAAAATTGCGAGGGTTAGTCCAATTTACAAAAATGTCACCTATAACTTAGTTCGTTGAAATAAAGGGTTTTATACCCATAACAGCAATTGTTTACATGGATGTTAACATCTTTAACTACAGATTTTGTTTGGTGAGTTTTTTTACCTTAAGTTGATCCTATTAGTTTAATTCAATGTATTTACGAGTTTTATACCTAAAACTGCACCTAAATACTTTGCTTATTGTAATGGTTTACTTTAACTTTCTTCTATTAACTTAATTCGTATAATTGAAGCGTTTTATACCGATGAGGGAACTTGTTTACATGGAAACTAAAATCCTTATCTACAGATTTTGCTTTCTTTAATTGCTTACATTCACTTGGTTCTACTAAATTAGTTCGATGAATTACAGAGTTTTATACCCATAACTGCACTTGTTTACATGGAAACTAACATCCTTATCTACACATTTCGCTAGTTGTAATTCATTACTTTAACTTTCTTCTTAGTTTATTTACTTCAATTGTTATTGTTTAATTTAATTTTTTGGCTTAGCTTGTTTATTTAAAGAGTTTTATACCCATTACGTCAGTTGTTTACATGGAAACTAACATCCTTAACTAGACACTTTGCTTTTTTTATTGGTTTACTTTAACAACAGGAAGCCCAATCGGGAATAGCGAATATTGTGGTGGGGCCTAGCTTCAACTGAGGAAATTTTGCTGTTTTGTTTTCCTAACTTCAAAATAGGTAACACTGCTTGTTCTTTGAATTGAAGAAAATGAAATTCATACCGTTAAATGGTTGACTGTTTATCTCTGTGTCTCTTGTGTGTGTTTCTTGCCTCACTATTATTGCAGCATCCTGCCGGCATGGCAACATCGGTCCTGTTGCTGTTGTTGTACTGCAATGACGCGACATTATTGTCCTTGTTTGTTGCGTTGTATCGTAAGTATAATAATTAACAAGGAATGAAGCTTGCTTACCGACATAAATCTAACAACAGTTTTGTCCTCGCTCTATCTCGGCGAATTTTGCATCAAACATTCATTTTTTCATTTTAATATCTTTATGCACAAAATCCCTATCAGCTATAAAAAAAAAAAAAAAACTTATAAATCCTAATAACAACAAAATTAAAATATCTAATACAATAGTGTAAAGAATTAAAAACACAAGTCCTAATCATGGCCTAATCTGCAGAATGCTGTTCTACCTAGGGATCGTGCTTTGGGAATCGTTGCCGATTGAGTAAAAAATCCTTCAACTTCTTTTTGAAAGTGTAAATCGTAGGACTTTGTCTAATGTTCGGTGGAATTCCATTCCAAACTTTGGCTGCGGAATAATAGAAACTTCGTTTCGAAAATTCCAAATTTTGCCTTGGCACGTCGATATCTAATGAGTTCCTTAACCGATAGTTAGATAGCTGTGATCTTGTTGAAAATCGTCCCTTCAAGCTGTCAGGGCACAAGTCATTAGTTATTTTGTAAATCATGATAGCCCTGTCATATTGAATCAAGCTTGAAACAGACAGCCATGTGCATCTCCAGCCATCTTTCAATCTGGAACTCTCTATGAGCGTGCGAGCCCTATTCTGCAGACGCTGAAGGTGGTCAAGTTTGGTATTTGACAAACTGCCCCATATTTCATTACAGTATCGCAAATGACTCTCGAGCAGCGCCCTGTAAACTTGATCCAACTTTGTCTGCGGGAGGATATTCTTTAGTTTACGGATAGAAGAAAGTCCACTTTTGAGTTTGCTTTTGAGTTTCTTGTACTGTGCAGTCCAAGAAAGACTTTCATCCACAGAGACCCCAAGGTATTTTACTTCATGGACCCTCTTAAGTTCTTCTCCGCTTATATCTAGACGAATAGGATTTTGGATACGGGTTAGCTGCCGTTTATGGCCTATAATCATGAATTCAGATTTTTTGGTATTTAGGCTCATCTTATTTTGCCGCATCCAGTCTGAAATATTTATTAATTCATTTTGCAAGTCGTTGCAGAGTTCTTCCATATCTTCTGCAAAACAAGTTACACTTGTGTCGTCCGCATACATGTTAGGAGTACAGTTTTCAAGACACCGCTCAAAGTCATTCACATACAGGATGAAAAGAAGGGGACCAAGGCACGAGCCCTGAGGAATGCCACACTGAACATGTTTTTGGCTAGATCTATGACCATTAATGTGACAGTACTGCTGCCTATCGGTCAAATACGAACGGAACCAGTGATAAGGTACTCCATCTACCCCATATGCTGATAGCTTTGCTAATAGTATGTCGTGATCTACTGTGTCGAAAGCTTTTTTGAGATCTAAAAATACGCTTGCGTTTACTTCATGCCTATTTACATTAGAAAACCAGGAGTCAGTTACATTAATGAGTGATGTTAATGTACTATGCAACTTTTGAAACGCATGCTGGCTTTTTGTAAAATGAGCATTCACCTTCATAAAGCTTATCACCTGATCATGTACAATTCTCTCTAGCAACTTGGAGAAAACAGATAGTACTGATATAGGCCTATAATTGCATAAATCAGTCTTTTGGCCAGATTTAAAGATTGGGCTCACTTTAGCAATTTTCCATATGTTTGGAAAGATTCCCTTTTCAAAGGAAACATTGAAGATAGATGCTAATGGAGTGCATAAAACATCTGCAGCATCCTTTACTAGCCGTACAGGTATTTTATCATGGCCTGCTGATTTTGCTGATTTTAGCCTATGGATCTCACGCTTAATAGAATCTGGTGTAACCTTTTGGAAGGCAAATCGTGGCGCATCAGCAGACGACCCTTTATTATCTATGTATTTCAGTGGGTCGTCGGATTCTTCGCACTCAATTTTTTCAGCCAGTTTCGGGCCAATTGTGACAAAATGGCTGTTAAAGGCCTCCGCAATTTCACCGGACTTATCTATACTTTGACCTTCGTATGTGACCGACAGGGGAGATAGGGAATCATGGTCCTTATTTAATACTTTGTTTACGACCTTCCACATACCCTTGGGATCATTACAGTTTTCATCTACCATGTCCCGAAAATACGCTTCTACTGACTTACGTAATTCACTTGTCACCTTATTTCTTAATCTTTTATATTCAGGCCACAGAGTATGATCTCTCTCAGCCTGCCCTTTAACCCGATCTCTCTCTCTCTCATCAATTGCTTGACAGAGGGAGTGATCCAGGGGGTAGGTGCACGCACCCATACTCTTTTCCTTTTCTTTATGGGGACATGCACATCTAAGACAGAGCAAAAAAGATCATAGAAATTACTAGCCATCTTATTGGGGTCACCCCGGGAGGTCGACGTAGCTCTTTCCCAATCAATGGTCCTAAGATCTGATAGAAAGGCCTCTTTGTCATAATTTTTAAAACTGCGGTATTCTGCTTTGTTTTGCAGCTTGCGAATCTTGGATTTGGCATTTAATTTGCGAATGCAACAGACCATATAGTGGTCCGTAATACCGACCTTGATAACACCAGCCAGAGATATGTAGCCAGGCCTATTGGTTGCGACATGATCAATAAGAGTTTTAGACGTCCTAATTTCTCCTGAGGCGCTCATGGTGGAAGACACTCTTGTGTGATCTGTGATTAATTGCTCAAATTGAAACTCGGAGTAAATCAATTTAAGTTTTTTGGTATTGCCGTCTTTTGGCTTCTTGTAATCACAGTTTGTGTCTCCAATAAGGATTATTTCTTTGCCCTCCGAGTCTATTCCTTTTATAAGTCTAGTTAGAGCTTCGAAAGAGCAGGTATCCACACCTGGAGCTGGAGGGCGATACCAGCTAAGTATCACAAAACTTTTTGCATGTTTTGGAGTGATCTCGACCCCTAAAATCTCCAGTTGAGGGTCAGTGATATCATCCCTTCGATGGTGGGGCAGGGAGCTATTGACATATAGAGCTACGCCACCCCCAGAGGCATCCCTATCATTTCGATAGATGTCATAACCATCAACTCTCACATCTCGATCATCGATCTGTTGATTTAATCTGGTTTCGTTAAGACCAAGGATATCAAGTTGATGGTCATGCATAAGTGCTTCTAGTTCCACTTTATGCTTTCTAAGAGATGTAATGTTCAAATGGGCAATTTTTAGCCCTTTCCTACAATTTCTCGTGTTATTTACATTAGATTTTTTTACACAACTAGTAGGCTTTCCCAATAGTCCCTAGCAATATCGAATGTATTTGCTAAAATTTGAAGCCAGCATTCTAACACCACCATCATTCACATGAAGACCATCAGTGGAAATCATCCCATACTTTACGTTGTCGTTATTTACATAATCAAGTCCACTGAAAAGAAGCTTTTCTTCCAAAATCTGATTTGTTTTTATCACCTTTGCATTCAATTCAAGATCATCGTTTCTTTTAATAATGCTTGAAAAAGCAACCTGTGCTCTTGGGCAACTAGATTTGATATCACGAAGCGTTGAAACTATCTCGTCCGCTAATTTTTCGGGATCTGTTTGCTTTTTGATGTTACAAGTGCCAGCGTGCACAATAACAACATCAGTATCCTTGTTAATTCGTGTGCTTTTCATTCTGGCAATCCTTGCCCCTGGCATAGCATCAACCGTCACATTGTGGTTGTGGTTGTTATTAGACAGTGTCACTCCGTCAATTTTCCGGAGCTGCGAGTCGCCAATGATCAAAACATTTTTGGTTTCATTTTTCTTGTCTTTATTGTTCATTTTTGCTGTTGACTGTGCATTCTTGTTTCCCCATTTGTTATTTTGCTTCTGTACATGACTTACTTTCGATGTAGTATTTTGATTCTTTGGGGTATTCTTTCCAGACGACGTTGCTTTATTTTCTTCCTCTTCGCTCTCCGAAGGAATTTCAAACGCAGAGTTCTTTGCATCAAAATGTTCTCCCAGCTTTTAAACTTTGTACTCCATGCATTTGCTCTTACTTTCCTCCCTGAAATGATATGAAACAAACGCGAAATAAAACATATCTCCACGGCAGTTTCAAATCTGACGAAGCTCGACCTCGGCAAGTTGTCCGAGTCAAAGAGCGCCGACGTTCGATATTCGTCAGATTTTCCATGAAAGTCACGACGGTGATCCCCCGGCTTCGGTAGAGCCACGCAAACAAGACGCAGCAACATCCGAGGGACTTTTCGCAGAAAATCTTAATGGTAGAGCTCGTAGCTCGACAAAAGCTTTATTAGATCTCTCAAAGACCATCCTAGACTTCCCAACATCTTCTCCAACGGCTGCAAAGCATTCACATCGAAAGAAAGGCGCTACGAACAAATTTACATTGACTGCCTGATGATATATCGCGAGAATATACAAGAAATTTGCCAACTAACTTCAAAAGTTTGTCTGCCCGTCAAAAGGTTTGTTGGAGTTGCAAAACAAATTAGATTTCACAGACAATAACTACTAACAGTTGCATTACACGAATTCTTGTCGTAAGAACCTGCTTTTAAGAAACTCAGCCATCAGACCGCCAAATATTAAGAAACTCCAGGACACGTACCTTTTACAAGAAGCTAAGAATATCTAAGAATTTGTGTCAGTACTACAAGTCTCTCAAGATTATCAGATTCTTCGTGTTCCCTTTCCTGTGTCCTCGTGAATTTCAAAACAAGGTCCTTGAAACCTTTGCGATGCTGCTTAGACATTATTCAAGGACAAGTACCTACGAGCAACATGATACGTGAACAAATGATAATAAAGTAAGAATATTTTAAGGATTTCCTTTACTAAGGTAAATAGTTTCTAAACTTAAACTATTTAAGTATCGAGGTTTCTTAATTTCTTGGCGATTTGAGAGTTGAATTTCTCATAAGCAATTTCATAAAAACATACCTTTACGTGGAAAATATATGTTAAGAAACTTTTAAAAATGACAGAGGAAATCCTTCGGACATTCTTACGTTATTTTCACTATTTTGTGTGTCATATTGCTTGGAAGGTACTCGAGAAAAGTCTGATTGGAAAGGCTTCATAAAAGTTTTTTGTTTTGAAATGTTCAGGTCAAAAGTAGTAGACATGAAGACTGTTATTGAACCTTTGGGAAATTCTGAAGAAACTTTTGTAATATTACTTTTGTAACTTTTATAATTTTATTTTGTATTATTTGTAATAATATTTTATAATTTTGTACTATGGACACCCTATGACATTAGTAATTGCTTGGTATCTGTCATGTAAATACACACGTCGTACGATCTTATATCAGTTCAGTACTACACAAGCATGTAGCATGTTGTTGTCTGTGTACCCTCTCGCCTCCCTGCAACCAGGGATATTACAATGGCGACGGGGAGAAAATGACCAAACAGCTTCATCATGGAAGAAGAAATCACAGATGTCTCTATACAGCTTACAATTTACGTGGTCAGAAAGCAAGCAGTGACATGATTTCCCAAAAGCAAGACACAGAACTGCGTTGCGGAAAGGCAGCAATGCCACATCGAATAGGATGAAGTTAGCCGAAACAAAAGCAGAAACAGGGCACAAAATGCCAGCACGCTGTCAGAATAACAAAAAAAGCGTCGGGAACCATGGCAGAAATGCATAAGAAACCATGGACATCACTCAAAACATCCACAGTCAACGATGGAGCAGCAAGAAAGCCTGTCTTCTCGTACAAACTTCAACCATCTTACCAACTGGATGATGGAGGAGGATAGCATCACCCAGAGGCCGTTGGAAGCACCTTGCTTGCATCATCAGAAAAAGTAAGATTTAGTCAAAGTGGGCTTATTCACGTAATGCTGAGATAAGGCGTCACTTCTACATAAGAACACGAAACAAGAAACTCACAAAAAGATATTTATCCTGCTCTCAAAAAGCGGAGCATCCAAGAACAAAAAGTTGGAAAATCCTTCCTGAGAAAAAACACGCTGCGGAAGCCAGCCGGAATTTGAATGACTGCAGAAGCCAGTCAACAGTGGAAATACTTTCGTGACAGAATGGCATGTGGAGTTCAAGACATTTGAAAGTCAGAATATTTGATAAACAGGTGAAACGATGGACTATTCATGTGCTAAAAATTTGAACTTTGTATTGGCAATGCAGAGAAGTGCCACGTTGCATGCTCAACGATGCATCGAAATTGGAATTCAATAGATGAAGAGATGGGAGGGTCACTTTGGAACAACAATAGCCTACGATAACTGAACTCCTGATCACTGAAGCTTGAAATAAAGAGAGATTTTCAAACAGAACTGGATTTGTCGAAATTCAAAGATACCGGATTTGACGTTAACATCATTCAATTTTTATTTACGTTTATTTACTTTTGTTTATTTTAATTTCTAGAAGAAAAGGAGAGATGTAATGTCCTGTACTATGGACACCCTATGACATTAGTAATTGCTTGGTATCTGTCATGTAAATACACACGTCGTACGATCTTATATCAGTTCAGTACTACACAAGCAAGTAGCAGGTTGTTGTCTGTGTACCCTCTCGCCTCCCTGCAACCAGGGATATTACAACTTTGAGTATCTATGTACTCAAACCAATGCTCAAAATTTGAAAATCTTAAGAAATTTTGGATACTTTCAGTACTGACCCAAATATTCAGTTCCTTATAAAAGGATGTGAAAACTATGCTAACTTTTACAACAAACTTGTCTGTGGGCTGGGCTTAGAGTTGTTAAGTTTTGACCCCAGGTCTTCCCGGGGTTAAAGTTTCTTATAGATTTTATAATTTTTTACAAAATTGAATTTAAAACTTCACACAGGCACAGAGTTGGCTATTAGTGGCTTCTTATAAGTAATGATATAGCATTGCTTAATTATTGCTTGTAAGCAATAAGCGTGATAAATCGTTGTCAAAATCTCCCTTAATAAGAATTTAACAATTTGAAATGTGCTCACAGCAAGACAACATCTGCAAAGTAGATAGAAAGAATACCTGCTTTACCGTCGTCTTCCTTGTGAATTATTTGTAATTCCATCAATTTGGTTTCATTCACCCTCCATCCCAAGCGCAGGGATTAAAAATCTTGGCAGTTGTTTCGATACTTTGCTCCAACTTTCAGTCGTAACCGACAATCTTCCTATTTATTCCATACTGGAAATTGTATTCAAATGTCTAAAGAAACTGATGCTTGTCTCTAAAACTGCCACCAATCATTCATTCCAAGCAACTGCGAGGAAACTACATGAACACTTGTGGTCCTATGTATTAGCATCCTTTTCCCTTTGAAATTTTCAAAAAAATCGATTTACTCGAGCGTGCAATGTTTTTTTATTGGGGGGTACCCCAAGTGGCCTAAATCTAGCTGCGTAACGCGGAAGCAATGATTGGTCAATTTTAGGAGAAAACGTGATCTGATCAGAGGATGAGTCAGCGCCCCATGGGAACTTCGGACAAAAGAACAGATTTGGCGGCTATGTTGGCAACAACGTGGGTTGCAGCTGCCAAGTGGAATACCTAACCACTTATATGCATTTCCTGAACAGTATGGTGCAACTAAAAAGGGCATACCATTGTCAGAATCTGATCTAATTGAAGTTGCTGAATTGTCACATCTTGGTTCGCCTATGCACTATCTTAGTCAAGAAGATCACGATCAGCTTCATGAACTTCTTCCAGAGCCAGAAAAAATTGAATGCAAAGATTTAGTTCCTGCTTTCAAGTTTCTTAGAGGCTCGGCTGCTCCCGTGTAATTCAACTTGGCAGTTTGATACTGAGATCTGAAGAGATTTTAAAGTGTATCCATTGCTGATAAAGAAAATTTGTTAGGTGTTGTTAAGTTACCTAACATCATAGGCATACGAAGTATAGGACCTGGAAGGGCTGTATGGAGGGCTGCAGGGAAGGCCCCTATTCAAACAAAATTTACCATATTTAAATCTCTGTTTGGGCAGTTTCATCTCATTGATCCCATCCTGTTTGGGAAAGATCCAGACCAAGTCCCAGTAAACATATACAGACATACACCCACATCAAGGGTTTGCTCACATGTAACTAAACAGAAAATATAACATCAGCAGAAAACTCTAAGAAGGTTTCTCTCTTACATAAAAAAATAATGATTATCATTCTGGGTATAATGAAGAACTCAACATGCAGCTAGCGCAACATTTCACTGTAAATAGCATTGTGTCTGGTCCAGTTCTTACCCAGACTATCCCATAGGACAACCTGGGGGGCAGCAAAGATTTCTTGCATAAATACCTGGAGGTGGGTGAAGAAATTTCTTTAGCAAATGTCTAGGGGGCAGGGAAGAATCAATAGCTACATTCCTGATGTCCAAGCTCTAGCACATCCAAGATCTTGTTGAAGACTACCATCCTCTGCAGTTTGGGTGGGCCTTATAGATCCCCATACATAAGCAAACTGTAATTAGAAAAGGAAATTTTGTTAATTGTAAAAACGGTTTAACATTGGATTCTATCAAAAGTTATAAGTATGTTCAGTCTGAATTGTCCATTTTTTCATTCTCTGGCAGTGCAAGCATCTTGCAATATCTGTTACAATTGTGCTCAGCAAGAAACCGGTTAATTGCTTCATGAGAAGGGTTTCCTGCACAGAAGTTTAGCTCTCCAACATCCAGCAGTGTCATGGTCGCAATTTCTGGATCACATAGGCTGTATCCGACCCCTTGCAAATCAAGTACCATCACTTGCATTTCTGTGTACACATACGAAAAGTGTGCAAAGCATGATGCTTTCTCAATCATTACCTCGTGCGTGGGTGATGATGCTTTTGCAGCAACTCCAGTGTTATTAATATATTTCTCGGAGTCTCCTGCAATTTATTCCTCAACAGTGACAGGTACACTGTCAATTGAAGCAGAGGCGGATCCAGACCGGTGCAAGAGGTGCTCGAGCCCCGGTCAGATTTTCATAGCTGTGTCAAAATCCATAAACCATTATCGATTTGTTTCGAAAAATGATCTGTAACATCATTTTGTTCTACTTATTAACCAAAAAATGTCTTGATACATCCTAAAATGCGTCTGTTAGGCACGCAGTGTCTTATGAGCTTGAAATGCTAAGAAGGCAAATTGCGGTAAATTGCGGACCATTCCGTCTTGAAGAATTAATCTTGGCCATTTCGCATTTCAATTGGTTTACGTCATTTTACCCCGAGCCCCTATGACCCGCATGTTATGCCCGTTGCAAAAGCTATCTGGCCAATGAAGTCCATCTTCACCGGTGCTCAACGTCACTTTGACCGCCGCTCAAATGGAATCCACCAATCAAATAGCGGGGCTGACCGGGGCTCGACGTCAAAATGACATCACTCGATCTGCAGGACAATGTTCTTGGAAGAGTCAAATGACTTATTCAGAACTCAAGATGGCTGACTGGCTGGTCGACCCTCCTCGCATGCATGCTCTTGAAGAGAAATACTGCGAAGCAAGTCAATCACCCACTTCGCTGCTGCAAGGGATGCAGTATTAGATAAGAAATAAAGGAGGTAAGCAGTAAATATACAGTCACCAAAACACATAATTGCTATCTTTTTGTGAAACATCAATTTTCATGATGTATGGAGGGGAGGAAGGCGCCAAGCAATCAACACACAGCAAAGACCTGCTGCCTGGACGGTATGAAGATAATCTTGTCTCGATTTGATTTGACTCCTGTTACAATACGTTACTATTATTTATTCCACGCAACTGAAGTGTTAATTATAAGTTTGCTTCAGATCTTACAGCTTTTCCAGCCAATATTTGTTTGGATATTTGCAATGATGATGGAGTATTTAGGCCTGTTGTGGTATGGATCGCCCGCCTTCATCAGCAAAATAAATTTTTGGAATTCCGTTTTATTGAAATTTGCTAAATTAACTTGTTGTTAGGGTTTTATCAGCCTTCATCAGTTCATCAACAAACACAGAATATTTCAATGCCCTCTTGCAAAGCAGAAAGCAATCTCCAATTTCAAAACACCAAAAACATGAAACATGAGACTATGAAGTTTCAAGGTTTGGACTTCCCTTGATTGTATTACCACAGGGGGTTCTCGGCTGAATTTCGAGCACTGGGGTGTGCTGCCCACAGCACAGTTTCAAAATGGTACCGTTGGCTGCATCAATTTTGTGAAAATTAGGCTTGACTAGACTGAATTCTACATCAAAGTGCCTGGCGTTTTCTACACAAATATTGCCAAATATGCTTTCTCTAGACCAAAATCACCAAAACTTTGGGTTTCTCAACAAGAATCACCAAAATGTGACAAAAAGGATGCCCTTGCGGGTGGCACATCTCTAGGTACCTTTACAACGGAAGGGCCCTCCTGTGGTTTTTATAACACTTTGCCAATTAATGGGCGTGACCTTAATTTCCAGCCAACTGAAGGTGTCGCCACCAAAACTTTTCAAGCCCCGGTCAGATTTTATCCTGGATCCGCCCCTGCGAAGAGTAATATACCTTATTGTAGGAGAATGATTTCCCAAAGGAAGATGGCAATTTTCTCTGCAGGCTTTGTGAAATGCTTTAAATGCATCTGCACTTGCTTACGAGTGTGTTGGTCTGCTGTCATATTTAATGCGGTTAAAACTGGATCCATTTGCATCTTTTTACACTCCTTTATAACCCATTTGCCTGAGCTGGTCTCATCTGTGGCAAGGAAAGCATTTCTGAAACCACCTTCTGCAAAAGAAGCATTTTCTTTGAGAAGTTCCATTTTCCCCTTTTCTTTTCTGCAACAATGTACCTTTCAAGCTCTAATTTGACTCTAATTACATTTGGTGGCTTCACCAATTTGCGAGCTTGAAGGAGAGCAGCAACAGATACTGACTGTGGAAAAGCTGTTGGTGGAACAGGTAGTAGAGAGATATCACTCTTGACATAGTTGCCTGTTGAAACTATTGCATTCCCATAGGATGAGCTGCCAGTGACCGCTTTCTTTTTCACATCTTTCTCCCAAGGACCTTTCACCTTCTTTGCTTTTGATGGTTTTTCCACTGCTGAGAGATTCGTTGTAAATCGCACGCAGTAAAATTTTTTCCCAGAAATCTGTTCCGTAAGGAAGCACGAAGGTCCTCGATCGCTCAATAAAATGTCGCATTAGCCTTGCGGCATGTCGTAAAACTTTTCACAAGCATCTCTGATGTTGTCAATGCTGAGCTCATCGTAACCAGTGAAATCGACGAAGTCCCGTGTGTCGAAAGGCTCGTACTCCTTTGATCTATTTGGCGTTGAACTCATTCGTTGTACCATGATGCTGCTGGGTCTTGGACATTTGTTCTTTGTTTTTCTGTTGCCACTTCTCTTTCTTTAACAATCTGTTGAAAATCTTCCCAGGTGCGCTTCTTTGCTGCCATGATGTTATGGAAAAGAAGTTGGCCTGGATGTGAGGGCAGCTAGTTATGGAACTTTTCCCGCCAAACGCCAAAGCCAAAATTAGTGCGTTCCTTTGACGATCAAAACAATCATGATTTCACCAAATCGAGGTATGATAGTAATAATCTGCGTTCCTTTGGCCCGTTTGCAATCATGATTACCAATCAAAACAAACCAGCTCTCCACCTTGTTTGGTTTGATTGTTGAATCCAAAGCGAGATCAGGAAAAGATGGCTTCCTACAAAACCATGACAACCAATTAAATTTGTTACCCTCTCCGGGCTTCGGGCAAATGCTTGATTCTCTCCAGTCGCAGGGGACAAAATGGCTCAAACCAACGCAGGTAAGGTGGTGTTGACTTGTTTGAGTCCTGTAATGCAGATATTCTTGCTGTTCTCAAATAATATCGAAATATGTGCAGCGTATATTCTTTTATATGTTTTTTTAGCCTCTTTATTCAGAATGATCTCAGGAGGCTTGCACTTACCCAGGTTCTTCAGCTAGCCTCATTCATAACCAATTAATTTTGATACGTAATTTAGGTAGGCTATATCAAGTCGCACCATAAAGCAACAGAAATTTCTGAAATTACAATTTAATTTGTATGATAATGGGATTTATCTTCAGCCGAGTTTCGTACCATTGGAGTAGCTAGAATTTCTTGGTACCACAAGCATAGATCGAAGAAGCGAAGAAGGAGAGAGAGAGAGAGAGAGAGAGAGAGAGAGAGAGAGAGAGAGAGAGAGAGAGAGAGAGCACTCCCTGAAGATAGCTAATTCAGCTTTCTAATTCTTTTATAATTTTTGGCACATGGTGACCATTTTCTAACAACGTTCCTATAATTGGTAATCGTTTTCAAAGAAGAATGTCTTGATTTTTTGAAACATGCAACTCAAAGACTAACAGATTAGACTTTGACATTGTATTCTGGTGTTATTTTCATTTGTAGGCAAACTGCTTAGAACTCCAGATGGAAGCATCTACATCATTAAGGATGGAAAACTTATCAATGTGAATGTAAAAGCAAAAGAAAGTAATGTTTCAATGGAGCAAAACTGCATCCCAAACTCAAGACCAAGCCTTATTGAGAAGCAGCCAATTGATGTTGCAATGAGAAAAGATCTGCTTGCAATTCATGCTGATGAAACAAGGAAGAATGGTCAGAAAAAGGTCACTGAGGAAAAGGAAGATGATCAAAATGAAAAGAAAATTTGGAGGAAGCAAGAAACGATCAGCCTTCTAGAACTGTACAAGGAAAATCGTATAGATTTTGAAAACAAAAGATACAAAACAAAAAAAGAAATATGGGTGGCACTGGCAAAGGCTTTTGCAGATGATGGAATTTATGCTACTGCAAGTCAATGTGACAGCAAGTATCACAACTTACTCGCAACCTATAAAGAGAAAAAAGACAAAAGAAGTTGCGATGCAGCAGAAACATGGGCATATATGGAAATTATGGATGAAATACATGGCTGCAAAGCAAATATCAATCCACAAAATTTAGAAGATGCTGGCAGTCTTCCAGTTGTGGGAAATGAGCTCAATACTTCATCATCATCTGATGCTTCAGTGTCAACTGATACAGAGCAAAGCAAAGGGAACGAAAGAAAGAGAAAGACAGGATCAGCAGACATTTTAGAGTACCTAAGAGAGGAAAGTGCAAAGAGGGAAAAGAGGCATGAAGAGAGGTTGGCTGTTGCTAATCGGTTAGCAGATATTCTGGAAAGAAAACTTTCATAACAGTTCAATGCAAATGAATATTGTTTATTCCAAGTCTTATTTGTTGAGTTGTGACATTTCAAATTAACCATTGTGATCAGATGATTATAATCTTGATAATATTATGTTGTAAATCAATTCAAATGATTGAAGTTGAGTACAGTATTTCCCAACTACCTCAGAATCCACCTTTAAGAAATTGCTGACCAAAGCAAACAGATGGACCCTTCATAATCCAAAATATTTCATCACAACTAATCTTTAAACTATTGATAAAGGGATGTACAGGACTGGTCACTGGGGCAATATTGTTTATGATTTGTAGGTCAAGTTTGTAAAATTTTATGGAAGCATTTCTTTATATTATAATTGCAGCTGAGAAATGCTGTACAAGGGTAGGCAGGGGGTAACAGGGGTAGGCAGGGTCTCCTAGTAAGAAACTGCCATCTGGAAAAGCAAGGTCTCTGCTGTCAGGGTTTTCAGCAGCTAGGTATATCTGTGATCTTCTTAAAACTCGAGCATCATGAACACTTCCTGGAAAGCCTACATTTATATTTGTGAATTTAAGCTCATGGTCACATATTCCTTGCAAAACGATGGAAGGAAAGCCTTTCCTATTTATGTAGAAATTTCAACCCAAAATACTGTGTCTGGAAATGTAACATATACAAAACCAGTCATTTACGAGACTTTAAAGTTTTAATCCACTTGTGACAACATGTTCACAATTTGATCCCTTTTGGCACTTCCATCATCATCATTGTTGTAAATTCCTTCAAATTGATTAGGATCATTGTCTTCTTCCTCTTCTTGGCCTTCAAAGATGTCATTTTGATAAATGCAAATGTTATGAATAACACAGCATGCAATTACCAATGTGTTAATATCCTTAACATTTACCATGTCAATCATTCTGAGTTTGCGAAATCGTCCCTTCAGTTGTCCAAAGGCTCTTTCAATGTGTACCCTTGTAGCTGAAACTTTATAATTGTAGGATCGCCTTGCTCTGTTCAGCCTACCAGTATCCTTAAAAGGGGGCATCAGCTACGGTAACAGGGGTAGGCAGGGTCTCCTAGTAAGAAACTGCCATCTGGAAAAGCAAGGTCTCTGCTGTCAGGGTTTTCAGCAGCTAGGTATATCTGTGATCTTCTTAAAACTCGAGCATCATGAACACTTCCTGGAAAGCCTACATTTATATTTGTGAATTTAAGCTCATGGTCACATATTCCTTGCAACACGATGGAAGGAAAGCCTTTCCTATTTATGTAGGCTGCTTTATCTTGCGATTGCATAAGAATTTCCAAATGACTTCCATCAATCAATCCAATTACTCCTTTGATTCGCTTCATCTCATAGAATCCCTTCAAGGCAGAGTCTTTGTATGCACCAGTAGGCCAAACAATGAACTCACTAGAAAGCGATCTTACCACCTCTAAGACTCTGGCTACTGTTCTTTTGACGCTTGATTTAATGATGTTAAATCGGTCGGCAACGTCACGCATGCAGGACTGGTTGGCAACGTACCAAAGCGTAACTAAGAGCTGCTTGTTAAGCGTGACATGGAAACTAACATCCTTATCTAGACATTTTGCTTCTTGTGATTGTTTACTTTAACTTTCTTCCATTAACTTCATTTGTGGAATTGAAGAATTCTGTATCCATAACTGTACTATTTTACATGGAAATTAACATCCTTATCTTCACAGTTTGCTAGTTGTAATTGTTTACTTTAACGTTCTTCTATTAAATTAGTTTGTTGATTTAAAGAGTTTTATACGCATTATTTCACTTGCTTACATTGACATTAACATCCTTAAGTAGAAACTTTGCTTGATTTAATTGTTTGCTTCCGCTTGGTTCTATCAACTTAGTTCTTTGAAATAAAGAGTTTTATTCCCATAATTTCATTTCTTTACATGGAAACTAACATCCTTATCTGGACACTTTGCTTGTTTTATTTGTTTACTTTAACTTTCTTCTAACAACATAGTTCGTTGAATTAAAGAGCTTCATACCGATAACTATACTTGTTTACATGGAAATCAACATCCCTAACAGAAAAACTTACATTGAAGTTTTTGTTTACTTTAACTTTCTTCTATTAACTTAATTCGTGGAATTGAAGCATTTTATACCCATGACTGCACTTGTTTAAATGGAAATTAGCATCCTTATCTACACAGTTTGCTAGCCGTAATTTTTTACTTTAACATTCTTCTATTAACTTAGTTTGCTGATTTAAAAAGGTTTATACCCATTATTTCACTTGTTTACATGGAAAGTAACATCCGTATCTAGACCCTTTGCTTGTTTTGATTGTTTACTTTAACTTGGTTCTATTAACTTATTTCGTTGAATTACAGAGATTCATACCTATAACTGCACTCGTTTACCTGGCAATTAACGTCCTTAGCAACATACTTTTCTTGTTATAATGTCTTACTTTACCTTTGTTGTATCAACTTAATTTGTGGAATTGAGGAGTTTTATACCCATAACTGCACTTGCTTACATGGAATTTCACATCATTATCTAAACAGTTTGCTAGTTATAATTGTTTACTTTAACGTTTTTCTGTAAACTTAGTTTGTTGCTTTAAAGAGTTTTATACCCATTATTTCACTTGTTTACATGGAAACTAACATCCGTATCTAGACTCTTTGCTTGTTTTAATTGTTTACTTAAACTTGGTACTATTAACTTATTTCTTTGAATTACAGAGATTCATACCTATAACTGCACTCGTTTACATGGCAGTTAACGTCCTTAGCAACATACTTTTCTTGTTGTAATGTCTTACTTTACCTTTGTTGTATCAACTTAATTTGTGGAATTGAGGAGTTTTATACCCATAACTGCACTTGTTTACATGGAAATTCACATCATTATCTACACAGTTTCCTAGTTGTATTGATTTACTTTAACTTTCTTCTATTAACCTAATTCGATGAATTAAAGAGTTTTATACCCATTAATTCAATTGTTTACATGGAAACTAACATCCTTAACTAGGCACTTTGCTTGTTGTAAAGCTTTAATTTACGTTTGTTTTATTTAGTTATTTCGTAGAAGTGAAAGCTCTAGACTCATAACAGCACTTTTTTACATGGAAATAAAGATCCTTATCTACACAGTTTGCTAGTTATAATTGTTTACTTTAACGTTTTTCTATAAACTTAGTTTGTTGATTTAAAGAGTTTTATACCCATTATTTCACCTGTTTACATGGAAACTAACATCCTTCTCTACACCCTTTTCTTGTTTTAATTGTTTACTTAACTTTCTTCTATTGACTTAATTCGGGGAATTTAAGAATTCTCTACCCATAATATCTAGATACTTTGCTTCTTGTATTTTTTTACTTTACCTTTGTTTTATAAAACTAAATTTGTCGAATTGAGAAGTTTTATACCTATAACTGCACTTGTTTACATGGAAATTAATGTCCTTAACTAAATACTTTGCTTGTTCTATTTGTTTACTTTAACTTTCTTCTATTAACCTAATTCGTTGAGTTAAAGAGTTTCATACCTATAACTGCACTCGTTTACATGGCAATTAATATCCTTGGCAACACACTTTTCTTGTTGTAATGTTTACTTTACATTTATCGTATTAACTTAATTTGTTGAATTGGGGAGCTTTATGCGCATAACTGCACTTGTTAACATGGAAATTCACATCATTATCTACACAATTTGCTTCTTGTATTGGTTTATTTTAACTTTCTTCTATTAACTTAATTCGTTGAATTAAAAGGTTTTATACCCAGGATTGCACTTGTTTACATGGAAACTTACATCCTTATATACACAGTTTGCTACTTGTCATTGTTTGCTTTAACTTTCTTCTAATAACCTATGTTGATTTAAAGAGTTTTATACACATTATTTCACTCACTTGTTTACATGAAAACTAGCATCCTTAACTAGGCACTTTGCATGTTAATTTCACTTTGTTCTACTTACTTAGTTCGTTGAATTACAGAGTTTCATACCCATTACTGCACTTGTTTGTATGGAAATTAACATCCTTATCTGCAAAGTTTGCTTGTTGTATTGGTTTATTTTAACTTTGTTTTATTAACTTAATTTCTTGAATTGAAGAGTTTTATACCCATAAGTGCACTAGTTTACGTGGCAATTACTTTAATTTGTGGAATTGAGGAGTTTTATACCCATAACTGCACGTGTTTACATGGACATTCACATCAATATCTATACAGTTTGCTTGTTTTATTTGTTTACTTTAGCTCGTTTCTATTGACTTAGTTCGTTCAATTAGAGAGATTTATACCGATAACTCCACTTGTTTACATGGAAATTAATGTCCTTAACTAAATACTTTGTTTGTTCTATTTGTTTACTTTGACTTTCTTCTATTAACCTAATTTGTTGAATTAAAGAGTTTCATACCCATTACTGCACTTGTTTGCATAGAAATTAACATCCTTATCTACAAAGTTTGCTTGTTGTATTGGTTTATTTTAACTTTGTTGTATTAATTCAATTTCTTGAATTGAAGAGTTGTATACACATAAGTGCACTAGTTTACGTGGCAATTACTTTAATTTGTGGAATTGAGGAGTTTTATGCCCATAACTGCACTTGTTTACAAGGAAATTAACATCCTTAACTACACACTTTGCCAGTTGTAATGTTTTTCTTTGCCTTTGTTGTATTAACTTAATTGAGGAATTCAAAAGTTGCATACCCATAACTGCACTTGCATACATGGAAATTAATGTCCTTAACTAAATACTTTGCTTGTTTTACTTGTTTACTTTAACTTTCTTCTATTAACCTAATTCGTTGAATTAAAGAGTTTTATACCCATAACTGCACTTGTTTACATCGAAATTAACCTCCTTAGCAATACACTTTTCTTGTTGTAATGTTTCACTTTACCTTTGTTGTATTAACTTAATTCGTGGAATCGAGGAGTTTTATATCCATAACTGCACTTGTTTACATGGACATTAACATCCTTATCTACATAGTTTGCTACAATCTTGGTCAAAATACTTGGGACAAGTCACAAAATTTGCACTTCTTCAGTCTTTGATTGCGTGCCCTCCGCTCCCCCCGTTTCAATGTTGCTTGAATCAAACACCATTCGACCATCTCAACATTGAGATAGGGGGGAAGGGGATTAGAAGTTTCTAAACGTAAGTTTGTGCGTCGATATGTTAGAAAACATCATGAAAACACGGAAATTTGCCTGTGTCCCAGCTTATTTTGACCAGGATTGTCTGAAAATGGTTGTTGGCAAATAATTACTCATAGCTTGAGAATCCATAGAGATATTTGCGTTAAATTTTACCACCATCATTCCTAACACAAGGTGTAACTTCTGAGCCATTTATGCCGAAAAGGGCGTTGTTTGCTAAATTTGCTGGGCACTAACTTCAATGTGGGCGTGGCAAAAATATTGCGCTTTACAGAAACATACAGATTCCTATATGAAACGTGAGAAACACAAGGGCTCTAAGCTTTCTTCCACTATCGCCGGATTCTATACTCTGTTGATCTTTTGAATGTGAATAATTGATGCTAGAAAAGCTTTTGGGGCATCGTCTGGGGTCTCGTTTCTTATGAATTCCTCGGTTCTCCAAACGGCCCTCCTCAGAAAACGCCCCATAATTCTGGGATAAGTTAAGCTCTTTCGGTAAATTCGTTTGATTCCACATTAGAACATCAAAATCTTCCTATTCATGCAAAATTCCGAGTAAAAATCGCGTGGAAGGGGAAAATCCAACGGTTACCCAAAAATAAAAAAACTTAGAATAAACAACTCCGGATAAGTTATTTATGAACTTGATGGGTAATCGTAAAAAATGGCACTTCGTGAAATATTACTGCAAAGACTGACTGTAGGCTGTTAAAAATTCTGCACAGCAGAATGAGACAAAATTCGTCAAGATAGGGCCAGCGAAGCCAAAGTTATTAATTTTTAAGTAAGGGAGAAGCGCTGAAGACTTGATCACTTTCCTCAACGTTCCTGCCATTGCCTAAAACCACCTTGTCGGCACGCGACCTCTGCATTCTTCTTCAACAAAAGCTTCTGCACTACAATTTTTTGGGGCTCAATGGACGATTAAATCCCCTCCAAGGGTGAATGCAAGTTTGTTGGAGTGAAGTTAATGTCATTGAAAGTAAAATGAATCGGTAGAGATTTGAGAAAGGGCACATTTGAAAACAAGACAATTGCGCTGTGGATGCGCACAATTGGCACTTTCTCAAAAGATAACTTTGTTTTCAAGTCCTATTTCCCAGTGGTGCTGTTTTCAAACAAAAACCACTCGCAGATTTCATACGGAAGGGATTTTGTAGAACGCAATGGCAAAATCGTTCATAATTTGATGAGGTCATAGTTCTGATGAATAAATCAGTAACTATGAAAACTTTAAACTTTGAAGTGCTCTTGAGTTTAGCCCACACTAAGTGGCTATCCATTCATAATATAAGGGGTTGTCGGATACAAGCAGATTTGGATTTATTCTAACATTTATGATAAGCAGTAATTGCAGTTTTTCAGACAATCTTGGTCAAAATACTTGGGACAAGTCACAAAATTGCACTTCTTCAGTCTTTGATTGCGTGCCCCCCGCTCCCCCCGTTTCAATGTTGCTTGAATCAAACGCCATTGGACCATTTCAACATTGAATTAGGGAGGAAGGGGGATTAGAAGTTCCTAAACGTAAGTTTAAGCGTCGATATCTTAGAAAACATCATGAAAACACGGAAATTTGCCTGTGTCCCAGCTTATTTTGACAAGGATTGTAGTTGTACCGGGTGTCCCAGAAAAAACGCAACAGATTTGAAAATTTCTAATGGCAACTGTTTCATACTCATTATCAAAAGATTATTTTTATTGAAATCTGCAATGATTAGAATGAATTTTGATATATTTTTCGTTATTTTTAGGGACTTTGTTTTAAAGTTAAAAATCAGCAAACTTCAAAAATGCCCCTACGTCAAAACCAGAGCTGCTTCAATAGCAATACTGAATTATAGTGTCATATTATAAAACATGACATTTCCAGCAATTACCGAAGACTGCTGACAAGGATGCAACACACAAGTTTATTAAACATTTAGCAGACACTTTTATAAAGATTTCGGTCAAGGCACAGTTACTCCTTATAAGATGACTAGGCCCTCATCGATAAGAGTTATACTTTTAATTGGAAATTAACACTGAAAACTCCCTCACAACTGGATAACTCATGAATCAGCAAGGGATCCCTTTGTCACCTTTTCTTGATCAAACTGTGTGCTTGTCTGTAACCCTGTGAAGTTTCATGTATACCATGCTTGAAACTTTGCAGTATAGTAGTTTGCACTAATGCAGTATAGTAGTTTCCAGCTCTAGTTTGTCCTGACAACAAATTTAATGTTTGTTTATTTTTAACTCTGCAACCAAGTCATCAAAAATTCTGCAAAATATATCAAAAATTAAACTAATTATTGCAGACTTAGAGAAAAATAATAATTCAATCATTAATTTGAAACAGCTCGTGTCAGAATTTTTTAAATCCGTTGCGTTTTTTTTTGGGACACCCGGTAATTGTTTACTTTAACTTAGTTTGTTGATTTAAAGAGTTTTATACACATTATTTTACTTGTTTACATGAACTCTAAAATCCTTAACTAGACGCATTGCTTGTTTTATTTGTTTACTATAACGTTCTTCCATTAACTTAGGTCGCTCAATTACGAAGTTTTATAGCTATATCTGCACTCGTTTACATGGTAATTAGCACCACACTTTTCTTGTTGTATTGTTTTACTTTACATTTGTCGCATTGACTAAATTTGTAGAATTGAGGAGTTTTATACCCATAACTGCACTTGTTTACATGGAAATTCACATCATTATCTACAAACTTTGCTTTTTGCATTGGTTTACTTTAACTTTCTTCTATTAACTCAATCCGTTGAAAAAAGTTTTATACCAATACATCACTTGTTTACTTGTTTAAAGTTTTATGTCCAAAACAGTAATCTTTTACATGGAAATTAACATCCTTGGCAATAAACTTTGCATGTTCTAATGTTTTTTTTTTACCTTTGTTGCATTATAGTAATTCGTGGAATTGAAGAGTTTTATACCCATAACTGCACTTGTTTACATGGAAATTAACATCCTTAAAAACACAAACTGCTTGTTGAAATGTTTTACTTTGCCTTTGTTGTATTAACTTCCTTCGCAAAATTACAGAGTTTTATACCCATAACTGCACTTGTTAACAAGGAAATTAACATCCTTAACTACACACTTTGCTGGTTGTAATGTTCTACTTTGCCTTTGTTGCATTAACTTTATTTGTTGAATTGAAGAGTTTTATATCCAAAACAGTAATTGTTTACATGGAAATTAACATCCTTGTCAATACACTTTGCATGTTCTAATGATTTATTTTACCATTGTTGTATTATATTAATTCATGGAATTGCAGAGTTTTATACCCATAACTGCACTTGCTTACATGGAAATTAACATCCTTAAATACACATATTGCTTGTTGTAATGTTTCACTTCCGTTTGTTGTATTAACTTAATTCGACAAATTGAATTTTATATCCATAACTGCATTTTTTTATTTGGAAATTAACATCCTTAACTAGCACTTTTCTTGATTTAATTGATTACTTAGACTTGGTTGTATCGACTTAGTTCGTTGAAATAAAGGGCTTTATACCGATAAATGCAGTTTTTTAAATGAAAATCAACATCCTTGACTACACACTTTGCTAGTTGTAATGTTTCAATTTGCCTTCGTTGTATTATATTAATTCGTGGAATTGAAAAGTTTCATACCCATCACTGCACTTGTTTACTTGGAAATTAACATCCTTAACTACACACTATGCTAGTTGTAATGTTTTACTTGGCCTTTGTTGTTTCAACGTAATTCTTGGAATTGAAGACTTTCATACCCATAACTGCACTTGTATACAAGGATATTAACATCCTGAACTATACACTTTCTGTTGTATTGTCTTTCTTTTCCCTCGTTGTATTAACTTAATTGTGGAATTGAAAAGTTTTATACCCATTACTACGCTTGCTTACATTAAAATTAACATCCTTAACTACACACTTTGCTTGTTGTAATGTTTTACTTAGCCTTTGTTTTTTTAACGTAATTCATAGAATTGAAGAGTTTTATACCCATAACTGCACTTATTTACAAGGAAATTAACATCTTTAACTACACACTTTTCTAGTTGTAATGTTTTTATTTTCCTGTGTTGTATTAACTTAATTGTGGAATTGAAAAGTTCCATACCCATAACTGCACTCGTATACATGGAAATTAAAATCCTTAACTAACAACTTTGCGAGTTGTAATCTTTTACTTAGCATTCCTTGTATTAACTTAATTCGTGGAATTGAAGAGTTTTATACCCATAAGTGCACTTGTTTACATGGAACTCAACATCCTTAACTACACACTGTGCTAGTTGTAATGTTTCACTTTACCTTTGTTGCAGTAGCTTAATTTGTGGAATTGAAGAGTTTTGTACCCATAACTGCACTTCTTTACAAGAAAATTAACATCCTTAACTACCCACTGTGCTAGTTGTAATGTTTTACTTTGCCAATGTTGTTTTAACGTAATTCGTGGAATTGAAGAGATTTATATCCATAACTGCACTTGTTTACATTGAAATTAACGTCTTTAACTAACAAATTTGCTAGTTGTAATCTTTTACTTTGCCTTTGTTATAATAACTTAATTCATGGAAATTAAGAGTTATATGCCAAAAACAGTTATCGTTTACATGAAAACTAACATCCTTAACAAAACACCTTGCTAGTTGTAATGTTTTCTTTCCCTTTGTTTTATTAACTTAATTGTGGAATTGAAAAGTTTTATACCCATAACTGCATTTGTTTACATGGAAATTAACATCCTTAACTACACACTTCCTTAGTTGTAATGATTTTCTTTGCCTGTGTTATATATTAATTTAATTCGAAGAAATGAAGGGTTTTATAGCCATAACTGCACTTATATACATGGAAATTAAGATCCCTATCCAACAATTTTGCTAGTTGTAATGTTTTGCTTTGCCGTTCTCGTATTAACTTAATTCGTGAAATTGAAGAATTCTTTGCTCAAAAGAGTAATTGTTTAAAAGGACATTAAAAATTTTAACTAACAACTTTTTGCTAGTTGTAATGTTTTAATTTGCCTTTGTTGTATTAACTTAATTTGTGGAAATGAAGAGTTTCATGCCCTAACAGTTAATGTTTACATGGAAATTATTATCCTTAACTATACACCTTGCTAGTTGTAATGTTTTTCTTTGCATTTGTTGTATTAACTTAATTGTAGAATTGAAAAGTTTCATACCCATAACTGCACTTGTTTACATGGAAATTAACATCCTTAACTACACACTTTGCTAGTTGTAATATTTTACTTGGCCTTTGTTGTTTTAACGTAATTATGGAATTGAAGAGTTTTATACCCATAACTGCACTTGTATACAAGGATATTAACATCCTGAACTATACACTTTGCTTGTTGTAATATTTTTCTTTTCCTTTGTTGTATTAACTTAATTGTGGAATTGAAAAGTTTCATACCAATAACTGCACTTGTGCACATGTAAATTAACATCCTTAAGTACACACTTTGCTTGTTTCTAATGGTTTACTTTGCCTTTGTTGTATTAATTTAATTCGTTGAATTGAAGAGGTTTATACCCATCAGTACACTTGTTTACATGAAACTTAACATCCTTAACTACAAACTATGCTAGTTGTAATGTTTCACTTTGCCTTTGTTGCATTAACTTAATTCGTGGAATTGAAGAGTTTTATACCCATACCTGCACTTGTTTACATAGAAATTAACATTCTTAACTACACACATTGATAGTGGTAATGTTTCTCTTTTCCTGTGTTGCATTAGCTTAATTGTGGAATTGAAAAGTTTCATACCCATAACTGTACTTGTATACGTAGAAATTAAGATCCTTAACTACACATCTTGCTAGTTGTTATGTTTTACTTTGCCTTTGTTGTTTTAACGTAATTCGTGGAATTGAAGAGTTTTATACCCATAACTGCACTAATTTACATGAAAATTAACATCATTAACTGACAATTTTGCTAGTTGTAATGTTGCACTTTGTCTTTGTTTTATTAACTTAATTGTGGAATTAAAAAGTTTTATACCTATACCTGCACTTGTTTACGTGGAAATTAACCTCCCTAACTAACAACTTTGCTAGTTGTAATGTTTTTCTTTGCCTTTGATGCATTTACTTAATTCGTTGAATTGAATAGTCTCATACCCATAGCTGCACTTGTTTACAAGTAAATTAACACTCTTTACTACATACTTTGCTTGTTGTAATCTTTCACTATATCTTTGCTGTATTAATGTAATTTCTGGAATTAAAGAGTTCTATACCCAAAACAGTTATTGTTTACATGAAAATTAACATCCTTAACTAGCACTTTGCTCGATTTAATTATTTACTTCCACTTGGATGTATATACATAGTTTATTGAATTAAAGAGTTTTACCATTGTGGCATTTACTTAATTCATTAAATTGAAGAGTTTTTTTACCCATAAGTGCACTTGTTCACATGGAAATTAACATCCTAAACTACACACTTTGCTTCTTGTAATGTTTCACTTTACCTTTGTTTCATTTAGTTAATTCGTGTAATTGAAGAGTTTTGTACCCATAACTGCACTTGTTTAAATGGAAATTAACATTCTTCACTACACATATTGCTAGTTGTAAAGTTTGACTTTTTCTTCCTTGCATTTACCTAATTTGTTAAATTGAAGAGTTTTTATACCCATAACTGCACTTGTTTACATAGAAATTAACATCCCTAATTATAAACTTTGCTGGTTGTAATGTTTTACTTTGTATTTGTTGCATCAACTTAAGTGATGGAATTGAAAAGTTTTATACTCCTAACTGCACTTGTTTACATTGAAATTAACATCCTTATTTACACATTTTTCTAGTTGTAATGTTTTTCTTTGCCTTTGATGTATTAACTTAATTGTGGAAATGAAGAGTTTTATACACATAAGTGCACTTGTTTACCTAGAAATTAACATCCTAAACTACACACTTTGCTAGCTGTATAGTTTGACTTTACATTTCTTGCATTTTCCTAATTCGTTAAATTGAAGAGTTTTATACCCATAACTGCACTTATTTACATGGAAATTAATATCCTTAACTACACACTTTGATAGTTGTAATGTTTCACTAAACCTTTGTTTTATTAACTTAATTGTGGGATTGAAGAGTTTATTACCCATAACTGCACTTGTTTAAATGGAAATTAACATCCTTAACTACACACTTTGCTAGTTGTAATGTTTCACATTACCTTTGTTGCATTTACTTAATTCGTTAAATTGAAGCCTTTTTATACCCATAACTGCACTTGTTTACATGGAAATTAACATCCTTAATTACACATTTTGCTAGTTGTAATGTGTTTCTTTGTTTTTGTTGTATTAACTTAATTGTGGAATTGAATAGTTTTATACCCATAACTGCACTTGTTTACATGGAAATTAACATCCTTCACTAAACATTTTGCTAGTTGTAAAGTTTGACTTTACATTTCTTGCATTTTCCTAATTCGTTAAATTGAAGAGTTTTTTTTACCCATAATTGCACTTGTTTACATGGAAATTAACATCCTTAACTACACACTTGCTAGTTGTAATGTTTCACTTTACCTTTGTTGCATTTACTTAATTCGATAAATTGAGGACTTTTGTACCCATAACTGCACTTGTTTACATTTAAATTAACATCCTTAACTACACATTTTGCTAGTTGTAATGTGTTTCTTTGTTTTTGTTGTATTAACTTAATTGTGGAATTGTATAGTTTTTTTTACCCATAATTGCACTTGTTTACATGGAAATTAACATCCTTAACTACACACTTGCTAGTTGTAATGTTTCACTTTACCTTTGTTGCATTTACTTAATTCGTTAAGTTAAAGAAGTTTTATATCAATAATTGCACTTGTTTACATGGAAATTAACATCCTTAATTATACACTTTGCTAGTTGTCATGTTTGACTTTTCCTTTGTTGCAGGTACTTAATTATAGTAATTGAAGAGTTTTGTACCCATAACTACACTTGTTTACATTGAAATTAACATCCTTCACTATAGATTTTGCTAGTTGTAACGTTTTTCTTTGCCTTTGTTGCATTTACTTAATTCGTTAAATTGAAGAGTTTTTATACCCATAACTGCACTTGTTTACATGGAAATCAACATCCTTAACTACACATTTTGCTAGTTGTAATGTGTTTCTTTGTTTATAATCTTTCACTGGGCCTTTGTTTTATTAACTTAATTGTTGAATTGAAAAGTTTTATACCAATAACTGCACTTGTATTCATGGAAATTAACATCCTTAACTACAGACTTTGCTACTTGTAATGTTTTCCTTTACCTTTGTTGCATTAGCTTAATTGTAGAATTGAAAAGTTTTATACCCATAACTGCATTTTCTTACATTAAAATTAACATCCTTAACTACACACCTTGCTAGTTGTAATGTTTCACTTTACCTTTGTTGCCTTTACTTAATTCGTGTATTTTAAGAGTTTTATACTCGTAACAGCACTTGTTTACATGGAAACTAACGTCCTTAACTACACATTTTGCTAGTTCTAATGTTTCAATTTACAATTGCTGCATTAACTTAATTGTGGAATTGAATAGTTTTATACCTATAACTGCACTTGCTCACATGGAAATTAACATCCTTAACTACACCATTTTCTAGCTGTAATGTTTTTCATTGCCTTTGTTGTATTAACTTAATTGTGCAACTGAAAAGCGTCATCCCCATAACTGCATTTGTTTACATGGAAATTGACATCCTTAACTATACACTTTGCTAGTTGTAATATGTTTCTTTGCTTTTGCTGTATTAACTTAATTGTGGAATTGAAGAGTTTTTATACCCATAACTGCACTTATTTACAAGGAAATTGAAATCCTTAACTACACACTTTGCTAGTTGTAATGTTTCACTTGACCTTTGTTGTATTAACTTAATTGTAGAATTGACCAGTTTTATACCAATAACTGCACTTGTTTACATGAAAATTAACATCTTTAACTACACACTTTGCTAGTTGTAATCTTTTACTTTACTTCTGTCGCATTAACTTAATTGTGGAATTGAAAAGTTGTATACCCATACCTCCACTTATTTACAAGGCAACTAACATCATTAATTACACACTTTTCTAGCTGTCATGTTTTTCATTGCCTTTTTTGTATTAACCCAATTGTGCAACTGAAAAGTTTCATCCCTATAACTGCATTCGCTTAAATGAAAATTAACATCCTTAACTACACACTTTGCTAGTTGTAATTTGTTTCTTTGCCAATATTGTATTAACTTAATTGTGTAATTGAAGAGTTTTTATACCCATAACTGCACTTATTTACAAGGAAATTGAAATCCTTAACTACACACTTTGCTAGTTGTAATGTTTCACTTGACCTTTGTTGTATTAACTTAATTGTAGAATTGAACAGTTTTATACCAATAACTGCACTTGTTTACATGAAAATTAACATCTTTAACTACACACTTTGTTAGTTGAAATGTTTTACTTTACTTTTGTTGCATTAACTTAATTATGGAATTGAAATGTTATATACGCATAACTGCATTTGTTTACATTGAAATTAACATGCTTAACTACAAACTTTGCTAGTTCTAATGTTTCACTCGACCTTTGTTGCATTAACTTAATTAATGGAATTTTAGACTTTTATACCCACAACTGCACTTGTACACAAGTAAATTAACATCCCTTATTACATACTTTGCTTGTTGTAATGTTTTACTTTGCCTTTGTTGCATCAACTTGATTCATGGAATAAAAGAGCTTTATATCCACAACTCCACTTGTTTACACGGTAATTAACATCATCAACTACACACTTTTCTAGTTGTAATGTATTTCTTTGCCTTTGCTGTATTATCTAAATCGTGAACTTGAAGAGTTTTATAAGTTAACATCCTTTACTACAGACTTTGCTTGTTATAATATTTTACCTTGCCTTTGTTGCATCAACATAATTGATAGAATTGAATAGATTTATACCCATAACTCCACTTATTTACTAGGCAATTAACATCATTAACTACACACTCTTCTAGCTGTAATGTTTTTCATTGCCTTTGTTGTATCTGCTTAATTGTGCAACTGAAAAGTTTCATCCCCATAACTGCATTTGTTTACATGGAAATTAACATCCTTAACTATACACTTTGCTAGTTGTAATGTTTCTTTTTACCATTGTGGCATTTACTTACTTCGTTAAATTGAAGAGTTTTTATACCCATAACTGCACTTGTATACAAGGATATTAACATCCTGAACTATACACTTTCTGTTGTATTGTCTTTCTTTTCCCTCGTTGTATTAACTTAATTGTGGAATTGAAAAGTTTTATACCCATTACTGCGCTTGCTTACATTAAAATTAACATCCTTAACTACACACTTTGCTAGTTGTAATGTTTTTCTTTACCTTTGTTGCATTTACTTAATTCGTTAAATTGAAGCCTTTCTATACCCATAACTGCACTTGTTTACATGAAAATTAACATCTTTAACTACACACTTTGTTAGTTGAAATGTTTTACTTTACTTTTGTTGCATTAACTTAATTATGGAATTGAAATGTTATACACGCATAACTGCATTTGTTTACATTGAAATTAACATGCTTAACTACACACTTTGCTAGTTCTAATGTTTCACTCGACCTTTGTTGCATTAACTTAATTAATGGAATTTCAGAGTTTTATATCCACAACTGCACTTGTACACAAGTAAATTAACATCCCTTACTACATACTTTGCTTGTTGTAATGTTTTACTTTGCCTTTGTTGCATCAACTTAATTCATGGAATAAAAGAGCTTTATATCCATAACTCCACTTGTTTACACGGTAATTAACATCATCAACTACACACTTTTCTAGTTGTAATGTATTTCTTTGCCTTTGCTGTATTATCTAAATCGTGAAATTGAAGAGTTTTATAAGTTAACATCCTTTACTACAGACTTTGCTTGTTATAATGTTTTACCTTGCCTTTGTTGCATCAACATAATTGATGGAATTGAATAGATTTATACCCATAACTCCACTTATTCACAAGGCAATTAACATCATTAACTACACACTTTTGTAGCTGTAATGTTTTCCATTGCCTTTGTTGTATCTGCTTAATTGTGCAACTGAAAAGTTTCATCCCCATAACTGCATTTGTTTACATGGAAATTAACATCCTTAACTATACACTTTGCTAGTTGTAATGTGTTTCTTTGCTTTTGCTGTATTAACTTAATTGTGGAATTGAAATGTTTTATACCCATAAGTGCAATTGTTTAAATGGAAATTAGCATCCTAAACGACACACTTTGCTTGCTGTAATCTTTCATTTTACCTTTCTTGGATTTATTTAATTCGTTAAATTGAAGAGTCTTTATACCCATAACTGCACTTGTTTAAATGGAAATTAACATCCTTAACAACACACTTTGCTAGTTGTAATGTTTCACTTTACCTTTGTTCTATTAACTTAATTGTGAAATTGAATAGTTCTTTACTCATAACTGCACTTGTTTACATAGAAATTAACATCCTTAACTATACACTTTGCTAGTTGTAATGTTTTTCTTTACCTTTGTTGCATTGATTTAATTGTGGAATTGAAACGTTTCATACCCATAACTCCTCTTGTTTACAAGAAAATTAACATCCTTAACTACACACTTTCCTTGTTGTAATGTTTCACTTTCTCTTTGTTGCATCAAATTAATTCATGGAATAGAAGAGTTTTATATGTAAACATCCTTTAGTACTTACTTTGCTTGTTGTAATGTTGTACTTTGCCTTTATTGCATCAATTTAATTCATGGAATTGAATAGTTTTATACCCATCACTCCACTTGTTTACATGGAAATTAACATCCTTAATTACACACTTTCTTAGTTGTAATGTGTTCCTTATCCTTTGTTGTGTTAACTTAATTATGGAATTGATCAGTTTTTATACCCATAACTGCACTTGTTTACATAGAAATTAACATCCTTACCTACACACTTTGCTAGTTGTAATGTTTCTTTTTATTATTGTGGCATTTACATAATTCATTAAATTGAAGAGTTTTTTTACCCATAAGTGCACTTGTTTACATGGAAATTAACATCCTAAACTACACACTTTGCTTCTTGTAATGTTTCATTTTACCTTTGTTTCATTTAGTTAATTTGTGTAATTGAAGAGTTTTGTACCCATAACTGCACTTGTTTAAATGGAAATTAACATTCTTCACTACACATTTTGCTAGTTGTAAAGTTTGACTTTTTCTTTCTTGCATTTACCTAATTTGTTAAATTGAAGAGTTTTTATACCCATAACTGCACTTGTTTACATAGAAATTAACATCCCTAATTATAAACTTTGCTGGTTGTAATGTTTTACTTTGTATTTGTTGCATCAACTTAAGTGATGGAATTGAAAAGTTTTATACTCCTAACTGCACTTGTTTACATTGAAATTAACATCCTTATTTACACATTTTTCTAGTTGTAATGTTTTTCTTTGCCTTTGATGTATTAACTTAATTGTGGAAATGAAGAGTTTTATACACATAAGTGCACTTGTTTACCTAGAAATTAACATCCTAAACTACACACTTTACTAGCTGTAATGTTTCACTTTACCTTTGTTGCATTTACTTAATTCGTTAAATTGAAGAGTTTTTACACCCATAACTGCACTTGTTTAGATTGAAATTAACATCCTTTACTACACACTTTGCTAGTTTTATTGTTTTTCATTGGCTTTGTTGTATTAACTTACTTCATGGAATTTCAAGAGTTTTATACCCACGACTGCACTTGTTTACAAGTAAATTAACATTCTTTGTTACATACTTTGCTTGTTGTATTGTTTTACTTTGTATTTGTTGCATCAACGTAATTGATGGAATTGAAAAGTTTTATACCCATAACTCCACTTGTTTACATTGAAATTAACATCCTTATTTACACATTTTGCTAGTTGTAATGTTTCACTTGACCTTTGTTTTATTGACTTAATTGTGGAATTGAAGAGTTTAATACCCATAACTGCACTTGTTTAAATGGAAATTAACATCCTTAACTACACACTTTGCTAGTTGTAATGTTTCACTTTGCCTTTGTTGCATTTACTTAATTCGTTAAATTGAAGAGTTTTTATACCTATAACTGCACTTGTTTACATGGAAATTAGCATCCCTAACTAAACACTTTGCTAGTAGTAATGTTTTACTTTGTATTCGTTGCATCAACTTAATTGATGGAATTGAAAGGTTTTATACTCATAACTCCACTTGTTTACATGGAAATTAACATCCTTATTTACACATTTTGCTAGTTGTAATGTTTCACTTGACGTTTGTTTTATTGACTTAATTAAGGAATTGAAGAGTTTAATACCCATAACTGCACTTGTTTAAATGGAAATTAACATCCTTAACTACACACTTTGCTAGTTGTAATGTTTCACTTTACCTTTGTTGCATTTACTTAATTCGTTAAATTGAAGAGTTGTTATACCCATAACTGCACTTGTTTACATGGAAATTAACATCCCTAACTATACACTTTGCTAGTTGTAATGTGTTTCTTTGTTTTTGTTGTATTAACTTAATTTTGGAATTGAAGACTTTTATACCCATAACTGCACTTGATTACATGGAGATTAATATCTTTAACTACATACTTTGCTAGTTGTAATGTTTCACTTTACCATTGTTGCATTTACTTAATTCGTTAAATTGAAGAGCTTTTATACCCATAACTGCACTTGTTTACATGAAAATTAACATCTTCAACTACATACATTGCTAGTTGTAATGTTTCATTTTACCATTGTTGCATTTACTTAATTCGTTAAATTGAAGAGCTCTTATACCCATAACTGCACTTGTTTACATGGAAATTAACATCCTTAACTACACATTTGGCTAGTTGTAATGTGTTTCTTTGTTTTTGTTGTATTAACTTAATTGTGGAATTGAATAGTTTTATACCCATAACTGCACTTGTTTACATGGAAATAAACATCCTTAACTACACACTTTGATAGTTGTAATGTTTCACTTTACCTTTGTTGCATTTACTTAATTCGTTAAATTGAAGCCTTTTTATACCCATAACTGCACTTGTTTACATGGAAATTAACATCCCTAACTATACACTTTGCTAGTTGTAATGTGTTTCTTTCTTTTTGTTGTATTCAGTTAACTTTGGAATTGAAGACTTTTATACCCATAACTGCACTTGTTTACATGGAAATTATCATCCTTAACTACACATTTTGCTAGTTGTAATGTGTTTCTTTGTTTTTGTTGTATTAACTTAATTGTGGAATTGAATAGTTTTATACCCATAACTGCACTTGTTTACATGGAAATTAACATCCTTCACTACACATTTTACTAGTTGTAAAGTTTGACTTTACATTTCTTGCATATTCCTAATTCGTTAAATTGAAGAGTTTTTATACCCATAACTGCACTTGTTTACATGGAAACTAACATCCTTAATTATACACTTTGCTAGTTGTCATGTTTCACTTTTCCTTTGTTGCAGGTACTTAATTTGAGTAATTGAAGAGTTTTGTACCCATAACTACACTTGTTTACTGAAACATTTACGCCTGCGTAAATGTACTTTAACGACAAGGCGATGCTAGGATACTTCCTGTTAGTTCCCAGTCCTTCAGCAATTCTAAGGCGTGCTCTGCATGTTTGCTGAGGATCTAGAAATCAAGTTTTCATTGCCTTCCAAAAGGAAGGTCATATTCTGATTGATTTCAATAAACAAGCTCTTGATTCTGACAAGGGATAAGTCTGGTTATTGCGAAAGTACCTGCAACGCAGCTATGCTGATTTTGTCTATGGTTAGAGCATCGATTATCGTTGTCGGTTGTGCTGGAATCTTTTACGGGAAAGGCCGAAGTTAGGCTGACATCTGCGGATGTTGTGTTCAAGGCTTGTGCTATGGACGTTATTGGCTGTAAAAAGTCATGTATCCAGTGTATATCTTACCAAGAAACAGTTCAAATAGCAACAGAAGCGAGTTACGAAGTAGAGTAGCTGCATGCACTGTCAAATGTGGACTGACCGTTGTGTTGAAATTATAATTGAAATGGAACGGAAATCTTCCTGTCGTCATTTCAAGAATCGCAATGCAGAAGCACAGTGGTCTGAGAATGCGATGCTTGTGACCAGTTCTACACCAGTTCCACAACAAATAGAGCAACAGGGGATGGAATTACGAACCAAACAAGAGTTGTCGGTTAAGCAGTGCCACCAGAATTATCAGCGTTTTAGCTGACCATAAGGGTCAGGAACAATAGAGTTCTCAGTCAACTGCATATCCAAAAGCCAAGGTGAAACATTTAAAATACTATTACCTACACAATATGCTAGCAGAGAAATGTAAGCAGAAATGGAGCACTTGTGACCTCAGTTTGTTCACTGCTAAAGAAGCAACGGAAAGCTGTCCAGTTATTGATGAAATTTGCAGTAAGAAGTAGTGAAAAGTTCATTAGGGAGGGTCAAGCCCAACCCAATCAGCCAAAGTTGCAAGGGTGGTAGCATGTCCATTTTCAAATTTTTGGGTCAGTAGGCTAAAGTTCAAGTCTTAACTCAAGCTATATTTTATATACTAAAAGCCTCTACCCACCCCCCTTCTATACACACAACTGGCTACTAAGACAGTTCCCACTTTACTGTCTTGCCTGCACAGCTAAAGCTTACTTAGGGCAGTTTATATTAACCTTTCTGTTCATCAATTCCATGCAAGTTCAGGTCAGCCATAAAGCAAATTGATGCAATGCAAATGCAGTAGATATTCTTCCGTTCAGAAAAAGAGAAGTTTTTTGCATGCACAATAAGCATTTACCCCCCCCCCCACATATAGGCTCTTTAATCCCTGTCCCTACACCATGCAAAAAAAAGCTACCAGAAAAATGCCAAATTAAGATTTTTGGCCATTTTCCAAATCAGAATTATGCGAATGTAGGTTATATATATGCGATATATGGAAACATACAGTATGTCAATAATACTTGGATAAGATATTTTCAATGACAAATCAAATACTAAAAGGCTCCAAACTCCGTAATTGGATTCAGTTTATCTCAAGCAGCACTGAGTCCATTCTCCAGTAACAATAAAATAATTTTCACTCACTGGGTACTCTTCCTTTGCAGGCATAACCACACCTCTATTTCAGGGTTCACCATTTTATCCAGGCATACAAGCAGTTTGGTTTCAAACTTCACACGAGTCTCAATGTTCAGTCACAAATATCAATTAATCCAACAAAAAAAAAAAATTGATCACGAATATCAGCTAGATCAAAATTTTTCGAAATCATTTGTGAAGTTAAGAAAAATAGTTATATGTCATACATAGACTTTCTATGGCAATATTAAAAGTAAAATGGTAAAGACAAAAAAAAAACGAGACATGAAAGGAAGGTGGTAATCTTCTGGATTGGATTCAGTATGAATCAAATAAGCCTTAATCCATCACCTAGTAACAATCAAGTTCATTTCATCCACATGGCACTCTGTTCAGGCCTAATTACTTCTATTGAAAGGTCAAACGTATCATTTCATTACAGGCTTGGTCTCAGTTGTTCCACAATGTAGTTGTAAATTTCTTTAAAGGACCCATGTAAATTCCTGTATCAATTTAGTGTTGTCACCGATCTCCTGCAGAGAGCAAGCAAAGTCTGCTGGTGTATCCAGGTCAAACTAAAACGTATTAAGCTTTAGTGCTACCAAGAACTGAACATTGAAATATGATAAAGCAAATCACAGCTCTCCAAAAAAAAAAAGTAGGGTCTTGTAGCGGGGCAGGGTTCCCTGGCTACAGTCCAAACAAGGCAGGGTGGTAGTTTTGGGCGTATCTTGGCGGTTAGGCCACCATACAAGAATGGTGGCAGATTAGTTATAACAATTCAATCTCTGAAAACAACAAAGTCCCATCTAGTCAACCATTTCACCTCAAAGTTCAGAGTCCAAACTGTGATTACCAAACATGACTCTGCAAATACCATTCATTCAAAGTCAAGCATTCTTCAGAACAATGAACTTACTTGTAGCATACAAATTTAATCAAAAGGAATTGTGATTCCTCATTTGCTTGTAATGAAATCAAATTAGCCGATACGACCCAGTTACTGCCACCCAATGCCTCATTATTCATGCCTCCTCTGTTCAAGTGAGCTAGTTCATATCACAGGAGCCACAGGCGTTAATGAAACATTTACGCCTGCGTAAATGTACTTTAACGACAAGGCGATGCTAGGATACTTCCTGTTAGTTCCCAGTCCTTCAGCAATTCTAAGGCGTGCTCTGCATGTTTGCTGAGGATCTAGAAATCAAGTTTTCATTGCCTTCCAAAAGGAAGGTCATATTCTGATTGATTTCAATAAACCCCTTCCCCTCCCTCCCTCTTAGGTTTAATAAGCCATCGGGCAGCAGGTACTCTTGTCAGCAAGCCTTTAAGATTTCCTGCTGCCCCAAACATGGTCGTATCGTAGTTAGTTTGTGCAAATCGAATTTTTTCGGTTCATTCATGTAGATAATTGCCCCCTACAAAGAAAGCAAAGATAATGATAGTAATAGTTTGCACAACAAAATCCAATAATAAGCATGACCCTAGTTTAGTCAAGTGCCAAACCGCATTTAAAAAACAAACAAACAAACAAAGTAAGTGCTGAAAGGCCCTCATTACCACAGTTTCTGCTGTTTGTTTGGGCCAACTTTCACCTCTCTATCAATCACAGAAGCCCCAAAAGTTGGGCGCAAAGAAAGAAACCTGTACAAGTTTGAAGAAAAAAATTTGGTTTGGGCCACTCTAGAAGTAAACTATACAAGAGTCCGAGGGAAGCAACCTGCCATACCACTTGAAATGCTTCTCAAAGTGGAAGACCAAAAATGTGTGTTAAAAAAGGAAGACGTCGAAGATGTACATAGAGGGCGTTAGACCTTCTTCTTGAAAATTAAATGTAGAAGTTGTTAATGGTAAAGGGAAGTCCCAAAAGTGTACACAAACAAGGAAGGCCTTGAAAATGAAATGTAGAAGTTGTTAATTGTAAAGGGGAAGTCCCCAAAGTGTATGCAAAGAAGGAAGTCCTTGAATATGAAGTTTGAAATTTGAAATTGAATTGAAATTTGATAAAAAAGGGAAGTCCCAAAAGTGTACACAAACAAGGAAGTCCTTGAAAAATTAAATGTAGAAGTTGTTAATTGTAAAGGGGAAGTCCCCAAAGTGTATGCAAACAAGGAAGTCCTTGAATATGAAGTTTTTGAAATTTGATTAAAAAGGGAAGTCCCAAAAGTGTACACAAACAAGGAAGTCCTTGAAAAATGAAATGTAGAAGTTGTTCAGGCAAAACAAGGAAGTCCTTGAATATGAAGTTGTTGAAATTTGATTAAAAAGGGAAGTCCCAAAAGTGTACACAAACAAGCAAGTCCTTGAAAAATGAAATGTAGAAGTTTTTAATTGTAAAGGGGGAGTCCCCAAAGTGTATGCAAAACAAGGAAGTCCTTGAATATGAAGTTGTTGAAATTTGATTAAAAAGGGAAGTCCCAAAAGTGTACACAAACAAGGAAGTCCTTGAAAAATGAAATGTAGAAGTTTTTAATTGTAAAGGGGGAGTCCCCAAAGTGTATGCAAAACAAGGAAGTCCTTGAATATGAAGTGGTTGAAATTTGATCAAAAAGGGAAGTCCCAAAAGTGTACACAAAAAAGGAAGTCCTTGAAAAATGAAATGTAGAAGTGTTTAATTGTAAAGGGGAAGTCCCCAAAGTGTATGCAAAACAAGGAAGTCCTTGAATATGAAGTTGTTGAAATTTGATCAAAAAAGGGCGGTCCCAAAAGTGCACACGTGATTGTAATAGTTAATTAAAGGGGAAGTCCCCCAAAAACATTCAATATTTAATCAAAAGGGAAAATCCCCAAAGAGCGTATGCGTAAACAAGGAAGTCCTTGGAATACATGTAGTCATCGTTAATTGAAAGGGGAAACCCCCAAAGCGTATGCATAATTAATTAAAAGGGGGCAATCCCCAAAGAGCATATAGGTAAACAAGGAAGTCCTTGGAAATGCATATAGTCATCGTTAATTGAAAGGGGAAACCCCCAAAGCGTATGCGTAATTAATTAAAAGGGGGCAATCCCCAAAGAGCGTATGCGTAAACAAGGAAGTCCTTGAAATCCATTTAGACATCGTTAATTGAAAGGGGAAGTCCCCAAAGTGCTGCCTATTTAAAGAAGGGGAAGTCCCCAAAGAGCGTACGCGTAAAAGAAGGTAGCCCTTCCCAATTCAATGAAGAAATCACTAGTGGAAGATGCAACTAATCTACAATGAATAAAAGAAAAGAGTAATCTGGCAAGCATAAAGAAGTATCAATCGAGTGCAAATTCTCATCTGCAAACAATGTGGTATATGCCTAACTGAGGAACTAACTTTCACGAGAAAAGAAAGTGTCAATGCAAAAATCATTCAATCAGTCCAGTCAATTACCAAGCAAGTGAAGAAGCGGTTAGGCCACCATACAAGAATGGTGGCAGATTAGTTATAACAATTCAATCTCTGAAAACAACAAAGTCCCATCTAGTCAACCATTTCACCTCAAAGTTCAGAGTCCAAACTGTGATTACCAAACATGACTCTGCAAATACCATTCATTCAAATTCAAGCATTCTTCAGAACAATGAACTTACTTGTAGCATACAAATTTAATCAAAAGGAATTGTGATTCCTCATTTGCTTGTAATGAAATCAAATTAGCCGATACGACCCAGTTACTGCCACCCAATGCCTCATTATTCATGCCTCCTCTGTTCAAGTGAGCTAGTTCATATCACAGGAGCCACAGGCGTTAAATGGAAATTAACATCCTTCACTATAGATTTTGCTAGTTGTAACGTTTTTCTTTGCCTTTGTTGCATTTACTTAATTCGTTAAATTGAAGAGTTTTTATACCCATAACTGCACTTGTTTACATGGAAATCAACATCCTTAACTACACATTTTGCTAGTTGTAATGTTTCACTTTAGCTTTAGTTGCATTAACTGAATTATGGAATTGAAGAGTTTTATAACTATAACTGCACTTGTTTACATGGAAATTAACATCCTTAACTACACGGTTTGCTAGTTGTAATGTTTCACTTTACATTTGTTGCATTTACCTAATTCGTTAAATTAAAGACCTTTTAAACCCATAACTGCACTTTTTTAAATGGAAATTAACATCCCTAACTACACACTTTGATAGTTGTAATGTTTCACTTTAGCTTTGTTGCATTTACGTAATTTGTGAAATTGAAGAGTTTTATAAACGTAACACCACTTGTTCACATGGAAATTAACATCCTTAACTATACACTTTGCTAGTTGTAATGTTTTTCTTTACCTTTGTTGCATTTACTTAATTTGTTAAATTGAAGAATTTTTATACCAATAACTGCACTTGTTTACATGGAAATTAACATCCTTAACTACAAATTTTGCTAGTTCTAATGTTTAACTTTACCTTTGTTGCAATAAGTTAATTCTGGCATTGAGAAGTTTAATACCCATAACTGCTCTTGTTTACAAGTTGTTTAACATCCTTAACTACACACTTTGCTAGTTGTAATGTTTTACTTTGTATCTGTTGCATCAACTTAATTGATGGAATTGAATAGTTTTATACCCATAACTGCACTTGTTTACATGGAAATTAACATCCTTCACTACATATATTGCTAGGTGTAAAGTTTGACTTTACCTTTGTTGCATTTACTTAATTCGTTTAATTGAAGAGTTTTTATACACATAACTGCACTTGTTTACATGGAAATTAACATCCTTAACTACGCATTTTGCTAGTTGTAATGTGTTTCTTTGTTTTTGTTGTATTAACTTGAATGTGGAATTAAAAGTTTCATACCCATAACTCCCCTTGTTTACAAGGAAATTAACATCCTTAACTACAAACTTTCCTTGTTGCAATGTTTCACTTTTCCTTTCTTGCATCAAATTAATTCATCGAATAGAAGAGTTTTATACGTGATCATCCTTTACTACATACTTTGTTTGTTGTAATGTTGTTTTTTGCCTTTGTTGCATCAACTTAATTCATGGAATTGAATAGTTTTACTCCCATCACACCATTTGTTTACATTGAATTTAATATCATTAACTACACACTTTGCTATTTGTAATGTGTTCCTTTGCCTTTGTTCTGCTAACTGAATTGTGGAATTGAAGAGTTTTATAACTATAACTGCACTTGTTTACATCGAAATTAACATCCTTAACTACACACTTGGGTACTTGTAATGTTTCACCTTACCTTTGTTGCATTTACGTAATTCGTGAAATTGAAGAGTTTTATACCAATAACTGCACTTGTTTACATAGAAATCAACATCCTAAGCTACACACTTTGCTAGCTATAATGTTTCACTTTTTCCTTGTTGCAGTTACTTAATTGGAGTAATTGAAGAGTTTTGTACCCATAACCGCACTTGTTTGCATGAAAATTAACATCCTTTTTTACACATATTGGAAGTTGTAATGTTTCCCTTGACCTTTGTTTTATTAACTTAATTGTAGAATTGAAGAGTTTTATACCCATAACTGCACTTTTTTACATGGAAATTGACATCCTAAACTACACATTTTGCAAGTTGTAATGTGTTTCTTTGTTTTTGTTGTATTAACTTAATTGTGGAATTGAATAGTTTTATACCAATAACTGCACTTGTTTACATGGAAATTAACATCCTTAACTACACACTTTGATAGTTGTAATGTTTCACTTTGCCTTTGGTGCATTTACGTAGTTTGTGAAATTGAAGAGTTTTATAAACGTAACAGCAGTTGTTTACATGGAAATTAACATCTTTATTTACTAATTTTGCTAATTGTAATGTTTCACTTGACCTTTAGTGTATTAACTTAATTGTTGAATTGAATAGTTTTATACCACTAACTACACATGTTTACATGGAAATTAACATCCTTAACTACACATTTTCCTACTTGTAATATTTAGCTTTACATTTGTTGGATTTACGTAATTCGTAAAATTGAAGAGTTTTATGCCCATAACTGCACTTGTTAACATGGAAATCAACATCCTTCATTACACATATTGCTAGTTGTAATGTTTGACTTTACCTTTGTTGCATTTACTTAATTCGTTAAACTGAAGAGTTTTTATACCCATAACTGCACTTGTTTACATAAAAACTAGCAGCCCTAACTAAGCATTTTGGTAGTTGTAATGTTTTACTTTGTATTTGTTGCATCAACTTAATTGATGGAATTGAAAAGTTTTATACTCATAACTCCACTTGTTTACATGAAAATTAACATCCTTATTTACAAATTTTCAAGTTGTAATGTTTCACTTGACCTTTGTTTTATTAACTTAATTGTGGAATTGAAGAGTCTTATACCCATAACTGCACTTGTTTACATGGAAATCAACATCCTTCACTACACATATTGCTAGTGGTAATGTTTGACTTTACCTTTGTTGCATTTACTTAATTTGTTAAATTGAAGAGTTTTTATACCCATACCGGAACTTGTTTACATGGAAATTAACATCCTTAACTACACATTTTGCTAGTTGTAATGTGTTTCTTTGCTTTTATTGTATTAACTTAATTGTGCAATTGAATAGTTTCATACCCATAACTGCACTTGTTTACATGGAAATTAACATCCTTAACTACACACTTTGATAGTTGTAATGTTTTTCTTTACCTTTGTTGCATTTACCTGCACTTTTACCAATAACTGCACTTTTTTACACGGAAATTAATATCCCTAACTATACACTTTACTAGCTGTAATAATTTACTTTGTATTTAATGCATTTACTTAATTCATTAACTTGAAGAGTTTTGTACCCATAACTGCACTTGTTTACATGGAAATTAACATCGTAAGAAACACACTTTGCTAGCTGTAATGTTTCACTTTATCTTTGTTGCATTTACTTAATTCCTTTAGTTAAAGTGTTTCTATACCCATAATTGCACTTGTTTACGTGAAAATTAACATCCTTAACTATACACTTTACTAGTTGTTATGTAATTCTTTGCCTGTATTGTATTAACTAAATTGTGGAATTGAAGAGTTTTATAAACGTAACAGCAGTTGTTTACATGGAAATTAACATCTTTATTTACTAGTTTTGCTAGTTGCAATGTTTCACTTGACCTTTGCTGTATTAAATTAATTGTTGAATTGAATAGTTTTATACCCCTAACTACACTTGTTTACATGGAAATTAACATCCTTAACTACACATTTTCCTACTTGTAATATTTCACTTTACATTTACGTAATTCATAAAATTGAAGAGTTTTATGCCCATAACTGCAGTTGTTAACATGGAAATCAACATCCTTCATTACACATATTGCTAGTTGTAATGTTTGACTTTACCTTTGTTGCATTTACTTAATTCGTTAAATTGAAGAGTTTTTATACCCATAACTGCACTTGTTTACATAAAAACTAGCAGCCCTAACTAAACATTTTGCTAGTTGTAATGTTTTACTTTGTATTTCTTGCATCAACTTAATTGATGGAATTGAAAAGTTTTATACTCATAACTCCACTTGTTTAGATGAAAATTAACATCCTTATTTACACATTTTCTAGTTGTAATGTTTCACTTGACCTTTGTTTTATTAACTTAATTGTGGAATTGAAGAGTCTTATACCAATAACTACACTTGTTTACATGGAAATCAACATCCTTCACTACACATATTGCTAGTTGTAATGATTGACTTTACCTTTGTTGCATTTACTTAATTCGTTAAATTGAAGAGTTTTTATACCCATACCGGAACTTGTTTACATAGAAATTAACATCCTTAACCACACATTTTGCTAGTTGTAATGTGTTTCTTTGCTTTTGTTGTTTAACTTAATTGTGGAATTGAATAGTTTCATACCCATAACTGCACTTGTTTACATGGAAATTAACATCCTTAACTACACACTTTGATAGTTGTAATGTTTTTCTTTACCTTTGTTGCATTTACCTGCACTTTTACCAATAACTGCACTTTTTTACACGGAAATTAATATCCCTAACTATACACTTTACTAGCTGTAATAATTTACTTTGTATTTAATGCATTTACTTAATTCATTAACTTGAAGAGTTTTGTACCCATAACTGCACTTGTTTACATGGAAATTAACATCGTAAGAAACACACTTTGCTAGCTGTAATGTTTCACTTTATCTTTGTTGCATTTACTTAATTCCTTTAGTTAAAGTGTTTCTATACCCATAATTGCACTTGTTTACGTGAAAATTAACATCCTTAACTATACACTTTACTAGTTGTTATGTAATTCTTTGCCTGTATTGTATTAACTAAATTGTGGAATTGAAGAGTTTTATAAACGTAACAGCAGTTGTTTACATGGAAATTAACATCTTTATTTACTAGTTTTGCTAGTTGCAATGTTTCACTTGACCTTTGCTGTATTAAATTAATTGTTGAATTGAATAGTTTTATACCCCTAACTACACTTGTTTACATGGAAATTAACATCCTTAACTACACATTTTCCTACTTGTAATATTTCACTTTACATTTACGTAATTCATAAAATTGAAGAGTTTTATGCCCATAACTGCAGTTGTTAACATGGAAATCAACATCCTTCATTACACATATTGCTAGTTGTAATGTTTGACTTTACCTTTGTTGCATTTACTTAATTCGTTAAATTGAAGAGTTTTTATACCCATAACTGCACTTGTTTACATAAAAACTAGCAGCCCTAACTAAACATTTTGCTAGTTGTAATGTTTTACTTTGTATTTCTTGCATCAACTTAATTGATGGAATTGAAAAGTTTTATACTCATAACTCCACTTGTTTAGATGAAAATTAACATCCTTATTTACACATTTTCTAGTTGTAATGTTTCACTTGACCTTTGTTTTATTAACTTAATTGTGGAATTGAAGAGTCTTATACCAATAACTACACTTGTTTACATGGAAATCAACATCCTTCACTACACATATTGCTAGTTGTAATGATTGACTTTACCTTTGTTGCATTTACTTAATTCGTTAAATTGAAGAGTTTTTATACCCATACCGGAACTTGTTTACATAGAAATTAACATCCTTAACCACACATTTTGCTAGCTGTAATGTGTTTCTTTGCTTTTGTTGTTTAACTTAATTGTGGAATTGAATAGTTTCATACCCATAACTGCACTTGTTTACATGGAAATTAACATCCTTAACTACACACTTTGATAGTTGTAAGGTTTTTCTTTACCTTTGTTGCATTTACCTAATTCGTTAAATTGAAGAGTTTTTATACCCATAACTGCACTTGTTTACATGGAAAATAACATCCTTAACTACACACTTTGCTAGTTGTAATGTTTTTCTTTGCCTTTGTTGTATTAACTTAATTGTGGAAATGAAGAGTTTTATACCCATAAGTGCACTTGTTTACATGGAAATTAACATCCTTCACTACACATTTTGCTAGTTGTAAAGTTTGACTTTACATTCCTTGCAATTTCCTAATTCGTTAAATTGAAGAGTTTTTATACCCATAACTGCACTTCTTTACATTGAAATTAACATCCTTAGCTACACACTTTGCTAGTTGTAATGTGTTTCCTTTCCTTTTTTGTATTATCTTAATTGTGGAATTGATTTGTTTTATACCCATAAGTGCATTTGTTTACATGGAAATTAACATCCTTCACTAAACATTTTGCTAGTTGTAAAGTTTGACTTTACACTTCTTGCATTTTCCTAATTCGTTAAATTGAAGAGTTTTTATACCAATAACTGCACTTTTTTACATGGAAATTAACATCCCTAACTATACACTTTACTAGCTGTAATAATTTACTTTGTATTTAAGGCATTTACTTAATTCGTTAACTTCAAGAGTTTTGTATCCATAACTGCACTTGTTTACATGGAAATTAACATCCTAAGAAACACACTTTGCTAGCTGTAATGTTTCACTTTATCTTTGTTGCATTTACTTAATTCGTTTAGTTAAAGTGTTTCTATACCCATAATTGCACTTGTTTACGTGAAAATTAACATCCTTAACTATACACTTTACTAGTTGTAATGTGTTTCTTTGCCTTTGTTGTATTAACTAAATTGTGGAATTGAATAGTTTTAAAACAATATCTGCACTTGTTTACATGGAACTTAACATCCTTAACTACACACTTTGATAGTTGTAATGTTTCACTTTGTTGCATTTACGTACTTTGTGAAATTGAAGAGTTTTATAAACGTAACAGCATTTGTTTACATGGAAAGTAACATCCTTAACTATACACTTTGCTAGTTGTAATGATTTTCTTTACTTTTCTTGCATTTACCTAATTCGTTAAATTGAAGAGTTTTTATACCCATAACTGCACTTGTTTACATGGAAATTAACATCCTTATTTACACATTTTGCTAGTTTTAATGTTTCACTTTACCTTTCTGGTATCAACTTAATTGTGGAATTGTATAAATTTTTACCAATAACTGCACTTGTTTACATGGAAATTAACATCCTTAACTATACACTTTGCTAGTTGTAATGTTTTTTTTACCTTTGTTGCATTAAGTTAATTGTGGCATTGAAATGTTTCATACCCATAACTGCACTTGTTTACATGGTGATTAACATCCTTAACTACACACCTTGCTAGTTAACTTTCTCTCCTCTTCGGTATTAAGAAGATACGAAATGTCTGGCCCCTTGTAGTGGAATTCTATCCTAGAAGCCCCTGTAGGATGGCCCGAGATATTGATTTTTGATGTGCTTGCGATTAAAATAAGTTTGACCCGACTTTGCGCATGGCTGCACCCGAGGGGCATTCTTTAGCAAACACTTTTCGTTTTCCTAAACGTCCGTCCGATGTCCGTATAAATCACTCTGTACTGGAGAGACTTGGAATGATTTTGAATCTTGTTTTGAATGAGTGAAATTGCCCCTTGGCGCCGGACGAACCAAGGCAGAAATGCAACGTTCTGATGGCATTTCATGGTTTAACAAGCGGAGTTAACGTCCACCTGGTTTCTTTTATTTTGACCCTGTTTGCTTCCTGAGCGTCGTTGACTGGCAGACAAAGGCATAAAAATTACTCAAGAGTTGTGGGGAATGGAGGCAAGTTCTGAAGGCGGCAAGGATCCCGTGCTTTTAGCTTTGTAAATATCGAAGGAGGAAAACATTTTTCTTTATGGGCTTCTTAAGACGGTTAAGAAGCCTTTGATATGCTGGACATGCGATATCTATCGGGAGTGCGAGAGTGCGGTATGGCGCGTGCGGCTCCCTCAAGAAATACCCGGTGCGAGATAGGCTGTTCTCGGCGGGCTGTGCTCAGACCAGCAATCCAAGTGGCAGTGCATGTATATCAAAGAGTTTGCGACGCCCCATACAATATACATGTTGCTCCTTGGTAGGAAAAATTGACTGAAATTTGAGTCGTTTTGGTGAGATAAGTGCTTGTACGGGAGCACTTGCTGCCGACAGAATGTTGCCCCAGATTTTTGGTCCAACAAACAATTGTGTACAATATATTAAATGTCTTTAACAGTCCATAATCACTTCGCAGCTCGCAGTAAATTACTTGTAAACAGAAAAATGAAATTTCATAGGATGTAAACCTAGTTACAAATACGTACGCAACTACTGAAAAGTGGGATTCAAAGGCTTCAGCAGGGCTTGGTTTCTTTTCGAATAGGGGTGAGGTTTGGGTGGGTTTTTTGTTTCAAATTGCGATCTGCTCTTGTCGGAGTGAGACGAAGGCTCGAATGCTTCTGGCGGTTCCAGGACACGTCTTTTCGCGGTAATGCGTTGTGTTCGTTTGTGATTGGTTAGAAAGGTGTTCACGTGATTGATTTCTCCAATGCAATATCGATGCTGATTCCATTGAGGCATTTATACGCATCTTGACTTCAGTTGTAAGCTCTTTGTAACTTCTCTTTGTTGGCAAAATGAAAGGGGTTCTAAAGATACTACGGTTCTTTCACAATGTTCATGAGAAATTTCAGCTTTCGAAATGAGGAGGAGATGTAACGTGCGATAAGGGCGGAAGAAAGTTAATGCACAAAGCCTTAGAACCACGCAAAGAACCATCGGAGAGAAACCTAACCCCATTTTACGCTTTAGGCCTAAAATTTTGATTAACTTTCTCTCCTCTTCGGTATTAAGAAGATACGAAATGTCTGGCCCCTTGTAGTGGAATTCTATCCCAGAAGCCCCTGTAGGATGGCCCGAGATATTGATTTTTGATGTGCTTGCGATTAAAATAAGTTTGACCCGACTTTGCGCATGGCTGCACCCGAGGGGCATTCTTTAGCAAACACTTTTCGTTTTCCTAAACGTCCGTCCGATGTCCGTATAAATCACTCTGTACTGGAGAGACTTCGAATGATTTTGAATCTTGTTTTGAATGAGTGAAATTGCCCCTTGGCGCCGGACGAACCAAGGCAGAAATGCAACGTTCTGATGGCATTTCATGGTTTAACAAGCGGAGTTAACGTCCACCTGGTTTCTTTTATTTTGACCCTGTTTGCTTCCTGAGCGTCGTTGACTGGCAGACAAAGGCATAAAAATTACTCAAGAGTTGTGGGGAATGGAGGCAAGTTCTGAAGGCGGCAAGGATCCCGTGCTTTTAGCTTTGTAAATATCGAAGGAGGAAAACATTTTTCTTTATGGGCTTCTTAAGACGGTTAAGAAGCCTTTGATATGCTGGACATGCGATATCTATCGGGAGTGCGAGAGTGCGGTATGGCGCGTGCGGCTCCCTCAAGAAATACCCGGTGCGAGATAGGCTGTTCTCGGCGGGCTGTGCTCAGACCAGCAATCCAAGTGGCAGTGCATGTATATCAAAGAGTTTGCGACGCCCCATACAATATACATGTTGCTCCTTGGTAGGAAAAATTGACTGAAATTTGAGTCGTTTTGGTGAGATAAGTGCTTGTACGGGAGCACTTGCTGCCGACAGAATGTTGCCCCAGATTTTTGGTCCAACAAACAATTGTGTACAATATATTAAATGTCTTTAACAGTCCATAATCACTTCGCAGCTCGCAGTAAATTACTTGTAAACAGAAAAATGAAATTTCATAGGATGTAAACCTAGTTACAAATACGTACGCAACTACTGAAAAGTGGGATTCAAAGGCTTCAGCAGGGCTTGGTTTCTTTTCGAATAGGGGTGAGGTTTGGGTGGGTTTTTTGTTTCAAATTGCGATCTGCTCTTGTCGGAGTGAGACGAAGGCTCGAATGCTTCTGGCGGTTCCAGGACACGTCTTTTCGCGGTAATGCGTTGTGTTCGTTTGTGATTGGTTAGAAAGGTGTTCACGTGATTGATTTCTCCAATGCAATATCGATGCTGATTCCATTGAGGCATTTATACGCATCTTGACTTCAGTTGTAAGCTCTTTGTAACTTCTCTTTGTTGGCAAAATGAAAGGGGTTCTAAAGATACTACGGTTCTTTCACAATGTTCATGAGAAATTTCAGCTTTCGAAATGAGGAGGAGATGTAACGTGCGATAAGGGCGGAAGAAAGTTAATGCACAAAGCCTTAGAACCACGCAAAGAACCATCGGAGAGAAACCTAACCCCATTTTACGCTTTAGGCCTAAAATTTTGATTAACTTTCTCTCCTCTTCGGTATTAAGAAGATACGAAATGTCTGGCCCCTTGTAGTGGAATTCTATCCCAGAAGCCCCTGTAGGATGGCCCGAGATATTGATTTTTGATGTGCTTGCGATTAAAATAAGTTTGACCCGACTTTGCGCATGGCTGCACCCGAGGGGCATTCTTTAGCAAACACTTTTCGTTTTCCTAAACGTCCGTCCGATGTCCGTATAAATCACTCTGTACTGGAGAGACTTCGAATGATTTTGAATCTTGTTTTGAATGAGTGAAATTGCCCCTTGGCGCCGGACGAACCAAGGCAGAAATGCAACGTTCTGATGGCATTTCATGGTTTAACAAGCGGAGTTAACGTCCACCTGGTTTCTTTTATTTTGACCCTGTTTGCTTCCTGAGCGTCGTTGACTGGCAGACAAAGGCATAAAAATTACTCAAGAGTTGTGGGGAATGGAGGCAAGTTCTGAAGGCGGCAAGGATCCCGTGCTTTTAGCTTTGTAAATATCGAAGGAGGAAAACATTTTTCTTTATGGGCTTCTTAAGACGGTTAAGAAGCCTTTGATATGCTGGACATGCGATATCTATCGGGAGTGCGAGAGTGCGGTATGGCGCGTGCGGCTCCCTCAAGAAATACCCGGTGCGAGATAGGCTGTTCTCGGCGGGCTGTGCTCAGACCAGCAATCCAAGTGGCAGTGCATGTATATCAAAGAGTTTGCGACGCCCCATACAATATACATGTTGCTCCTTGGTAGGAAAAATTGACTGAAATTTGAGTCGTTTTGGTGAGATAAGTGCTTGTACGGGAGCACTTGCTGCCACTGAAATTACCTCGGTAATTTCCCCCAAAAGGACGAAAATAGAAGACTGGAGTGCCTTGCTCCGAAGTTTGGACTGAGGCTAAGTTTCTATCCTGTTGGGCCCGAACAAAGTCTGCGGCGTGCAGTTTGCAGGGAGCACCCATTTCAAAATTAATGAAGTATTTACCTTGCATGAATGCGATTCAAAGTTGGCCTATTCTCCAAAAATTGGTTATACTGTTATCATTCCTACTTCAAAGGCAAACCACATTCTTTCGCTGTTAACAAGGCTTCCTTGCCCCCCCCCTGGGCTGTGTGAATCATAGTCCATCCTTTTAGTCGTCGTTATTAGCCCAACCTTCTGTTTCATAAAAGGGGAACAAGAAATTGTTTGTTTTGCTTATTTTGCTTTGGAATAAAGTAGTCTCCAGTTGTCCCTGGTCTTGGATAAAGTAGCTTGGGAGCAAGCAGTCATGCTGATGTCTCATGAGGATTTTTTCAGGTGTCCTTACCTTATATCAATTTGAAGCCCGAGAAAGGGGGCACACTTTTATTCCAAATTTGTCGGATGGACATTTGATACGTTGGAGCTGCCTAATGCACATGGCTGCTTGAGCTGTAATCCTTTTTAAGAAATCTGGTGGTGTACAAAATAAACCTTACGGATCTGCAGTCTACCCTCCTTGTCCCGTGAAAAACCAGGTTTCCCTTGTCTGGAGGACGTTCTATGCAGAAAGTGATATTTCTTTGTATATGTGTTTGTTTTTCAACATTCAATTGTAAACCTTTGCTGCTGGAAGTATTTTTGTTGAAAGTTTGGTATCTATGTGTCACCCAGCTCTTCGGGATTGCATTTCGAGCCATCTCTCCATCCAAGGTGATGGTTCGCATACATGTGCATACGTACAATAAGTGCATGCAGTCTGCCTGTCGGGCGGACACTGTCAGATGGGCAAAATATTCCTGTACTTTTGGCAACGCCTACTTCGTGCTGGAAACTCGTATGCCTATGAAGCAATACTTGCAGTAATATTCAGTATAATTCCACGTTAGATTTTGTTCTCAGCTCCGTACCACCTGACAAATTTTTGTTTCCACTCTGCACTATGAAAATAAGTTAAAATAGCAAGGTTTTGATCAAATGGGTGTTTACGTAGCAGACTTTGCACCTTACAATTTTTTCTTTATTTTGAAATGATGTTAACGTGAGTCATATTCTACAGCCTGCGACTACTGAAAAAGGGGGGGTAGTTGAATTACTTTGCAGCTCACAAGAAATCCAAAGTACGATTTTCCTTGGGTGTGGCCAATTTCATCACAGGTCCATTGCTATGCAAGAGAATTAGAAATGGTGCAACGTCGATTACAGAATGGCTAAGAGATCTACATCAAATTTGCAGCTCTAGTAAAATTGTCAGATCGGTGCTGTTTATCTAATAATGCGTTTCCTTGAATGAGGTAAAGAAAGCCATTTCAAATAGAGTTCGTTTGATCATGAGTCGTATTTACAGCATCCGGCAACCTATGATTAGCGATAACTAGGCTCAGGTAGTCAGTCTAGTATCTACCTTTACAAGTTGTAAGCATTGGCCATTGTATTATGGTTCCAACTTCAAGGCACTTAATAAATTTCCCACGCTCCTTTGTCCGCTTCCTTGCAGAAGGAAGTTAGAGTGCAAAAATAGCTTCACTGATGCTTCAGTAAGTGTTTTTGTTTCGTTTGTTGTTGCTGGTATGTTCTGTAGGGCCTGGAAAAATTCTCAATTCTGTGATATCTTGTTTGCTGAGTATAGGGACCACTGTTGACCAAGAGATAATGTACGGTATAGGTTGACCTTATGTAACGACCCAAGGCATTGCATGCTGGTATGCCCTCGTTGAAAATACCTGCTAGTCTTGGCGTGGGCTTATGTGATCTTTTGGGCCCTTTCCTCCCATCGTAGGGTTGCATAAATTAGCATATCAGTCTATTAATACCACTACGCGTTAGGGTGTGGTGCCTCATTGTGATCATACTAGGCCTTGTAGCCATGCGAAACCAGCCAATTGTATTGTATTTATTGTATTTATTGTATTGTATTTAATTGTATTTAATTTTGTCATTTGGAGTTGTATGTAGAGGAATTTTAAAATTATATGAAACTGAAACTGAAACTGAAACCAATCCATTTTTGTGCCACGATGTATTTTTTTTGTAACACTTTTGCGTGAATATCAAAAGACAAAGTACTTGGGCTATCTGTATCACTTTGGCCGATTATTATGGCAAAAACCTTTGGTAAACATTTATTGTTGCTACCACGAACATTCGATACATCTCCACTTTGTCACATTGCAAGCAGAACTTATGTAGTTTCTTTGTTGTCGTCGTTTTGCTGTATGCAGACAGGTCAATGTTACACCAATTTGTAAGGAAAACGTAGCAAACCGACTCGTTTTTCAGAGGACAAACGGAAGCACCAAAATAGAATCACAAAGACAACTACCCGCCTATTCAGCGGCGCGTCTAGTATGACCATGGGAGGTACCCTCCCTTGTCTACTTTTTGGTAATATGAATGCTAAAAATATTTATCGTTATGTACTACACACTCGTGTTCGTAGACAACCAGACTAGAACGTAGAAAAAGCATCGCCATCTGTTGCCAACGAGCTCTTGTGCGATGAGGTGTTGTAGTAAACTGAGAATCCCACCATTTTGTTGCATTCCCATGGAAACCTACAAAATAAAAAAGCTTAAGTAGGTAGTTGTTTAGGTTGTCTGTCTGTATTCGAGCTGTAGCCGAGCAAAAGGTAACAGTATGGTGATGTAGTTATTTGCCAGTTTATAGTCTGATGTAAGTTGAAGGATGCTGTCGCGGGTATGACTGGCTAATATTTGTACTACTGCTGCACTACATCAGGAAAGTTGGCTAGTAAATTCAGTTCCTATTCACCCAGGAAAACTCCAGTTGCATAAGTCAGTTATTTTATGGATCATGACTGACCCCTTAACCAGCCAATCACAGATGTGGTACTTCTTCAGGGCTTTGATCACATTGCTTTCTATTTTTCAAGATGTAGAAAACCAAACGTTAGTTGGAATTAATGGGAATTATGATGTCTAATCAAAATCAACTAAAATGATCGGGTGATACTGCGGGCATGTAGAAATTTCAATATAGAAAAGTAGCTGAGACACTTAGCTGTTTATTCATCTTGAATGCTGCGAATGATGTTAAAGACATTGCCATGTCGCCTTCCGTGCACGTAGAAGACCAAGTAAACTCCCAGTTACGAGTCCATCGATTGACCATTTTGACATAAAAGTGAAAGTCCAGCAACCAAAGTATGACTTGCTTGCTTTTATCTAGGCCAGAGACTGTCTCCACAGTTGGGGTTTCATCATAGTTTGTTCCTTTTTGTTATTTGTCTTTATAAGCACAATCTTGTGAATGACGTACGGCAATAGTTTCAGCAAATGAAGAGTTCTCTGTTTCAAAGAAGCTAAAATACCAGGATTTAAATTCCAGTTCTTCTTCTTTCCTCGTGATTTCTGTCTCAGATTGACTATAGAAGTGACTGGAATGTTCCTTTGCTCTGCTCAATTTGTTGAACTTGTTTGTTGAATTTGCTCGTCGTGCAACAATCTTTTGCCACTGCCTCGAAAGTGCAGAAACATTCTTGAACCAACAACTGAGTCTTTTAACCATCCCAATGCAAAGTCGCAGAAAGTGAGGAGCGGCTCTTACGATGTTCTCCTTTGCTAGTCTAGTTTCTCTGACTAACTCCCTCTTGTACAGAATCAATTTCTTTTTTGTTTCAAATTGCGATCTGCTCTTGTCGGAGTGAGACGAAGGCTCGAATGCTTCTGGCGGTTCCAGGACACGTCTTTTCGCGGTAATGCGTTGTGTTCGTTTGTGATTGGTTAGAAAGGTGTTCACGTGATTGATTTCTCCAATGCAATATCGATGCTGATTCCATTGAGGCATTTATACGCATCTTGACTTCAGTTGTAAGCTCTTTGTAACTTCTCTTTGTTGGCAAAATGAAAGGGGTTCTAAAGATACTACGGTTCTTTCACAATGTTCATGAGAAATTTCAGCTTTCGAAATGAGGAGGAGATGTAACGTGCGATAAGGGCGGAAGAAAGTTAATGCACAAAGCCTTAGAACCACGCAAAGAACCATCGGAGAGAAACCTAACCCCATTTTACGCTTTAGGCCTAAAATTTTGATTGTAATGTGTTTCTTTGCCTTTGTTGAATTATCTTAATTGTGGAATTGAATAGTTTTATACCCATAACTGCACTTGTTTACATGAAAATTAACATCCTTAACTACGCACTTTACTAGTTGTAATGTTTTTCTTTGCCTTTGTTGTATTAACTTAATTGTGGAAATGAAGAGTTTTATACCCATAACTGCACTTGTTTACATGGAAATTGACATCCTTAACTACCCACTTTGATAGTTGTAATTTTTAACTTTACCTTTGTTGCATTTACTTAATTCGTTAAATTGAAGAGTTTTTATACCCATAACTGCACTTGTTTACATAGAAATTAACATCCTTAACTACACATTTGGTAGTTTTAATGTTTCACTTTACCTTTGTTGCATTAAGTTAATTGTGGAATTGAGAAGTTTCATACCGATAACTGCACTTGTTTTCATGGTGATTAACATCCTTAACTACACACATTGCTAGTTGTAATGTGTTTCCTTGCCTTTGTTGTATTATCTTAATTGTGGAATTGAATAGTTTTATACCCATAACTGCACTTGTTTACATAGAAATTAACATCGTTAACTACACACTTTGCTAGTTGTAATGTTTTTCTTTGCCTTTGTTGTATTAACTTAATTGTGGAAATGAAGAGTTTTATACCCATCACTGCACTTGTTTACATGGAAATTAACATCCTTAACTACACACTTTGATAGTTGTAATGTTTTTCTTTGCCTTTGTTGTATTAACTTAATTGTGGACGTGAAGAATTTTATACCCATAACTGCACTTGTTTACATGGAAATTAACATCCTTAACTACTCACTTTGATAGTTGTAATTTTTCACTTTACCTTTATTGCATTTACTTAAGTCGTTAAATTGAAGAGTTTTTATACCCATAACTTCACTTGTTTACATGGAAATTAACATCCTTAACTATAAACTTTGCTAGCTGTAATGTTTTTTTTTACCTTTGTTGCATTAAGTTAATTGTTGCATTGAAATGTTTCATACCCATAACTGCACTTGTTTACATGGTGATTAACATCCTTAACTACACAAATTGCTAGTTGTAATGTGTTTCTTTACCTTTGTTCAATTAAGTTAATTGTGGCATTGAAAAGTTTCATACCCATAACTGCACTTGTTTTCATGGTGATTATCATCCTTACAACACACATTGCTAGTTGTAATGTATTTTTTTGCCTTTGTTGTGTTACCTTTATTGTGGAATTGAATAGTTTTATACCCATAACTGCACTTGTTTAAATGGAAATTAACATCCTTAACTACACACTTTCCTAGTTGTAATGTTTTTCCTTGCCTTTGTTGTATTAACTTAATTGTGGAAATGAAGAGTTTTATACCCATAAGTGCACTTGTTTTCATTGAAATTAACATCCTTAACTACACACTTTACTAGTTGTAATGTTTCACTTTTCCTTTGTTGCATTTACTTAATTCGTTAAATTGAAGAGATTTTATACCAATAACCGCACTTGTTTACATGGAAATTTACATCCTTATTTACACATTTTGCTAGTTGTAATGTTTCACTTTACCTTTATTGTATTAACTTAATTGTGGAATTGTATAGTTTTATACCCATAACTGCACTTGTTTACATGAAAATTAACATCCTAAGAAACACACTTTTCTATCTGTAATGTTTCACTTTATCTTTGTTGAATTTATTTAATTATTTTAGTTTAAGTGTTTTTATACACATAACTGCACTTGTTTACATGGAAATTAACATCCCTAACAAAACATTTTAGTAGCTTTAATAATTTACTTTTTAATTGTTGCATTTACTTAATTCGTTAAATTGAAGACTTTTTATACCCAAAACTGCACTTGTTTACATGGAAATTAACGTCCTTAACTACACACTTTGCTAGTTGTAATGTTTCACTTTTCTTTTGTTGCATTTACTTAAGTCGTTAAATTGAAGAGTTTTTATACCAATAACTGCACTTGTTTACATGGAAATTAACATCCTTAACTATACACTTTGCTAGTTGTAATGTTTTTTTTCACCTTTGTTGCATTAAGTTAATTGTGGCATTGAAATGTTTCATACCCATAACTGCACTTGTTTACATGGTGATTAACATCCTTAACTACCCAAATTGCTAGTTGTAATGTGTTTCTTTGCCTTTGTTGAATTATCTTAATTTTGGAATTGAATAGTTTTATACCCATAAGTGCACTTGTTTATTTACATGGAAATTAACATCGCTAACTACACACTTTGCTAGTTGTAATGTTTCACTTTACCTTTGTTGCATTTACTTAATTCGTTAAATTGAAGAGTTGTTATACCCATAACTGCACTTGTTTACATGGAAATTAACATCCCTAACTATACACTTTACTAGCTTTAATAATTTACTTTTTATTTGTTGCATTTACATAATTCGTTAAATTGAAGAGTTGTTATACCCATACGTGCACTTGTTTACATGGAAATTAACATCCTTATTTACTCTTGTTGCTAGGTTTAATGTTTCACTTTACCTTTGTTGTATTAACTTAATTGTGGAATTGTATAGTTATATACCCATAACTGCACTTGTTTACATGGAAATTAACATCCTAAGAAACACACTTTTCTATCTATAATGTTTCACTTTATCTTTGTTGAATTTACTTAATTATTTTAGTTTAAGTGTTTTTATACCCATAACTGCACTTGTTTACATGGAAATTAACATCCCTAACAAAACACTTTACTAGCTTTAATAATTTACTTTTTAATGGTTGCATTTACTTAATTCGTTAAATTGAAGACTTTTTATACCCATAAATGCACTTGTTTACATGGAAATTAACGTCCTTAACTACACACTTTGCTAGTTGTAATGTTTCACTTTTCTTTTGTTGCATTTACTTAAGTCGTTAAATTGAAGAGTTTTTATACCCATAACTGCACTTGTTTACATGGAAATTAACATCCTTATTTACACATTTTGCTAGTTTTAATGTTTCACTTTACCTTTCTGGTATCAACTTAATTCTGGAATTGTATAAATTTTTACCAATAACTGCACTTGTTTACATGGGAAATTAACATCCTTAACTATACACTTTGCTAGTTGTAATGTTTTCTTTGCCTTTGTTGAATTATCTTAATTTTGGAATTGAATAGTTTTATACCCATAAGTGCACTTGTTTACATGGAAATTAACATCGCTAACTACACACTTTGCTAGTTGTAATGTTTCAGTTTACCTTTGTTGCATTTACTTAATTCGTTAAATTGAAGAGTTGTTATACCCCTAACTGCACTTGTTTACATGGAAATTAACATCCCTAACTATACACTTTACTAGCTTTAATAATTTACTTTTTATTTGTTGCATTTACCTAATTCGTTAAATTGAAGAGTTGTTATACCCATACCTGCACTTGTTAACATGGAAATTAACATCCTTAACTGCACATTTGCTAGTTCTAATGTTTAACTTTACCTTTGTTGCATTAAGTTAATTGTGGCATTGAAAAGTTTCATACCCATAACTGCACTTGTTTAGATGGTGATTAACATCCTTAACTACACACTTTACTAGTTGTAATGTTTTTCTTTGCCTTTGTTGTATTAACTTAATTGTGGAAATGAAGAGTTTTATACCCATAAGTGCACTTGTTTACATGGAAATTAACATCCTTAACTACACACTTTTAAATGTTAATGTTTCACTATACCTTTGTTGCATTTACTTAATTCGTTAAATTGAAGAGTTGTTATACCCATACCTGCACTTGTTTACATGGAAATTAACATCCTTAACTACACACTTTGCTAGTTGTAATGTTTCACTTTACCTTCTTACCTTCACTTTACCTAATCCTTCACTAGACATATTGCTAGTTGTAAAGTTTTACTTTACCTTTTTTGCATTTACCTAATTCGTTAAATTGAAGAGTTTTTATACCAATACCTGCACTTGTTTACATGGAAATTAACATCCTTAACTACACATTTTCTAGTTCTAATGTTTAACTCTACCTTTGTTGCATTAAGTTAATTGTGGCATTGAGAAGCCTCATATCCATAACTGCACTTGTTTACATGGAAATAAACATCCTTAACTATACACTTTGCGTGTTGTAATGTGTTTCTTTGCCTTTGTTGTATTATCTTAATTGTGCAATTGAATAGTTTTTTACCCATATCAGCACTTGTTTACATGGAAATTAACATCCTTAACTACACACTTTGCTAGTTGTAATGTGTTTCTTTTCCTTTGTTGTGTTATCTTAATTGTGGAATTGAATAGTTTTATACCCATAACTGCACTTGTTTACATGGAAATTAACATCCTTAACTACACACTTTACTAGTTGTAATGTTTCACTTTACCTTTGTTGCATTTACTTAATTCGTTAAATTGAAGAGTTGTTATACCCATACCTGCACTTGTTTACATGGAAATTAACATCCTTAACTACACATTTGCTAGTTCTAATGTTTAACTTTACCTTTGTTGCATTAAGTTAATTGTGGCATTGAAAAGTTTCATACCCATAACTGCACTTGTTTAGATGGTGATTAACATCCTTAACTACACACCTTGCTAGTTGTAATGTGTTTCTTTGCCTTTGTTGAATTATCTTAATTGTGGAATTGAATAGTTTTATACCCATAACTGCACTTGTTTACATGAAAATTAACATCTTTAACTACACACTTTACTAGTTGTAGTGTTTTTCTTTGCCTTTGTTGTATGAACTTAATTGTGGAAATGAAGAGTTTTATACCCATAAGTGCACTTGTTTACATGGAAATTAACATCCTTAACTACACACTTTTAAATGTTAATGTTTCACTATACCTTTGTTGCATTTACTTAATTCGTTAAATTGAAGAGTTTTTATACCCATACCTGCACTTGTTTACATGGAAATTAACATCCTTAACTACACACTTTGCTAGTTGTAATGTTTCACTTTAGCTTCTTACCTTCACTTTACCTAATCCTTCACTAGACATATTGTTAGTTGTAATGTTTGACTTTACCTGTTTTGCATTTACCTAATTCGTTAAATTGAAGAGTTTTTATACCCATACCTGCACTTGTTTACATGGAAATTAACATCCTTAACTACACATTTTCTAGTTCTAATGTTTAACTCTACCTTTGTTGCATTAAGTTAATTGTGGCATTGAAAAGCTTCATACCCATAACTGCACTTGTTTACATGGTGATTAACATCCTTAACTACACACCTTGCTAGTTGTAATGTGTTTCTTTGCCTTTTTTGAATTATCTTAATTGTGGAATTGAATAGTTTTATACCCATAAGTGCACTTGTTTACATGGAAATTAACATCCTTAACTACACACTTTGCTAGCTGTAATAATTTACTTTGTATTTGTTGCATTTCCTTAATTCGTTAAATTGAAGACTTTTTATACCCATAACTGCACTTGTTTACATGGAAATTAACATCCTTAACTAGACACTTTGCTAGTTGTAATGTGTTTCTTTTCCTTTGTTGTATTATCTTAATTGTGGAATTGAATAGTTTTATACCCATAGCTGCACTTGTTTACATGGACATTAACATCCTTAACCAAACACTTTGCTAGTTGTAATGTTTCACTTTACCTTCTTACCTTCACTTTACCTAATCCTTCACTAGACATATTGATAGTTGTAAAGTTTGACTTTACCTTTTTTGCATTTACCTAATTCGTTAAATTGAAGAGTTTTTATACCCATAACTGCACTTTTTTACGTGGAAATTAACATCCTTAACTACACATTTGCTAGTTCTAATTTTTAACTTTACCTTTGTTGCATTAAGTTAATTGTGGCATTGAAACGTTTCATACCCATAACTGCACTTGTTTACATGGTGATTAACATCTTTAACTACACAAATTGCTAGTTGCAATGTGTTTCTTTGCCTTTGTTGAATTATCTTAATTGTGGAATTGAATAGTTTTATACCTATTAGTGCACTTGTTTACATGGAAATTAACATTGTTAACTACACACTTTGCTAGTTGTAATGTTTCACTTTACCTTTGTTGCATTTACTTAATTCGTTAAATTGAAGAGTTGTTATACCCATAACTGCACTTTTTTACATGTAAATTAACATCGTTAACTACACACTTTGCTAGTTGTAATGTTTCACTTTACCTTTGTTGCATTTACTTAATTCGTTAAATCGAAGAGTTGTTATACCCATAACTGCACTTGTTTACGTGGAAATTAACATCCCTAACTATATACTTTACTAGCTGTAATAATTTACTTTGTATTTGTTGCATTTACTTAATTCGTTAATTTGAAGACTTTTTATACCCATAACTGCACTTGGTAGCACAAGGTAAAGTGAAACATTACAACTAGCAAAGTGTGTAGTTAACGACGTTAATCGTTAACGATGCTCGCACACGCGCATCATGGCGATCAAACGTGAGCTTGTTTCGTAGGCACTGAACTGGTGGTTTTTGGGGAGTATATGGTATGAATGCTTACTAAAACAACTTGTTATCCAATATTAGGAATGTAGTGATTCAATTAAGATTGGTTTGTCTAAAATGCGGAGGAAAATCACAGCGAAATCGAAGAAAGAAGAAGACTCTCTAGGCCCAGAGCGTGACGAGGAAGCAATCAACATGGCGGACAGAGAAGTCTCGCATGACGACCTGCGTGCAATAATTTCTGATCTCTTTGATGAAAAATTAGCAGATTTAAAGAAAGATCTTGCCACAAAAGATTGCATTCTCGCTTTGCACGAAACCATTCAAGATCAACATAATAAGATACAAGAACTCGAAGCCAAAGTTGTCCTGTTAGAGAAATACATAGATCGAATAGAGGTGAACGAAGGAAGAATTCAAGAACACGAGGAGCGAATAGCAAAGCTTGAGCTGTGTGGAGATGAAGCGGAGCAGTATCAAAGAAGGCTTTGTCTGCGAATATATGGAGTTGAGCTCAAAGATGAATCGGATGGTGAATCAGGTGAAAAGTGCTTAAAAAATGTGAAGAAAATGTTCAAACAAGATTTAAAAGTGGATATTCCTGACCTTGCAATCGATAGGGCCCATAGAATTGGATCAGTTGTGGAAGACCCGAGCACCAAGAAAAGGTACCGCCCTATCATAGTGCGATTCACAACCTGGAGGCATAGGACTGCCGTATACAGAGCAAGAAAAGCTACAAATAAGTTTCAAGTGCGAATGGATTTGACACACAGGAGGCTAAAGCTGCTGGCAAAGGCAAATGATGTCCTTAAAGACGAAGGCAAAACCGGTTGTTTTGCAATGGCTGATGTCAACTGTAGATTGACAGTAAAGCTTGATGACGGTTTTCACTTTTTTAAAACTGAAGATGAATTCATGGACCTGCTGAACAAGTAGATTCATCAAAAACAAACTATGGTTGAGAACCTATGGTTAGTCTAGATTTTATATTTTAACCTGCCGTATAGGGGCTGTTTTGAGTTATTTGACGAAAAGGGTTATCTGTTATTTCAAATTTTGAAGGTTATATCTGCTATCATCTCAAATAGCAGCTCATATAACATTTTAGTTTTTAGCCGTCAACCTACTCACTGCACCCTCCTGTTCTTAGCGCAGTATCTACTGTCGATGGCGTAGACTAATAGCTATGTGGAAAATGTCTTTTTAAACAAATTGTGTAAGGATCTGGTACCATCCCCTCTCCCTCCCCCGATTTTGAAGGGTCTTTGTTTTGAATTTTCTGCCCCTACCCTCTATGACTTTACCGAGGCTGCCAAGTAAGTTTTTTTTTAGGCCTGCACTCTTTTTGAAAACTATGTTTGAAAGTTAGAAAGACCTTGTTGATGTTGATGTTAACTGAGGTACAACGAACACATATCTCTTAATATTTTGCCCCATATATTGGATAAAATTATTCTCATCAAAACGTTATGAATATTTTTTTCGAAATATACAAATATGCCCCAAGCTACCAGGCTTCAATTAATCCCCAGGTGCATGGCTGTCTGTTTCCCAAGAGGGAAAATTAACCTAACGCCCATACTTTGTGTTGCATGTAGTTTTATATTTAGATTTAATTTGTTTAGTTGTGTTTGTTTGTGTGTTTTTGTTATTGTTCTTGCGCGGATGCTTTGTTTCTAGAAATTACTGCTCATTGAAATTCTGAGTGGCCAGGGAGATGGATACACTTGATGCCAGTAGGTGTTGAGCAGTGGCGTGCAGGAATAGCTTCCTGTGAGAATTATGTCCTGTGCAAAATAGCGAAAGTTTTCCCAATTGGTTCCATCATCTCAGAGGATAACAAGCATTTCCTCCTGCACTGCCCTTTGTTTAGCAACTATCGTGTGAATCTCCATGGCGAACTCTCAGAATTTCTTCACCTAGATCTTCCTAACCTTGATGATAACTTCTTTTGTTCACTACTGTCATATGGCAGCGCTGAATTTCCATATATAATCTACAGAATGATTCTTGAAGCTACAATTAAGTATATCAAATCATCCAAGCGTTTTGATCGTGTAGATTATGAAACTTAGAGACCTCTGGAAACAAAGTATTCGTGCTTGATAAGTCATTAAATGTATCTGTTTATGTGTACTGTGTGTGAATGTATCTGTTTTGGTGTAATTCCCTGTGTGTATGCGTATTGTGTAAAATTAATTTGGTATATTAAAAATTGTAAGTTTCATCCATAGTGGGAACTCGCTGACAATATGTCCTTTCCCGCTATGGATGGCACGTAGTTTATACATCTTGTTTAATGTTTCTTTTAATCGTTTTCATTGAATAAAAAAAAAAGAAAAAACTGCACTTGCTTACATGGAAATTAACAACCCTAACTACACACTCTGCTAGTTGTAATGTTTCACTTTTCCTTTGTTGCATTTACTTAATTCGCTAAATTGAAGAGTTTTTATACCCATAACTGCACTTGTTTACATGGAAATTAACATCCTTATTTACACATTTTGCTAGTTGTAATGTTTCACTTTACCTTTGTTGTATTAACTTAATTGTGGAATTGTATAGTTTTATACCCATAACTGCACTTGTTTAAATGGAAATTAACATCCTTAACTATACACTTTGCTAGTTGTAATGTTCCACTTTATCTTTGTTGCATTTACGTAATTTGTGAAATTGAAGAGTTTTATAAACGTAACAGCACTTGTTTACATGGAAATTAACATCCTTAACTACACTCTTTACTAGTTGTAATGTTTCACTTTACCTTCGTTGCATTTACTTAATTCGTTAAATTGAAGAGTTTTTATACCCATAACTGCACTTGTTTACATGAAAATTAACATCCTTACCTACACACTTTGCTAGTTGTAATGTTTCACTTTACCATTGTTGCATTTACTTAATTCGTTGAATTGAAGAGTTTTTATACCCATAACTGCACTTGTTTCCATTGAAATTAACATCCTTAACTACACATTTGCTAGTTCTAATGTTTAACTTTACCTTTGTTGCATAAAGTTAACTGTGGCATTGAAAAGTTTCATACCCATAACTGCACTTGTTTACATCGTGATTAACATCCTTAACTACACACCTTGCTAGTTGTAATGTGTTTCTTTGCCTTTGTTGAATTATCTTAATTGTGGAATTGAATAGTTTTATACCCATAACTGCACTTGTTTACATGGAAATTAACATCCTTAACTACACACTTTACTAGTTAAAATGTTTTTCTTTGCCTTTTTTGTATTAAATTAATTGTGGAAATGAAGAGTTTTATACCCATAAGTGCACTTGTTTACATGGAAATTAACATCCTTCACTACACACTTTACTAGTTGTAATGTTTCACGATACTTTTGTTGCATTTACTTATTTCCTTAAATTGAAGACTTTTTATACCCATAACTACACTTGTTTACATGGAAATTCACATCCCTAACTACAGACTTTGCTAGTTGTAATGTTCCACTTTACCTTTGTTCCATTTACTTAATTCGTTAAATTGAAGAGTTTTTATACCCATAACTGCACTTTCTTACATGGAAATTAACATCCTTAACTATACACTTCGCTAGTTGTAATGTGTTTCTTTGTTTTTGTTCAATTAACTTACTTGTGGAATTGAATAATTTTATACCCATAACTGCAATTGTTTACATGGTGATTAACATCCTTAACTACAAACCTTGCTAGTTGTAATGTGTTTCTTTGCATTTGTTAAATTATCTTAATTGTGGAATTTAATAGTTTTATACCCATAACTGCACTTGCTTACATGGAAATTAACATCCTTAACTACACACTTTACTAGTTGTAATGTTTTTTTTTGCCTTTTTTGTATTAACTTAATTGTGGAAATGAAGAGTTTTATACCCATAAGTGCACTTGTTTACATGGAAATTAGCATCCTTAACTACACACTTTACTATTTGTAATGTTTCACTTTATCTTTGTTGCATTTACTTAATTCGTTAAATTGAAGAGTTTTTATACCCATAACTGCACTTGTTTACATGGAAATTAACATCCTTAACTACACATTTGCTAGTTCTAATGTTTAACTTTACCTTTGTTGCATTAAGTTAATTGTGGCATTGAAAAGTTTCATACCCATAACTGCACTTGTTTACATTGTGATTAACATCCTTAACTACACACCTTGCTAGTTGTAATGTGTTTCTTTGCCTTTGTTGAATTATCTTAATTGTGGAATTGAATAGTTTTATACCCATAAGTGCACTTATTTACATGGAAATTAACATCCTTAACTAAACACTTTGCTAGCTGTAATAATTTACTTTGTATTTGTTGCATTTCCTTAATTCGTTAAATTGAAGAGTTTTGTACCCATACCTGCACTTGTTTACATGGAAATTAATATCCTAAACTACACACTTTGCCTGTTGTAATGTTTCACTTTACCTTTGTTTCATTTACTTAATTTGTCTAATGGAAGAGTTTTATACCCATAACAGCACTTGTTTACATGGAAATTAACATCCTAAGCTAAACACTTTGCTAGCGGTATTGTTTCACTTTACCTTTGTTGCATTTACATAATTCGTTAAATTAAAGACTTTTTATAGCCATAACTGCACTTGTTTACATGGAAATTAACATCGTAAGCTACTCACTTTGCTAGCTGTAATTTTTCACTTTATCTTTGTTGCATTTACTCAAGTCGTTAAATTAAAGAGTTTTGTACCCATACCTGCACTTGTTAACATGAAAATTAATATCCTAAACTACACACTTTGCTAGCTGTAATGTTTCATTTTACCTTTGTTCATTTACTTAATTTGTCTAATGGAAGAGTTTCATACCCATAACTGCACTTGTTTACATTGTGATTAACATCCTTAACTACACACCTTGCTAGTTGTAATGTGTTTCTTTGCCTTTAATGAATTACCTTAATTGTGGAATTGAATAGTTTTATACCCATAAGTGCACTTATTTACATGGAAATTAACATCCTTAACTAAACACTTTGCTAGCTGTAATAATTTACTTTGTATTTGTTGCATTTCCTTAATTCGTTAAATTAAAGAGTTTTGTACCCATACCTGCACTTGTTTACATGGAAATTAATATCCTAAACTACACACTTTGCCTGTTGTAATGTTTCACTTTACCTTTGTTTCATTTACTTAATTTGTCTAATGGAAGAGTTTTATACCCAAAACAGCACTTGTTTACATGGAAATTAACATCCTAAGCTAAACACTTTGCTAGCTGTATTGTTTCACTTTACCTTTGTTGCATTTACATAATTCGTTAAATTAAAGACTTTTTATAGCCATAACTGCACTTGTTTACATGGAAATTAACATCGTAAGCTACTCACTTTACTAGCTGTAATTTTTCACTTTATCTTTGTTGCATTTACTCAAGTCGTTAAATTAAAGAGTTTTGTACCCATACCTGCACTTGTTAACATGAAAATTAATATCCTAAACTACACACTTTGCTAGCTGTAATGTTTCATTTTACCTTTGTTCATTTACTTAATTTGTCTAATGGAAGAGTTTCATACCCATAACTGCACTTGTTTACATTGTGATTAACATCCTTAACTACACACCTTGCTAGTTGTAGTGTGTTTCTTTGCCTTTGTTGAATTATCTTAATTGTGGAATTGAATAGTTTTATACCCATAAGTGCACTTATTTACATGGAAATTAACATCCTTAACTAAACACTTTGCTAGCTGTAATAATTTACTTTGTATTTGTTGCATTTCCTTAATTCGTTAAATTGAAGAGTTTTGTACCCATACCTGCACTTGTTTACATGGAAATTAATATCCTAAACTACACACTTTGCCTGTTGTAATGTTTCACTTTACCTTTGTTTCATTTACTTAATTTGTCTAATGGAAGAGTTTTATACCCATAACAGCACTTGTTTACATGGAAATTAACATCCTAAGCTAAACACTTTGCTAGCTGTATTGTTTCACTTTACCTTTGTTGCATTTACATAATTCGTTAAATTAAAGACTTTTTATAGCCATAACTGCACTTGTTTACATGGAAATTAACATCGTAAGCTACTCACTTTGCTAGCTGTAATTTTTCACTTTACCTTTGTTGCATTTACTCAAGTCGTTAAATTAAAGAGTTTTGTACCCATACCTGCACTTGTTAACATGAAAATTAATATCCTAAACTACACACTTTGCTAGCTGTAATGTTTCATTTTACCTTTGTTCATTTACTTAATTTGTCTAATGGAAGAGTTTTATACCCATAACTGCACTTGTTTACATTGAAATTAACATCCTTCACTACACATATTGCTAGTCGTAAAGTTTGACTCTACATTTGTTGCATTTACTTAATTCGTTAAATTGAAGAGTTTAATACCCATAACTGCACTTGTTTACATGGAAATTAGCATCCCTAACTAAAGACTTTGCTAGTTGTAATGTTTTACTTTGTATTTGTTCCATCAACTTAATTGTGGAATTGAATAGTTTTATACCCATAAATTCACTTGTTTACATAGAAATGAAAATCCTTTACTACACATTTTGCTACTTGTAATGTTTCACTTTACCTTTGTTGTATTTACGTAATTCGTAAAATTGAAGAGTTTTATACCCATAACTGCACTTTTTTACATGGAAATTAGCATCCCTAACTAAACACTTTGCTAGTTGTAATGTTTTACTTTGTATTTGTTGCGTCAACTTAATTGATGGAATTGAAAAGTTTTATACTCATAGCTGCACTTTCTTACATGGAAATTAACATCCTTAACTACACACTTTGCTAGTTGTAATGTTTCATTTTACCTTTGATGCAGTTACTTAATTTGAGTAATTGAAGAGTTTTGTACCCTTAACTGCACTTTTTTACATGGACATTAACATCCTTCACTACACATATTGCTAGTTGTAAAGTTTGAATCTACATTTGTTGCATTCACTTAATTCATTAAATTGAAGAAATTTCATACCCATAATTGCACTTGTTTACAGAGAAGTTAACATCCCTAACTACACACTTTGCTAGTTGTTATGTTTCACTTTACCTTTGTTGCATTTACTTAATTCGTTAAATTAAAGAGTTTTTATACAAATAACTGCACTTGTTTACATGGAAATTAACATCCTTAACTATGCACTTTGCTAGTTGTAATGTGTTTCTTTGTTTTTGTTGTATTAACATAATTTTGGAATTGAAGACTTTTATACCCATAAATGCACCTTTTATACCCATAAGTGCACTTGTTTACATAAAAATTAACATCCTTATCTACAAACTTTGCTAGTTGTAATGTTTCATTTTACCTTTGTTGCATTTACTTAAGTCGTTAAATTGAAGAGTTTTGTACCCATACCTGCACTTGTTTACATGAAAATTAATATCCAAAACTACACACTTTGCTTGTTGTGATGTCTCATTTTACCTTTGTTTCATTTACTTAATTTGTGTAATTGAAGAGTTTTGTACACATAAGTGCACTTGTTTACATAAAAATTAATATCCTAAACTACACACTTTGCCTGTTGTAATGTTTCACTTTACCCTTGTTTCATTTACTTAATTTGTCTAATGGAAGAGTTTTATACCCATAACAGCACTTGTTTACCTGGAAATTAACATCCTAAGCTAAAAACTTTGCTAGCTGTATTGTTTCACTTTACCTTTGTTGCATTTACTTAATTCGTTAAATTGAAAAGTTTTTGTACCATAACTGCACCTTTTTACATGGAAATTAGCATCCCTAACTAAAGACTTTGCTAATTGTAATGTTTTACTTTGTATTTGTTGCATCAACTTAATTGTGGAATTGAATAGTTTTATACCCATAAATTCATTTGTTTACATAGAAATGAAAATCCTTTACTACACATTTTGCTACTTGTAATGTTTCACTTTACCTTTGTTGTGTTAACTTAATTGTGGAATTGAATAGCTTTATACCCATAACTGCACTTGTTTACATGAAAATTAATATCCAAAACTACACACTTTGCTTGTTGTGATATCTCATTTTACCTTTGTTTCATTTACTTAATTTGTGTAATTGAAGAGTTTTGTACCCATAAGTGCACTTGTTTACATGGAAGTTAATATCCTAAACTACACACTTTGCCTGTTGTAATGTTTCACTTTACCTTTGTTTCATTTACTTAATTTGTCTAAAGGAAGAGTTTTATACCCATAACAGCACTTGTTGACCTGGAAATTAATATCCTAAGCTAAACACTTTGCTAGCTGTAATTTTTCATTTTACTTTTTTTGCAGTTACTTAATTTGAGTAATTGAAGAGTTTTGTACCCATAACTGCACTTGTTTACATTGAAATTGACATCCTTCACTACACATATTGCTAGTCGTAAAGTTTGACTCTACATTTGCTTCATTCACTTAATTCGTTAAATTGAAGAGTTTTTGTACCCATAACTGCACCTTTTTACATGGAATTAGCATCCCTAACTAAAGACTTTGCTAATTGTAATGTTTTACTTTGTATTTGTTGCATCAACTTAATTGATGGAATTGAAAAGTTTTATACTCATAGCTGCACTTGCTTACATGGAAATTAACATCCTTAACTACACACTTTGCTAGTTGTAATGTTTCATTTTTCCATTGTTGCATTTACGTAATTCGTGAAATTGAAGAGTTTTATACCCATAACTGCATCTGTTAACATAGAAATCAGCACCCTAAGCTATTTACTTTGCTAGCTGTAATGTTTCATTTTACCTTTGCTGCATTCACTTAATTCGTTAAATTGAAGAGTTTTTGTACCCATAACTGCACCTTTTTACATGGAAATTAGCATCCCTAACTAAAGACTTTGCTAATTGTAATGTTTTACTTTGTATTTGTTGCATCAACTTAATTGTGGAATTGAATAGTTTTATACCCATAAATTCACTTGTTTACATAGAAATGAAAATCCTTTACTACACATTTTGCTACTTGTAATGTTTAACTTTACCTTTGTTGCATTTACGTAATTCGTTAAATTAAAGAGTTTTCATACCCATAATTGCACTTGTTTGAATGGAAATTAACATCCTTAACTATACCCATAAATTCACTTGTTTACATAGAAATGAAAATCCTTTACTACACATTTTGCTACTTGTAATGTTTCACTTTACCTTTGTTGTGTTAACTTAATTGTGGAATTGAATAGCTTTATACCCATAACTGCACTTGTTTACATGAAAATTAATATCCAAAACTACACACTTTGCTTGTTGTGATATCTCATTTTACCTTTGTTTCATTTACTTAATTTGTGTAATTGAAGAGTTTTGTACCCATAAGTGCACTTGTTTACATGGAAGTTAATATCCTAAACTACACACTTTGCCTGTTGTAATGTTTCACTTTACCTTTGTTTCATTTACTTAATTTGTCTAAAGGAAGAGTTTTATACCCATAACAGCACTTGTTGACCTGTAAATTAATATCCTAAGCTAAACACTTTGCTAGCTGTAATTTTTCATTTTACTTTTTTTGCAGTTACTTAATTTGAGTAATTGAAGAGTTTTGTACCCATAACTGCACTTGTTTACATTGAAATTGACATCCTTCACTACACATATTGCTAGTCGTAAAGTTTGACTCTGCATTTGCTTCATTCACTTAATTCGTTAAATTGAAGAGTTTTTGTACCCATAACTGCACCTTTTTACATGGAAATTAGCATCCCTAACTAAAGACTTTGCTAATTGTAATGTTTTACTTTGTATTTGTTGCATCAACTTAATTGATGGAATTGAAAAGTTTTATACTCATAGCTGCACTTGCTTACATGGAAATTAACATCCTTAACTACACACTTTGCTAGTTGTAATGTTTCATTTTTCCATTGTTGCATTTACGTTTTTGTACCCATAACTGCACCTTTTTACATGGAAATTAGCATCCCTAACTAAAGACTTTGCTAATTGTAATGTTTTACTTTGTATTTGTTGCATCAACTTAATTGATGGATTTGAAAAGTTTTATACTCATAGCTGCACTTGCTTACATGGAAATTAACATCCTTAACTACACACTTTGCTAGTTGTAATGTTTCATTTTTCCATGTCCATTTTTCCATGTATAATAAAGCTCCAGGTATCGACAACATCCCCATTGAACTGGTAAAAAATGCTGGCAAAGAAACACTCAACATCATATCCAAGCTGTGCCAGCTAATCTGGAAAACCACAGAATGGCCAGTAGATTGGAAAAGATCCGTCTTCTTGTCGCTACCAAAGAAAGGCGATGTCAGAGAATGTTCAAATAATCGAACAATATCCTTGATTGTTCACATGAGCAAAATACTTTTGAAAATAATCCAGAAAAGACTAACACCCTATATCGACAGAGAAATATCAATTGAGCAAGCTGGATTTATTAAAGGAAGGGGGACAAGAGACCAAATTGCTAACATCAGATGGATATTGGAAAAGGTACGTGAAGTAAAGAAAGAAATTTATTTTTGTTTTATTGATTACAGCAAGGCATTTGATTGTGTGGACCACAACACCATGTGGCTTGTGATGAGAAAGATTGGAATTCCAGAACATCTAATAATCTTGATTAAGAATCTTTACCATAAACAAGAAGCACAGGTGCGAACAATGTATTGACCAACAGATTGGTTTGAAATTAGCAAAGGAGTGAGGCAAGGCTGTATTCTATCTCCGTACCTGTTTAATTTATATGGTGAAATTATCATGAGAAACGCAGGGCTATATGATAACAACATCGGAATCAAAGTACATGGTAGAACCATTAATAACTTAAGGTATGCAGATGACACGACCCTGATTGCCGAAACCAAAGAAGATCTGGGAGAACTTATCAGAAATGTTAAGAAGGCAAGCAAAGAAGCAGGGCTACTACTAAATTTAAAGAAAACAAAAGTAATGACGACGGCAGAACTTAACAACTTTGAAGTAGACGGGGAATCCATCGAGGTAGTACAGGAATTCAATTTTCTTGGCTGTACATTAACCCGAACCTCTGATCACACCAAAGAAATTAGAAGGAGGCTAATGCTTGGTAGGAAGGCTATGATCAATTTAACAACGATAATGAAAGACAAAAACATCACACTAAATACTAAGATAAGAATAACCGAAGCATTGGTATTTCCTGTTGTTACATATGGAAGTGAGACATGGGTAATAAGAAAAACAGAAATGAAAAAGATTGACGCCTTTGAACTTTGGGTATGGAGAAGACTACTAAGGGTGCCGTGGACAACGAGAAGAACGAATGAATGGGTATTAGGCCAAATAAAAACAGAAAGATCGTTATTGAACACCATCAGAAAGAGGCAATTGACCTATTATGGCCACATAAATAGAACAGACAACAGTTTAGAAAAACTGATAATGCAAGGTAAAATTGAAGGGAAAAGAGGTAGAGGAAGACCTGCAACAAAGTGGTTTGACAACATTAAGACAATGACAACAAGAAGTGTCTGTCAGCTCAACAAAGACACTAAAGATAGAGCTGGATGGAGACGGCAGGTTCATAACATCACCAGGGGTCGAACGACCTGAAGGACAACTACAACTACAACAACAAACTATACACTTTGCTAGTTGTAATGTGTTTCTTTGTTTTTTTTTGTATTAACTTAATTTTGGAATTGAAGACTTTTATACCCATAACTGCAACTTTTATACCCATAACTGCACTTGTTTACATGGAAATTAACATAATTATCTACACACTTTGCTAGTTGTAATGTTTCATTTTACCTTTGTTGCATTTACTTAAGTCGTTAAATTGAAGAGTTTTGTACCCATACCTGCACTTGTTTACATTAAAAATAATATCCTTATCTACACACTTTGCTAGTTGTAATGTTTCATTTTACCTTTGTTGCAGTTACTTAATTTGAGTAATTGAAGAGTTTTGTACCCATAACTGCACTTGTTTACATGGAAATTAACATCCTTCACTAGACAGATTGCTAGTTGTAAAGTATGACTTTACCTTTGTTGCATTTACTTAATTCGTTAACTTGAAGAGTTTTTATACCCATAACTGCACTTGTTTACATGGAAATTAACATCCCTAACTATACACTTTGCTAGTTGTCATGTTTTACTTTGTATTTGTTGCATCAACATTATTCATGGAATAGAACAATTTTATTCCCATATCTGCACTTAATTACATAGAAATTAATATCCTTAACTACACATTTTCCTACTTGTAATGTTTCATTTTACCTTTGTTGCATTTACTTAAGTCGTTAAATTGAAGAGTTTTGTACCCATACCTGCACTTGTTTACATGGAAATTAATATCCAAAACTACACACTTTGCCTGTTGTAATGTTTCACTTTACCTTTGTTTCATTTACTTAATTTGTCTAATGGAAGAGTTTTATACCCATAACAGCACTTGTTTACATGGAAATTAACATCTCAAGCTAAACACTTTGCTAGCTGTATTGTTTCACTTTACCTTTGTTGCATTTACATAATTCGTTAAATTAAAGACTTTTTATAGCCATAACTGCACTTGTTTACATGGAAATTAACATCGTAAGCTACTCACTTTGCTAGCTGTAACTTTTCACTTTACCTTTGTTGCATTTACTCAAGTCGTTAAATTAAAGAGTTTTTTACCCATACCTGCACTTGTTAACATGAAAATTAATATCCTAAACTACACACTTTGCTAGCTGTAATGTTTTATCTTACCTTTGTTCATTTACTTAATTTGTCTAATGGAAGAGTTTTATACCCATAACTGCACTTGTTTACATTGAAATTAACATCCTTCACTACACATATTGCTAGTCGTAAAGTTTGACTCTACATTTGTTGCATTTACTTAATTCGTTAAATTGAAGAGTTTAATACCCATAACTGCACTTGTTTACATGGAAATTAGCATCCCTAACTAAAGACTTTGCTAGTTGTAATGTTTTACTTTGCATTTGTTCCATCAACTTAATTGTGGAATTGAATAGTTTTATACCCATAAATTCACTTGTTTACATAGAAATGAAAATCCTTTACTACACATTTCTACTTGTAATGTTTCACTTTACCTTTGTTGTATTTACGTAATTTGTAAAATTGAAGAGTTTTATACCCATAACTGCACTTGTTTACATGGAAATTAGCATCCCTAACTAAACACTTTGCTAGTTGTAATGTTTTACTTTGTATTTGTTGCGTCAAGTTAACTGATGGAATTCAAAAGTTTTATACTCATAGCTGCACTTTCTTACATGGAAATTAACATCCTTAACTACACACTTTGCTAGTTGTAATGTTTCATTTTACCTTTGATGCAGTTACTTAATTTGAGTAATTGAAGAGTTTTGTACCCTTAACTGCACTTTTTTACATGGACATTAACATCCTTCACTACACATATTGCTAGTTGTAAAGTTTGAATCTACATTTGTTGCATTCACTTAATTCATTAAATTGAAGAAATTTCATACCCATAATTGCACTTGTTTACAGAGAAGTTAACATCCCTAACTACACACTTTGCTAGTTGTTATGTTTCACTTTACCTTTGTTGCATTTACTTAATTCGTTAAATTAAAGAGTTTTTATACAAATAACTGCACTTGTTTACATGGAAATTAACATCCTTAACTATACACTTTGCTAGTTGTAATGTGTTTCTTTGTTTTTGTTGTATTAACATAATTTTGGAATTGAAGACTTTTATACCCATAACTGCACCTTTTATACCCATAAGTGCACTTGTTTACATGGAAATTAACATCCTTATCTACAAACTTTGCTAGTTGTAATGTTTCATTTTACCTTTGTTGCATTTACTTAAGTCGTTAAATTGAAGAGTTTTGTACCCATACCTGCACTTGTTTACATGAAAATTAATATCCAAAACTACACACTTTGCCTGTTGTAATGTTTCACTTTACCATTGTTTCATTTACTTAATTTGAGTAATTGAAGAGTTTTGTACCCATAACTGCACTTGTTTACATTGAAATTGACATCCTTCACTACACATATTGCTAGTCGTAAAGTTTGACTCTACATTTGCTTCATTCACTTAATTCGTTAAATTGAAGAGTTTTTGTACCCATAACTGAACCTTTTTACATGCAAATTAGCATCCCTAACTAAAGACTTTGCTAATTGTAATGTTTTACTTTGTATTTGTTGCATCAACTTAATTGTGGAATTGAATAGTTTTATACCCATAAATTCACTTGTTTACATAGAAATGAAATCCTTTACTACACATTTTGCTACTTGTAATGTTTCACTTTACCTTTGTTGTGTTAACTTAATTGTGTAATTGAATAGCTTTATACCCATAACTGCACTTTTTTACATGGAAATTAACATCCTAAATTACCATACTTTGCTAGTTGTAAAGTATGACTTTATCTTTCTTGCATTTACGTAATTCGTAAAATTGAAGAGTTTTATACCCATAACTGCACTTGTTTACATTGAAATTAGCATCCCTTACTAAACACTTTGCTAGTTGTAATGTTTTACTTTGTATTTGTTGCATCAACTTAATTGATGGAATTGAAAAGTTTTATACTCATAGCTGCACTTGGTTACATGGAAATTAACATCCTTAACTACACACTTTGCTAGTTGTAATGTTTCATTTTTCCATTGTTGCATTTACGTAATTCGTGAAATTGAAGAGTTTTATACCCATAACTGCATTTGTTAACATGGAAATCAGCACCCTAAGCTACTTACTTTGCCAGCTGTAATGTTTCATTTTACCTTTGCTGCATTCACTTAATTCGTTAAATTGAAGAGTTTTTGTACCCATACCTGCACCTTTTTACATGGAAATTAGCATCCCTAACTAAAGACTTTGCTAATTGTAATGTTTTACTTTGTATTTGTTGCATCAACTTAATTGTGGAATTTAATAGTTTTATACCCATAAATTCACTTGTTTACATAGAAATGAAAATACTTTACTACACATTTTGCTACTTGAAATGTTTCACTTTACCTTTGTTGCATTTACGTAATTCGTTAAATTAAAGAGTTTTCATACCCATAATTGCACTTGTTTGAATGGAAATTAACATCCTTAACTATATACGTTGCTAGTTGTAATGTGTTTCTTTGTTTTTTTGTATTAACTTAATTTTGGAATTGAAGACTTTTATACCCATAACTGCACCTTTTATACCCATAACTGCACTTGTTTACATGGAAATTAACATACTTCTCTACACACTTTGCTGGTTGTAATGTTTCATTTTACCTTTGTTGCATTTACTTGAGTCGTTAAATTGAAGAGTTTTGTACCCATACCTGCACTTGTTTACATGAAAATTAATATCCTAAACTACACACTTTGCTTGTTGTGATGTTTCATTTCAACTTTGTTTCATTTACTTAATTTGTGTAATTGAAGAGTTTTGTACACATAACTGCACTTTTTTACATGGAAATTAGCATCCCTAACTAAGGACTTTGCTAATTGTAATGTTTTACTTTGTATTTGTTGCATCAACTTAATTGTGGAATGGAATAGTTTTATACCCATAAATTCACTTGTTTACATAGAAATGAAAATCCTTTACTACACATTTTGCTACTTGTAATGTTTCACTTTACCTTTGTTGTGTTAACTTAATTCTGGAATTGAATAGTTTTATACCCATAACTGCACTTGTTTACATGGAAATTAACAACCTTATCTACACACTTTGCTAGTTGTAATGTTTCATTTTACCATTGTTGCATTTACGTAATTCGTTAACTTGAAGAGTTTTTATACCCATAATTGCACTTGTTTACATAGAAGTTAACATCCCTAATTATAAACTTTGCTGGTTGTAATGTTTTACTTTGTATTTGTTGCATCAACTTAAGTGATGGAATTGAAAAGTTTTATACTCCTAACTGCACTTGTTTACATGGAAATTAACATACTTCTCTACACACTTTGCTAGTTGTAATGTTTCACTTCATCTTTGTTGCATTTACTTAATTCGTAAAATTAAAGACTTTTTATACCCATAACTGCACTTGTTTACATGGAAATTAACATCCTTAACTACACATTTTGCTAGTTGTAATGTTTCACTTCACCTTTGTTGCATTTACTTAATTCGTTAAATTGAAGAGTTTTATACCCATAACTGCAGTTGTTTACATGGAAATTAACATCCCAAACTATACACTTTACTAGTTGTAATGTGTTTCTTTGTTTTTGTTCTATTAACTTTATTCTGGAATTGAATAATTTTATACCCATATCTGCACTTGTTTACATGGAAATTAACATCCCTACCGATACACTTTACTAGTTGTAGTGTTTTACTTTGTATTTGTTGCATTTACTTAATTCCTTAATTTGAAGACGTTTTATACCCATAACTACACTTGTTTACATGGAAATTAACATCCCTAACTACAGACTTTGCTAGTTGTAATGTTTCACTTTACCTTTGTTGCATTTACTTAATTCGTTTAATTGAAGAGTTTTATACCCATAACTGGATTGGTTAACAAGGAAATCAACACCCTAAGCTTCTTACTTTGCTAGCTGTAATGTTTCATTTTACCTTTGTTGCAGTTACTTTATTTGAGGAATTGAAGAGTTTTGTACCCATAACTACACTTGTTTACATGGAAATGAACATCCTTAACTACACACTTTGCTAGTTGTAATGTTTTTCTTTGCCTTTATTGTATGAACTTAATTGTGGAAATGAAGAGTTTTTATACCCATAAGTGCACTTGTTTACATTGAAATTAATATCCTAAACTACACACTTTGCTTGTTGTAATGTTTCACTTTACCTTTGTTTCATTTACTTAATTCGTTAAATTAAAGACTTTTATACCAATAATAGCCATTGTTTACATGGAAATTAACATCCTAAGCTAAGCACTTTGCTAGCTGTATTGTTTCACTTTACCTTTGTTGTATTATCTTAATTGAGGAATTGAATAGTTTTGTACCCATAACTACACTTGTTTACATGGAAATTAACATCCTTAACTACACACTTTACTAGTTGTAATGTTTTACTTTGTATTTGTTGCATTTGCTTAATTCGTTAAATTGTAGACGTTTTATACCCATAACTACACTTATTTACATGGAAATTAACATCCCTAACTACAGACTTTGCTGGTTGTAATGTTTCACTTTACCTTTGTTCCATTTACTTAATTCGTTAACTTGAAGAGTTTTTATACCCATAACTGCACTTGTTAACATGGAAATTAATATCCTTAACTACACACTTTGCTAGTCGTAATGTGTTTCTTTTGCTTTGTTGTATTATCTTAATTGTGGAATTGAATAGTTTTATACCTATAACAGCACTTGTTTACATGGAAATTAACATCCTTAACTACACATTTTGCTACTTGTAATGTCCCACTTTACCTTTGTTGCATTTACTTAATTCCTTAAATTGAAGAGTTTTTATACCCATAACTGCACTTGTTTCCATGGCCTTTAACATCTTTACCTAAGCATTTTGCTAGTTCTAATGTTTCACTATACATTTGTTGCATTTACTTAATTCCTTAAATTGAAGTGTTTTTATACCCATAACTGCACTTGTTTACATGGAAATTAACATCCTTAACTACACACTTTGCTAGTGGTAAAGTTTGACTTTACCTTTGTTGCATTTACTTAATTCGTTATATTGAAGAGATTTTTTACCAATAAGTGCACTTGTTAACATGGAAATTAACATCCTTAACTACACACTTTGCTAGTGGTAAATGTTCACTTCACCTTTGTTGCATTTACTTAATTCGTTAAATTAAAGACTTTTATACCCATAACAGCACTTGTTTACATGTAAATTAACATCCCAAACTATACACTTTACTAGTTGTAATGATTAACATCCTTAACTATACACTTCGCTAGCTGTAATGTGTTTCTTTGTTTTTGTTCTATTATCTTACATGTTGAATTGAATAATTTTATACCCATAATTGCACTTGTTTACATGGAAATGAACATCCTAAGCCACTCACTTTGCTAGCTGTAATTTTTCACTTTACCTTTGTTGCAGTTACTTAATTTGAGTAATTGAAGAGTTTTGTACCCATAAGTGCACTTGTTTACATTTAATTTAACATCTTTCACTACACATATTGCTAGTTGTAAAGTTTGACTTTACCTTTGTTGCATTTACTTATTTCGTTAAATTGAAGAGTTTTTATACCAATAAGTGCACTTGTTCACATGGAAATCAACATCCTTAACTATGCACTTTGCTAGTTGTAGTGTTTCACTTTTCCTTTCTTGCATTTACGTTATTCGTGAAATTGAAGAGTATTATACCCATAACTGCACTTGTTTACATAGAAATTAACATCCTTAACTACACACTCTGCTAGTTGTAATGTTTCACTTTACCTTTGTTGTATTATCTTAATTGTGGAATTGAATAGTTTTGTACCCATAACTTCACTTGTTTACAGAAAAATGAACATCCTTTACTATACATTTTGCTAGTTGTAATGTTTCACATTACCTTTGTTGTATTATCTTAATTTTGGAATTGAATAGTTTTATATCGATAACTACACTTGTTTACATGGTAATTAACATCCTTAACTACACACTTTTCTAGTTGTAATGTTTCACTTTACCTTTGTTACATTTACTTAATTTGGGTAATTGAAGAGTTTTGTACTCATAAGTGGACTTGTTTACATGGAAATTAATATCTTAAACTACACACCTTGCCTGTTGTAATGTTTCACTTTACCTTTGTTTCATTTACTTAATTTGTCTAATGGAAGAGTTTTATACCAATAACAGCATTTGTTTACATGGAAATTAACATCCTTAACTACACTCTTTGCTAGTTGTAATATGGTTCTTTGCCTTTGTTGTATTATCTTAATTGTGGAATTGAATAGTCTTATAGCCATAACTACACTTGTTTACATGGAAATTAACATTCTTAACTACACACTTTGCTAGTTGTAATGTTTTTCTTTGCCTTTGTTGTATGGACCTAATTGTGAAAATGAAGAGTTTTATACCCATAAGTGCAGTTGTTTACATGGAAATTAATATTCTAAACTACAATCTTTGCCTGTTGTAATGTTTCACTTTAACTTTGTCGCATTTACATAATTTTGTGTAATGGAAGAGTTTTATACCCATAACTGCACTTGTTTAGATGGAAATTAACATCCTTAAGTACACATTTTGCTAGTTGTAATGTTTCACTTTACCTTTGATGCATTTACTTAATTCATTAAATTAAAGACTTTTATACCCATAACTGCACTTGTTTACATATCAATTAACATCCCTAACTATACAGTTTACTAGTTGAAATGTTTTACTTTGTATTTGTTGCATTTACTTAATTCGTAAAATTAAAGACTTTTTATACCCATAACTGCACTTGTTTACATGGAAATTAACATCCTTAACTACACATTTTGCTAGTTGTAATGTTTCACTTTACCTTTGTTGCATTTACTTAATTCGTTAATTTGAAGAGTTTTTATACCCATAACTGCACTTGTTTACAGAGAAATGAACATCCTTTACTACACATTTTGCTAGTTGTAATGTTTCACTTTACCTTTGTTGTATTATCTTAATTGTGGAATTGAATAGTTTTATACCCATAACTTCACTTGTTTACATAGAAATGAACATCCTCTACTACACTTTTTTCTACTTGTAATCTTTCACTTTACCTTTGTTTGAATTACTTAATTTGTGCAATTGAAGAGTTTTGTACCCATACCTGCACTTTTTCACATGGAAATTAACATCCTTCACCACAAATATTACTAGTTGTAAAGTTTGACTTGATCTTTCTTGCATTTACCTAATTCGTTAAATTGAAGACTTTTTATACCCCTAACATGGAAATTAACATATTTAACTACACACTTTGCTAGTTGTAATGTGTTTCTTTTCCTTTGTTGTATTATCTTAATTATGGAATTGAATAGTTTTATATCGATAACTACACTTGTTTACATGGTAATTAACATCCTTAACTACACACTTTTCTAGTTGTAATGTTTCACTTTACCTTTGTTACATTTACATAATTTGGGTAATTGAAGAGTTTTGTACTCATAAGTGGACTTGTTTACATGGAAATTAATATCTTAAACTACACACCTTGCCTGTTGTAATGTTTCACTTTACCTTTGTTTCATTTACTTAATTTGTCTAATGGAAGAGTTTTATACCCATAACAGCACTTGTTTACATGGAAATTAACATCCTTAACTACACTCTTTGCTAGTTGTAATGTGGTTCTTTGCCTTTGTTGTATTATCTTAATTGTGGAATTGAATAGTCTTATAGCCATAACTACACTTGTTTACATGGTAATTAACATCCTTAACTACACACTTTTCTAGTTGTAATGTTTCACTTTACCTTTGTTACATTTACATAATTTGGGTAATTGAAGAGTTTTGTACTCATAAGTGGACTTGTTTACATGGAAATTAATATCTTAAACTACACACCTTGCCTGTTGTAATGTTTCACTTTACCTTTGTTTCATTTACTTAATTTGTCTAATGGAAGAGTTTTATACCCATAACAGCACTTGTTTACATGGAAATTAACATCCTTAACTACACTCTTTGCTAGTTGTAATGTGGTTCTTTGCCTTTGTTGTATTATCTTAATTGTGGAATTGAATAGTCTTATAGCCATAACTACACTTGTTTACATGGAAATTAACATTCTTAACTACACACTTTGCTAGTTGTAATGTTTTTCTTTGCCTTTGTTGTATGGACCTAATTGTGAAAATGAAGAGTTTTATACCCATAAGTGCAGTTGTTTACATGGAAATTAATATTCTAAACTACAATCTTTGCCTGTTGTAATGTTTCACTTTAACTTTGTCGCATTTACATAATTTTGTGTAATGGAAGAGTTTTATACCCATAACTGCACTTGTTTAGATGGAAATTAACATTCTTAACTACACACTTTGCTAGTTGTAATGTTTTTCTTTGCCTTTGTTGTATGGACTTAATTGTGAAAATGAAGAGTGCAGGATGTTAATTTCCATGTAAACAAGTGCAGTTATGGGTATAAAAAGTCTTTAATTTTACGAATTTGTGCCCATAAGTGCAGTTGTTTACATGGAAGTTAATATTCTAAACTACAATCTTTGCCTGTTGTAATGTTTCACTTTAACTTTGTCGCATTTACTTAATTTGTGTAATGGAAGAGTTTTATACCCATAACTGCACTTGTTTAGATGGAAATTAACATCGTTAAGTACACATTTTGCTAGTTGTAATGTTTCACTTTACCTTTGTTGCATTTACTTAATTCATTAAATTAAAGACTTTTATACCCATAACTGCATTTGTTTACATGTCAATTAACATACTTAACTATACAGTTTACTAGTTGAAATGTTTTACTTTGTATTTGTTGCATTTACTTAATTCGTAAAATTAAAGACTTTTTATACCCATAACTGCACTTGTTTACATGGAAATTAACATCCTTAACTACACATTTTGCTAGTTGTAATGTTTCACTTTACCTTTGTTGCATTTACTTAATTCGTTAATTTGAAGAGTTTTAATACCCATAACTGCACTTGTTTAGATGGAAATTATGATCGTTAAGTACACACTTTGCTAGTTGTAATGTTTCACTTTACCTTCGTTGCATTTACTTAATTCGTTAAATTAAAGACTTTTATACCCATAACTGTACTTGCTTACATGGAAATTAACATCCTTAACTATACACTTCGCTAGCTGTAATGTGTTTCTTTGTTTTTGTTCTATTATCTTACATGTGGATTTGAATAATTTTATACCCATAACTGCACTTGTTTACATGGAAATGAACATCCTAAGCCACTCACTTTGCTGGCTGTAATGTTTCACTTTACCTTTGTTGCAGTTACTTAATTTGAGTAATTGAAGAGTGTTGTACCCATAAGTGCACTTGTTTACATGGAAATTAACATCCTAAGCTACACACTTTGCTAGCTGCAATGTTTCACTTTACCTTTGTTGCATTTACTTAATTCGTTAAATTAAACACTTTTTATACTTATAACTGCGCTTGTTTACATGGAAATCAACATCCTTAACTATACACTTCGCTAGCTGTAATGTGTTTCTCTGTTTTTGTTCTATTATCTTACATGTGGAATTGAATAATTTTATACCCATAACTGCACTTGTTTACATGGAAATGAACATCCTAAGCCACTCACTTTGCTGGCTGTAATGTTTCACTTTACCTTTGTTGCAGTTACTTAATTTGAGTAATTGAAGAGTTTTGTACCCATGACTGCACTTGTTTACATTTAATTTAACATCCTTCACTACACATATTGCTAGTTGCAAAGTTTGACTTTACATTTGCTGCATTTACTTAACTCGTTATATTGAAGAGTTTTTATACCCATAACTGCACTTGTTTACATGGAAATTAACATCCTAAGCTACACACTTTGCTAGCTGCAATGTTTCACTTTACCTTTGCTGCATTTACTTAATTCGTTATATTGAAGAGTTTTTATACCCATAACTGCACTTGTTCACATGGAAATTAATATCCTTAACTACACACTTTGCTAGTCGTAATGTGTTTCTTTTGCTTTGTTGTATTATCTTAATTGTGGAATTGAATAGTTTTATACCTATAACAGCACTTGTTTACATGGAAATTAACATCCTTAACTACACATTTTGCTACTTGTAATGTCCCACTTTACCTTTGTTGCATTTACTTAATTCCTTAAATTGAAGAGTTTTTATACCCATAACTGCACTTGTTTCCATGGCCTTTAACATCTTTACCTAAGCATTTTGCTAGTTCTAATGTTTCACTATACCTTTGTTGCATTTACTTAATTCCTTAAATTGAAGTGTTTTTATACCCATAACTGCACTTGTTTACATGGAAATTAACATCCTTAACTACACACTTTGCTAGTGGTAAAGTTTGACTTTACCTTTGTTGCATTTACTTAATTCGTCATATTGAAGAGATTTTTTACCAATAAGTGCACTTGTTAACATGGAAATTAACATCCTTAACTACACACTATGCTAGTGGTAAAGTTTCACTTCACCTTTGTTGCATTTACTTAATTCCTTAAATTGAAGTGTTTTTATACCCATAACTGCACTTGTTTACATGGAAATTAACATCCTTAACTACACACTTTGCTAGTGGTAAAGTTTGACCTTACCTTTGTTGCATTTACTTAATTCGTTATATTGAAGAGATTTTTTACCAATAAGTGCACTTGTTAACATGGAAATTAACATCCTTAACACTTTGCTAGTTGTAATGTTTCACTTCACCTTTGTTGCATTTACTTAATTCGTTAAATTGAAGAGTTTTTATACCCATAACTGCACTTGTTTCCATGGCCTTTAACATCTTTACCTAAACATTTTGCTAGTTCTAATGTTTCACTTGACCTTTGTTGTATTAGCTTCATTGTGGAATTGAATAAATTTATACCCACAACTGCACTTGTTTACATGGAAATTAACATCCTTAACTACACACTTTGCTAGTTGTAATGTTTCACTTTACCATTGTTGCATTTACTTAATTCGTTAATTTGAAGAATTTTTATACCTATAACTGCACTTGTTTCCATGGCCTTTAACATCTTTACCTAAACATTTTGCTAGTTCTAATGTTTCACTTGACCTTTGTTGTATTAGCTTAATTAAGGAATTGAATAAATTTATACCCATAACTGCACTTGTTTCTATGGCCTTTAACATCTTTACCTAAACATTTTGCTAGTTCTAATGTTTCACTTGACCTTTGTTGTATTAGCTTAATTGTGAATTGAATAAATTTATACCAACAACTGCACTTGTTTACATGGAAATGAACATCCTAAGCCACTCACTTTGCTGGCTGTAATGTTTCACTTGACCTTTGTTGCAGTTACTTAATTTGAGTAATTGAAGAGTTTTGTACCCATAAGTGCACTTGTTCACATGGAAATTAACATCCTTGTCTATACACTTTGTTAGTTGTAATGTTTCACTTTACCTTTCTTGCATTTACGTAATTCGTTAAATTGAAGAGTTTTTATACCCATAACTGCACTTGTTTCAATGGCCTTTAACATCTTTACCTAAACATTTTGCTAGTTCTAATGTTTCACTTGACCTTTGTTGTATTAGCTTAATTGTGAATTGAGTAAATTTATACCCACAACTGCACTTGTTTACATGGAAATGAACATCCTAAGCCACTCACTTTGCTGGCTGTAATGTTTCACTTGACCTTTGTTGCAGTTACTTAATTTGAGTAATTGAAGAGTTTTGTACCCATGACTGCACTTGTTTACATTTAATTTAACATCCTTCACTACACATATTGCTAGTTGCAAAGTTTGACTTTACATTTGTTGCATTTACTTAACTCGTTATATTGAAGAGTTTTTATACCCATAACTGCACTTGTTTACATGGAAATTAACATCCTAAGCTACACACTTTGCTAGCTGCAATGTTTCACTTTACCTTTGTTGCATTTACTTAATTCGTTAAATTAAACACTTTTTATACTTATAACTGCGCTTGTTTACATGGAAATCAACATCCTTAACTACACACTTTGCTAGTTGTAATGTTTCACTTTACCTTTGCTGCATTTACTTAATTCGTTATATTGAAGAGTTTTTATACTCATAACTGCACTTGTTCACATGGAAATTAATATCCTTAACTACACACTTTGCTAGTCGTAATGTGTTTCTTTTGCTTTGTTGTATTATCTTAATTGTGGAATTGAATAGTTTTATACCTATAACAGCACTTGTTTACATGGAAATTAACATCCTTAACTACACATTTTGCTACTTGTAATGTCCCACTTTACCTTTGTTGCATTTACTTAATTCCTTAAATTGAAGAGTTTTTATACCCATAACTGCACTTGTTTCCATGGCCTTTAACATCTTTACCTAAGCATTTTGCTAGTTCTAATGTTTCACTATACCTTTGTTGCATTTACTTAATTCCTTAAATTGAAGTGTTTTTATACCCATAACTGCACTTGTTTACATGGAAATTAACATCCTTAACTACACACTTTGCTAGTGGTAAAGTTTGACTTTACCTTTGTTGCATTTACTTAATTCGTTATATTGAAGAGATTTTTTACCAATAAGTGCACTTGTTAACATGGAAATTAACATCCTTAACTACACACTTTGCTAGTGGTAAAGTTTCACTTCACCTTTGTTGCATTTACTTAATTCCTTAAATTGAAGTGTTTTTATACCCATAACTGCACTTGTTTACATGGAAATTAACATCCTTAACTACACACTTTGCTAGTGGTAAAGTTTGACTTTACCTTTGTTGCATTTACTTAATTCGTTATATTGAAGAGATTTTTTACCAATAAGTGCACTTGTTAACATGGAAATTAACATCCTTAACACTTTGCTAGTTGTAATGTTTCACTTCACCTTTGTTGCATTTACTTAATTCGTTAAATTGAAGAGTTTTTATACCCATAACTGCACTTGTTTCCATGGCCTTTAACATCTTTACCTAAACATTTTGCTAGTTCTAATGTTTCACTTGACCTTTGTTGTATTAGCTTAATTGTGGAATTGAATAAATTTATACCCACAACTGCACTTGTTTACATGGAAATTAACATCCTTAACTACACACTTTGCTAGTTGTAATGTTTCACTTTACCATTGTTGCATTTACTTAATTCGTTAATTTGAAGAATTTTTATACCTATAACTGCACTTGTTTCCATGGCCTTTAACATCTTTACCTAAACATTTTGCTAGTTCTAATGTTTCACTTGACCTTTGTTGTATTAGCTTAATTGTGGAATTGAATAAATTTATACCCATAACTGCACTTGTTTCCATGGCCTTTAACATCTTTACCTAAACATTTTGCTAGTTCTAATGTTTCACTTGACCTTTGTTGTATTAGCTTAATTGTGAATTGAATAAATTTATACCCACAACTGCACTTGTTTACATGGAAATGAACATCCTAAGCCACTCACTTTGCTGGCTGTAATGTTTCACTTGACCTTTGTTGCAGTTACTTAATTTGAGTAATTGAAGAGTTTTGTACCCATAAGTGCACTTGTTCACATGGAAATTAACATCCTTGTCTATACATTTTGTTAGTTGTAATGTTTCACTTTACCTTTCTTGCATTTACGTAATTCGTTAAATTGAAGAGTTTTTATACCCATAACTGCACTTGTTTACAGAGAAATGAACATCCTTTACTACACATTTTGCTAGTTGTAATGTTTCACTTTACCTTTGTTGTATTATCTTAATTGTGGAATTGAATAGTTTTATACCCATAACTTCACTTGTTTACATAGAAATGAACATCCTTTACTACACTTTTTTCTACTTGTAATCTTTCACTTTACCTTTGTTTGAATTACTTAATTTGTGCAATTGAAGAGTTTTGTACCCATACCTGCACTTTTTCACATGGAAATTAACATCTTTCACAACAAATATTGCTAGTTGTAAAGTTTGACTTGATCTTTCTTGCATTTACCTAATTTGTTAAATTGAAGACTTTTTATACCCCTTACTTGGAAATTAACATATTTAACTACACACTTTGCTAGTTGTAATGTGTTTCTTTTCCTTTGTTGTATTATCTTAATTATGGAATTGAATAGATTTATATCGATAACTACACATGTTTACATGGTAATTAACATCCTTAACTACACACTTTTCTAGTTGTAATGTTTCACTTTACCTTTGTTACATTTACTTAATTTGGGTAATTGAAGGGTTTTGTACTCATAATGGGACTTGTTTACATGGAAATTAATATCTTAAACTACACACCTTGCCTGTTGTAATGTTTCACTTTACCTTTGTTTCATTTACTTAATTTGTCTAATGGAAGAGTTTTATACCCATAACAGCACTTGTTTACATGGAAATTAACATCCTTAACTACACTCTTTGCTAGTTGTAATGTGGTTCTTTGCCTTTGTTGTACTATCTTAATTGTGGAATTGAATAGTCTTATAGCCATAACTACACTTGTTTACATGGAAATTAACATTCTTAACTACACACTTTGCTAGTTGTAATGTTTTTCTTTGCCTTTGTTGTATGGACCTAATTGTAAAAATGAAGAGTTTTATACCCATAAGTGCAGTTGTTTACATGGAAATTAATATTCTAAACTACAATCTTTGCCTGTTATAATGTTTCACTTTAACTTTGTCGCATTTACTTAATTTGTGTAATGGAAGAGTTTTATACCCATAACTGCACTTGTTTAGATGGATATTAACATCGTTAAGTACACATTTTGCTAGTTGTAATGTTTCACTTTACCTTTGTTGCATTTACTTAATTCATTAAATTAAAGACTTTTATACCCATAACTGCACTTGTTTACATGTCAATTAACATCCCTAACTATACAGTTTACTAGTTGAAATGTTTTACTTTGTATTTGTTGCATTTACTTAATTCGTAAAATTAAAGACTTTTTATACCCATAACTGCACTTGTTTACATGGAAATTAACATCCTTAACTACACATTTTGCTAGTTGTAATGTTTCACTTTACCTTTGTTGCATTTACTTAATTCGTTAATTTCAAGAGTTTTTATACCCATAACTGCACTTGTTAGATGGAAATTAACATCGTTAAGTACACACTTTGCTAGTTGTAATGTTTCACTTTACCTTCTCTGCATTTACTTAATTCGTTAAATTAAAGACTTTTATACCCATAACTGCACTTGTTTACATGTAAATTAACATCCCAAACTATACACTTTATTAGTTGTAATGATTAACATCCTTAACTATACTCTTAGCTAGCTGTAATTTGTTTCTTTGTTTTTGTTCTATTATCTTACATGTTGAATTGAATAATTTTATACCCATAATTGCACTTGTTTACATGGAAATGAACATCCTAAGCCACTCACTTTGCTGGCTGTAATGTTTCACTTTACCTTTGTTGCAGTTACTTAATTTGAGTAATTGAAGAGTTTTGTACCCATAAGTGCACTTGTTCACATGGAAATTAACATCCTTGACTATACACTTTGTTAGTAGTAATGTTTCACTTTACCTTTCTTGCATTATTGTAATTCGTTAAATTGAAGAGTTTTTATACCCATAACTGCACTAGTTTACATGGAAATTAACATCCTTAACTACACACTTTTCTAGCTGTAATGTTTCACTTCAACATTGCTGCATTTACTTAATTCGTTAAATTGAAGAGTTTTTATACCCATAACTGCACTTGCTTACATGGAAATTAACATCCTTAACTATACACTTCGCTAGCTGTAATGTGTTTCTTTGTTTTTGTTCTATTATCTTACATGTGGAATTGAATAATTTTATACTCATAACTGCACTTGCTTACATGGAAATGAACATCCTAAGCCACTCACTTTGCTGGATGTAATGTTTCACTTTACCTTTCTTGTATTTACATAATTCGTTAAATTGAAGAGTTTTTATACCCATAACTGCACTTGTTTACATGGAAATTAACATCGTTAACTACACACTTTGCTAGCTGTAATGTTTCACTTCACCTTTGTTGCATTTACTTAATTCGTTAAATTGAAGAGTTTTTATACCGATAACTGCACTTGCTTACATGGAAATTAACATCCTTAACTATACACTTCGCTAGCTGTAATGTGTTTCTTTGTTTTTGTTCTATTATCTTACATGTGGAATTGAATAATTTTATACCCATAACTGCACTTGTTTACATGGAAATGAACATCCTAAGCCACTCACTTTGCTGGCTGTAATGTTTCACTTTACCTTTGTTGCAGTTACTTAATTTGAGTAATTGAAGAGTTTTGTACCCATAACTGCACTTGTTTACATTTAATTTAACATCCTTCACTACACATATTGCTAGTTGTAAAGTTTGACTTTACATTTGTTGCATTTACTTAATTCGTTAAATTGAAGAGTTTTTATACCCATAACTGCACTTGTTTACATGGAAATTAACATCCTTACATACACACTTTGCTAGTTGTAATGTTTCACTTGACCTTTGTTGTATTAACTTAATTGTGGAATTGAATAGTTTTATACCTATAACTGCACTTGTTTACATGGAAATTAACATTCTTAACTACACTCTTTGCTAGTTGTAATGTGGTTCTTTGCCTTTGTTGTATTATCTTAATTGTGGAATTGAATAGTCTTATAGCCATAACTGCACTTGTTGACATGTCAAATAACATCCCTAACTATACAGTTTACTAGTTGAAATGTTTTACTTTGTATTTGTTGGATTTACTTAATTCGTAAAATTAAAGACTTTTTATACCCATAACTGCACTTGTTTACATGGAAATTAACATTCTTAACTACACATTTTGCTAGTTGTAATGTTTCACTTTACCTTTGTTGAATTTACTTAATTCGTTAATTTGAAGAGTTTTCATACCCATAACTGCACTTGTTTAGATGGAAATTAACATCTTTACCCAAACATTTTGCTAGTTCTAATGTTTCACTTGACCTTTGTTGTATTAGCTTAATTGTGGAATTGAATAAATTTATACCCACAACTGCACTTGTTTACATGGAAATTAACATCCTTAACTACACACTTTGCTAGTTGTAATGTTTCACTTTACCATTGTTGCATTTACTTAATTCGTTAATTTGAAGAATTTTTATACCTATAACTGCACATGTTTCCATGGCCTTTAAGATCTTTACCTAAACATTTTGCTACTTGTAATGTCCCACTATACCTTTGTTGCATTTACTTAATTCCTTAAATTGAAGTGTTTTTATACCCATAACTGCACTTGTTTCCATGAAAATTACAATCTTTAACTACATACTTTGCTAGTTGTAATGTTTCACTTGACCTTTGTTGTATTAGCTTAATTGTGGAATTGAATAGTTTTATACCCATAACTGCACTTGTTTACATGGAAATTAACATCCTTAACTACACACTTTGCTAGTTGTAAAGTTTGACTTTACCTTTGTTGCATTTACTTATTTCGTTATATTGAAGAGATTTTATACCAATAAGTGCACTTGTTAACATGGAAATTAACATCCTTAACACTTTGCTAGTTGTAATGTTTCACTTCACCTTTGTTGCATTTACTTAATTCGTTAAATTGAAGAGTTTTTATACCCATAACTGCACTTGCTTACATGGAAATTAACATCCTTAACTATACACTTCGCTAGCTGTAATGTGTTTCTTTGTTTTTGTTCTATTATCTTACATGTGGAATTGAATAATTTTATACCCATAACTGCACTTGTTTACATGGAAATGAACATCCTAAGCCACTCACTTTGCTGGCTGTAATGTTTCACTTCACCTTTGTTGCAGTTACTTAATTTGAGTAATTGAAGAGTTTTGTACCCATAAGTGCACTTGTTCACATGGAAATTAACATCCTTGACTATACACTTTGTTAGTTGTAATGTTTAACTTTACCTTTCTTGCATTTACGTAATTCGTTAAATTGAAGAGTTTTTATACCCATAACTGCACTTGTTTACATGGAAATTAACATCCTTAACTACACACTTTGCTAGCTGTAATGTTTCACTTCACCTTTGTTGCATTTACTTAATTCGTTAAATTGAAGAGTTTTTATACCCATAACTGCACTTGCTTACATGGAAATTAACATCCTTAACTATACACTTCGCTAGCTGTAATGTGTTTCTTTGTTTTTGTTCTATTATCTTACATGTGGAATTGAATAATTTTATAACCATAACTGCACTTGTTTACATGGAAATGAACATCCTAAGCCACTCACTTTGCTGGCTGTAATGTTTCACTTGACCTTTGTTGCAGTTACTTAATTTGAGTAATTGAAGAGTTTTGTACCCATAAGTGCACTTGTTCACATGGAAATTAACATCCTTGACTATACACTTTGTTAGTTGTAATGTTTCACTTTACCTTTCTTGCATTTACGTAATTCGTTAAATTGAAGAGTTTTTATACCCATAACTGCACTTGTTTACATGGAAATTAACATCCTTAACTATACATTTCGCTAGCTGTAATGTGTTTCTTTGTTTTTGTTCTATTATCTTACATGTGGAATTGAATAATTTTATACCCACAACTGCACTTTCTTACATGGAAATGAACATCCTAAGCCACTTACTTTCCTGGCTGTAATGTTTCACTTTACCTTTCTTGCATTTACGTAATTCGTTAAATTGAAGAGTTTTTATACCCATAACTGCACTTGTTTGCATTGAAATTAACATCCTTAACTATACACTTCGCTAGCTGTAATGTGTTTCTTTGTTTTGTTCTATTATCTTACATGTGGAATTGAATAATTTTATACCCATAACTGCACTTGTTTACATGGAAATGAACATCCTAAGCCACTCACTTTGCTGGCTGTAATGTTTCACTTTACCTTTGTTGCAGTTACTTAATTTGAGTAATTGAAGAGTTTTGTACCCATAAATGCACTTGTTTACATTTAATTTAACATCCTTCAATACACATATTGCTAGTTGTAAAGTTTGACTTTACATTTGTTGCATTTACTTAACTCGTTATATTGAAGAGTTTTTATACCCATAACTGCACTTGTTCACATGGAAATTAACATCCTTAACTACACATTTTGCTACTTGTAATGTCACACTTTACCTTTGTTGCATTTACATAATTCCTTAAATTGAAGAGTTTTTATACCCATAACTGCACTTGTTTCCATGGCCTTTAACATCTTTACCTACACACTTTGCTAGTTGTAATGTTTCACTTGACCTTTGTTGTATTAGCTTAATTGTGGAATTGAATAGTTTTATACCCATAACTGCACTTGTTTACATGGAAATTAACATCCTTAACTACACACTTTGCTAGTTGTAAAGTTTGACTTTACCTTTGTTGCATTTACATAATTCGTTATATTGAAGAGATTTTATACCAATAAGTGCACTTGTTAACATGGAAATTAACATCCTTAACACTTTGCTAATTGTAATGTTTCACTTCACCCTTGTTGCATTTACTTAATTCGTTAAATTGAAGAGTTTTTATACCCATAACTGCACTTGTTTCCATGGCCTTTAACATCTTTACCCAAACATTTTGCTAGTTCTAATGTTTCACTTGACTTTTGTTGTATTAGCTTAATTGTGGAATTGGATAAATTTATACCCACAACTGCACTTGTTTACATGGAAATTAACATCCTTAACTACACACTTTGCTAGTTGTAATGTTTCACTTTACAATTGTTGCATTTACTTAATTCGTTAATTTGAAGAATTTTTATACCTATAACTGCACTTGTTTCCATGGCCTTTAACATCTTTACCTAAACATTTTGCTACTTGTAATGTCCCACTCTACCTTTGCTGCATTTACTTAATTCCTTAAATTGAAGAGTTTTTATACCCATAACTGCACTTGTTTCCATGGCCTTTAACATCTTTACCTACACATTTTGCTAGTTCTAATGTTTCACTTGACCTTTGTTGTATTAGCTTAATTGTGGAATTGAATAAATTTATACCCACAACTGCACTTGTTTACATGGAAATTAACATCCTTAACTACACACTTTGTTAGTTGTAATGTTTCACTTTACCATTGTTGCATTTACTTAATTCGTTAAGTTGAAGAATTTTTATACCCATAACTGCACTTGTTTACATGGAAATCAACATCCTTAACTACACACTGTGCTAGTTGTAATGTTTAACTTTACCTTTACTGCATTTACTTAATTCGTTATATTGAAGAGTTTTTATACCTATAACTGCACTTGTTCACATAGAAATTAATATCCTTAACTACACACTTTGCCAGTCGTAATGTGTTTCTTTTCCTTTGCTGTATTATCTTAATTGTGGAATTGAATAGTTTTATACCCATAACTGCACTTGTTCACATGGAAATTAACATCCTAAGCTACACACTTTGCTAGCTGCAATGTTTCACTTTACCTTTGTTGCATTTACTTGATTCGTCAAATTGAAGAGTTTTTATACCCACAACTGCACTTGTTTACATGGAAATTAACATCCTTAACTACACACTTTGTTAGTTGTAATGTTTCACTTTACCATTGTTGCATTTACTTAATTCGTTAATTTGAAGAATTTTTATACCCATAACTGCACTTGTTTACATGGAAATCAACATCCTTAACTACACACTGTGCTAGTTGTAATGTTTAACTTTACCTTTACTGCATTTACTTAATTCGTTATATTGAAGAGTTTTTATACCTATAACTGCACTTGTTCACATAGAAATTAATATCCTTAACTACACACTTTGCCAGTCGTAATGTGTTTCTTTTCCTTTGCTGTATTATCTTAATTGTGGAATTGAATAGTTTTATACCCATAACTGCACTTGTTCACATGGAAATTAACATCCTAAGCTACACACTTTGCTAGCTGCAATGTTTCACTTTACCTTTGTTGCATTTACTTGATTCGTCAAATTGAAGACTTTTTATACCCATAACTGCACTTGTTTACATGGAAATTAACATACTTAACTACACACTTTGCTAGTTGTAAAGTTTGACTTTACCTTTGTTGCATTTACTTAATTCGTTATATTGAAGAGTTTTTATACCCATAAATGCACTTGTTCACATAAAAATTAACATCCTTAACTATACACTTTGCTAGTTGTAATGTTTAACTTTACCTTTACTGCATTTACTTAATTCGTTATATTGAAGAGTTTTTATACCTATAACTGCACTTGTTCACATGGAAATTAATATCCTTAACTACACACTTTACTAGTCGTAATGTGTTTCTTTTCCTTTGTTGTATTATCTTAATTGTGGAATTGAATAGTTTTATACCCATAACTGCACTTGTTCACATGGAAATTAACATCCTAAGCTACACACTTTGCTAGCTGCAATGTTTCACTTTACCTTTGTTTCATTTACTTGATTCGTCAAATTGAAGACTTTTTATACCCATAACTGCACTTGTTTACATGGAAATTAACATACTTAACTACACACTTTGCTAGTTGTAAAGTTTGACTTTACTTTTGTTGCATTTACTTAATTCGTTATATTGAAGAGTTTTTATACCCATAAGTGCACTTGTTCACATGAAAATTAACATCCTTAACTATACACTTTGCTAGTTGTAATGTTACACTTCAACTTTGTTGCATTCACTTTATTCGTTAAATTGAAGAGTTTTTATACCCATAACTGCACTTGTTTACATGGAAATTAACATACTTAACTACACATTTTGCTACTTGTAATGTCCCACTTTACCTTTGTTGCATTTACTTAATTCCTTAAATTGAAGAGTTTTTATACCCATAACTGCACTTGTTTCCATGGAATTTAACATCTTTACCTACACAATTTGCTAGTTCTAATGTTTCACTTGACCTTCGTTGTATTAGCTTAATTGTGGAATTAAATAAATTTATACCCACAACTGCACTTGTTTACATGGAAATGAACATCCTAAGCCACTCACTTTGCTGGCTGTAATGTTTCACTTTACCTTTGTTGCAGTTACCTAATTTGAGTAATTGAAGAGTTTTGTACCCATCACTGCACTTGTTTACATTTAATTTAACATCCTTAACTACACACTTTGCTAGTTGTAATGTTTTACTTTGTATTTGTTGCATTTACTAAATTCGTAAAATTAAAGACTTTTCATACCCATAACTGCACTTGTTTACATGGAAATTAACACCCTAGGCTACACACTTTGCTAGCAGCAATGTTTCACTTTACCTTCTCTGCATTTACTTTATTCGTTAAATTAAAGACTTTTATACCCATAACTGCACTTGTTTACATGTAAATTAACATCCCAAACTATACACTTTATTAGTTGTAATGATTAACATCCTTAACTATACTCTTAGCTAGCTGTAATTTGTTTCTTTGTTTTTGTTCTATTATCTTACATGTTGAATTGAATAATTTTATACCCATAATTGCACTTGTTTACATGGAAATGAACATCCTAAGCCACTCACTTTGCTGGCTGTAATGTTTCACTTTACCTTTGTTGCAGTTACTTAATTTGAGTAATTGAAGAGTTTTGTACCCATAAGTGCACTTGTTCACATGGAAATTAACAACCTTGACTATACACTTTGTTAGTAGTAATGTTTCACTTTACCTTTCTTGCATTATTGTAATTCGTTAAATTGAAGAGTTTTTATACCCATAACTGCACTAGTTTACATGGAAATTAACATCCTTAACTACACACTTTTCTAGCTGTAATGTTTCACTTCAACATTGCTGCATTTACTTAATTCGTTAAATTGAAGAGTTTTTATACCCATAACTGCACTTGCTTACATGGAAATTAACATCCTTAACTATACACTTCGCTAGCTGTAATGTGTTTCTTTGTTTTTGTTCTATTATCTTACATGTGGAATTGAATAATTTTATACTCATAACTGCACTTGCTTACATGGAAATGAACATCCTAAGCCACTCACTTTGCTGGATGTAATGTTTCACTTTACCTTTCTTGTATTTACATAATTCGTTAAATTAAAGAGTTTTTATACCCATAACTGCACTTGTTTACATGGAAATTAACATCGTTAACTACACACTTTGCTAGCTGTAATGTTTCACTTCACCTTTGTTGCATTTACTTAATTCGTTAAATTGAAGAGTTTTTATACCGATAACTGCACTTGCTTACATGGAAATTAACATCCTTAACTATACACTTCGCTAGCTGTAATGTGTTTCTTTGTTTTTGTTCTATTATCTTACATGTGGAATTGAATAATTTTATACCCATAACTGCACTTGTTTACATGGAAATGAACATCCTAAGCCACTCACTTTGCTGGCTGTAATGTTTCACTTTACCTTTGTTGCAGTTACTTAATTTGAGTAATTGAAGAGTTTTGTACCCATAACTGCACTTGTTTACATTTAATTTAACATCCTTCACTACACATATTGCTAGTTGTAAAGTTTGACTTTACATTTGTTGCATTTACTTAATTCGTTAAATTGAAGAGTTTTTATACCCATAACTGCACTTGTTTACATGGAAATTAACATCCTTACATACACACTTTGCTAGTTGTAATGTTTCACTTGACCTTTGTTGTATTAACTTAATTGTGGAATTGAATAGTTTTATACCTATAACTGCACTTGTTTACATGGAAATTAACATTCTTAACTACACTCTTTGCTAGTTGTAATGTGGTTCTTTGCCTTTGTTGTATTATCTTAATTGTGGAATTGAATAGTCTTATAGCCATAACTGCACTTGTTGACATGTCAAATAACATCCCTAACTATACAGTTTACTAGTTGAAATGTTTTACTTTGTATTTGTTGCATTTACTTAATTCGTAAAATTAAAGACTTTTTATACCCATAACTGCACTTGTTTACATGGAAATTAACATTCTTAACTACACATTTTGCTAGTTGTAATGTTTCACTTTACCTTTGTTGAATTTACTTAATTCGTTAATTTGAAGAGTTTTCATACCCATAACTGCACTTGTTTAGATGGAAATTAACATCTTTACCCAAACATTTTGCTAGTTCTAATGTTTCACTTGACCTTTGTTGTATTAGCTTAATTGTGGAATTGAATAAATTTATACCCACAACTGCACTTGTTTACATGGAAATTAACATCCTTAACTACACACTTTGCTAGTTGTAATGTTTCACTTTACCATTGTTGCATTTACTTAATTCGTTAATTTGAAGAATTTTTATACCTATAACTGCACATGTTTCCATGGCCTTTAAGATCTTTACCTAAACATTTTGCTACTTGTAATGTCCCACTATACCTTTGTTGCATTTACTTAATTCCTTAAATTGAAGTGTTTTTATACCCATAACTGCACTTGTTTCCATGAAAATTACAATCTTTAACTACATACTTTGCTAGTTGTAATGTTTCACTTGACCTTTGTTGTATTAGCTTAATTGTGGAATTGAATAGTTTTATACCCATAACTGCACTTGTTTACATGGAAATTAACATCCTTAACTACACACTTTGCTAGTTGTAAAGTTTGACTTTACCTTTGTTGCATTTACTTATTTCGTTATATTGAAGAGATTTTATACCAATAAGTGCACTTGTTAACATGGAAATTAACATCCTTAACACTTTGCTAGTTGTAATGTTTCACTTCACCTTTGTTGCATTTACTTAATTCGTTAAATTGAAGAGTTTTTATACCCATAACTGCACTTGCTTACATGGAAATTAACATCCTTAACTATACACTTCGCTAGCTGTAATGTGTTTCTTTGTTTTTGTTCTATTATCTTACATGTGGAATTGAATAATTTTATACCCATAACTGCACTTGTTTACATGGAAATGAACATCCTAAGCCACTCACTTTGCTGGCTGTAATGTTTCACTTCACCTTTGTTGCAGTTACTTAATTTGAGTAATTGAAGAGTTTTGTACCCATAAGTGCACTTGTTCACATGGAAATTAACATCCTTGACTATACACTTTGTTAGTTGTAATGTTTAACTTTACCTTTCTTGCATTTACGTAATTCGTTAAATTGAAGAGTTTTTATACCCATAACTGCACTTGTTTACATGGAAATTAACATCCTTAACTACACACTTTGCTAGCTGTAATGTTTCACTTCACCTTTGTTGCATTTACTTAATTCGTTAAATTGAAGAGTTTTTATACCCATAACTGCACTTGCTTACATGGAAATTAACATCCTTAACTATACACTTCGCTAGCTGTAATGTGTTTCTTTGTTTTTGTTCTATTATCTTACATGTGGAATTGAATAATTTTATAACCATAACTGCACTTGTTTACATGGAAATGAACATCCTAAGCCACTCACTTTGCTGGCTGTAATGTTTCACTTGACCTTTGTTGCAGTTACTTAATTTGAGTAATTGAAGAGTTTTGTACCCATAAGTGCACTTGTTCACATGGAAATTAACATCCTTGACTATACACTTTGTTAGTTGTAATGTTTCACTTTACCTTTCTTGCATTTACGTAATTCGTTAAATTGAAGAGTTTTTATACCCATAACTGCACTTGTTTACATGGAAATTAACATCCTTAACTATACATTTCGCTAGCTGTAATGTGTTTCTTTGTTTTTGTTCTATTATGTTACATGTGGAATTGAATAATTTTATACCCACAACTGCACTTTCTTACATGGAAATGAACATCCTAAGCCACTTACTTTCCTGGCTGTAATGTTTCACTTTACCTTTCTTGCATTTACGTAATTCGTTAAATTGAAGAGTTTTTATACCCATAACTGCACTTGTTTGCATTGAAATTAACATCCTTAACTATACACTTCGCTAGCTGTAATGTGTTTCTTTGTTTTGTTCTATTATCTTACATGTGGAATTGAATAATTTTATACCCATAACTGCACTTGTTTACATGGAAATGAACATCCTAAGCCACTCACTTTGCTGGCTGTAATGTTTCACTTTACCTTTGTTGCAGTTACTTAATTTGAGTAATTGAAGAGTTTTGTACCCATAAATGCACTTGTTTACATTTAATTTAACATCCTTCAATACACATATTGCTAGTTGTAAAGTTTGACTTTACATTTGTTGCATTTACTTAACTCGTTATATTGAAGAGTTTTTATACCCATAACTGCACTTGTTCACATGGAAATTAACATCCTTAACTACACATTTTGCTACTTGTAATGTCACACTTTACCTTTGTTGCATTTACATAATTCCTTAAATTGAAGAGTTTTTATACCCATAACTGCACTTGTTTCCATGGCCTTTAACATCTTTACCTACACACTTTGCTAGTTGTAATGTTTCACTTGACCTTTGTTGTATTAGCTTAATTGTGGAATTGAATAGTTTTATACCCATAACTGCACTTGTTTACATGGAAATTAACATCCTTAACTACACACTTTGCTAGTTGTAAAGTTTGACTTTACCTTTGTTGCATTTACATAATTCGTTATATTGAAGAGATTTTATACCAATAAGTGCACTTGTTAACATGGAAATTAACATCCTTAACACTTTGCTAATTGTAATGTTTCACTTCACCCTTGTTGCATTTACTTAATTCGTTAAATTGAAGAGTTTTTATACCCATAACTGCACTTGTTTCCATGGCCTTTAACATCTTTACCCAAACATTTTGCTAGTTCTAATGTTTCACTTGACTTTTGTTGTATTAGCTTAATTGTGGAATTGGATAAATTTATACCCACAACTGCACTTGTTTACATGGAAATTAACATCCTTAACTACACACTTTGCTAGTTGTAATGTTTCACTTTACAATTGTTGCATTTACTTAATTCGTTAATTTGAAGAATTTTTATACCTATAACTGCACTTGTTTCCATGGCCTTTAACATCTTTACCTAAACATTTTGCTACTTGTAATGTCCCACTCTACCTTTGCTGCATTTACTTAATTCCTTAAATTGAAGAGTTTTTATACCCATAACTGCACTTGTTTCCATGGCCTTTAACATCTTTACCTACACATTTTGCTAGTTCTAATGTTTCACTTGACCTTTGTTGTATTAGCTTAATTGTGGAATTGAATAAATTTATACCCACAACTGCACTTGTTTACATGGAAATTAACATCCTTAACTACACACTTTGTTAGTTGTAATGTTTCACTTTACCATTGTTGCATTTACTTAATTCGTTAAGTTGAAGAATTTTTATACCCATAACTGCACTTGTTTACATGGAAATCAACATCCTTAACTACACACTGTGCTAGTTGTAATGTTTAACTTTACCTTTACTGCATTTACTTAATTCGTTATATTGAAGAGTTTTTATACCTATAACTGCACTTGTTCACATAGAAATTAATATCCTTAACTACACACTTTGCCAGTCGTAATGTGTTTCTTTTCCTTTGCTGTATTATCTTAATTGTGGAATTGAATAGTTTTATACCCATAACTGCACTTGTTCACATGGAAATTAACATCCTAAGCTACACACTTTGCTAGCTGCAATGTTTCACTTTACCTTTGTTGCATTTACTTGATTCGTCAAATTGAAGAGTTTTTATACCCACAACTGCACTTGTTTACATGGAAATTAACATCCTTAACTACACACTTTGTTAGTTGTAATGTTTCACTTTACCATTGTTGCATTTACTTAATTCGTTAATTTGAAGAATTTTTATACCCATAACTGCACTTGTTTACATGGAAATCAACATCCTTAACTACACACTGTGCTAGTTGTAATGTTTAACTTTACCTTTACTGCATTTACTTAATTCGTTATATTGAAGAGTTTTTATACCTATAACTGCACTTGTTCACATAGAAATTAATATCCTTAACTACACACTTTGCCAGTCGTAATGTGTTTCTTTTCCTTTGCTGTATTATCTTAATTGTGGAATTGAATAGTTTTATACCCATAACTGCACTTGTTCACATGGAAATTAACATCCTAAGCTACACACTTTGCTAGCTGCAATGTTTCACTTTACCTTTGTTGCATTTACTTGATTCGTCAAATTGAAGACTTTTTATACCCATAACTGCACTTGTTTACATGGAAATTAACATACTTAACTACACACTTTGCTAGTTGTAAAGTTTGACTTTACCTTTGTTGCATTTACTTAATTCGTTATATTGAAGAGTTTTTATACCCATAAATGCACTTGTTCACATAAAAATTAACATCCTTAACTATACACTTTGCTAGTTGTAATGTTTAACTTTACCTTTACTGCATTTACTTAATTCGTTATATTGAAGAGTTTTTATACCTATAACTGCACTTGTTCACATGGAAATTAATATCCTTAACTACACACTTTACTAGTCGTAATGTGTTTCTTTTCCTTTGTTGTATTATCTTAATTGTGGAATTGAATAGTTTTATACCCATAACTGCACTTGTTCACATGGAAATTAACATCCTAAGCTACACACTTTGCTAGCTGCAATGTTTCACTTTACCTTTGTTTCATTTACTTGATTCGTCAAATTGAAGACTTTTTATACCCATAACTGCACTTGTTTACATGGAAATTAACATACTTAACTACACACTTTGCTAGTTGTAAAGTTTGACTTTACTTTTGTTGCATTTACTTAATTCGTTATATTGAAGAGTTTTTATACCCATAAGTGCACTTGTTCACATGAAAATTAACATCCTTAACTATACACTTTGCTAGTTGTAATGTTACACTTCAACTTTGTTGCATTCACTTTATTCGTTAAATTGAAGAGTTTTTATACCCATAACTGCACTTGTTTACATGGAAATTAACATACTTAACTACACATTTTGCTACTTGTAATGTCCCACTTTACCTTTGTTGCATTTACTTAATTCCTTAAATTGAAGAGTTTTTATACCCATAACTGCACTTGTTTCCATGGAATTTAACATCTTTACCTACACAATTTGCTAGTTCTAATGTTTCACTTGACCTTCGTTGTATTAGCTTAATTGTGGAATTACATAAATTTATACCCACAACTGCACTTGTTTACATGGAAATGAACATCCTAAGCCACTCACTTTGCTGGCTGTAATGTTTCACTTTACCTTTGTTGCAGTTACCTAATTTGAGTAATTGAAGAGTTTTGTACCCATCACTGCACTTGTTTACATTTAATTTAACATCCTTAACTACACACTTTGCTAGTTGTAATGTTTTACTTTGTATTTGTTGCATTTACTAAATTCGTAAAATTAAAGACTTTTCATACCCATAACTGCACTTGTTTACATGGAAATTAACACCCTAGGCTACACACTTTGCTAGCAGCAATGTTTCACTTTACCTTCTCTGCATTTACTTTATTCGTTAAATTAAAGACTTTTATACCCATAACTGCACTTGTTTACATGTAAATTAACATCCCAAACTATACACTTTATTAGTTGTAATGATTAACATCCTTAACTATACTCTTAGCTAGCTGTAATTTGTTTCTTTGTTTTTGTTCTTTTATCTTACATGTTGAATTGAATAATTTTATACCCATAATTGCACTTGTTTACATGGAAATGAACATCCTAAGCCACTCACTTTGCTGGCTGTAATGTTTCACTTTACCTTTGTTGCAGTTACTTAATTTGAGTAATTGAAGAGTTTTGTACCCATAAGTGCACTTGTTCACATGGAAATTAACAACCTTGACTATACACTTTGTTAGTAGTAATGTTTCACTTTACCTTTCTTGCATTATTGTAATTCGTTAAATTGAAGAGTTTTTATACCCATAACTGCACTAGTTTACATGGAAATTAACATCCTTAACTACACACTTTTCTAGCTGTAATGTTTCACTTCAACATTGCTGCATTTACTTAATTCGTTAAATTGAAGAGTTTTTATACCCATAACTGCACTTGCTTACATGGAAATTAACATCCTTAACTATACACTTCGCTAGCTGTAATGTGTTTCTTTGTTTTTGTTCTATTATCTTACATGTGGAATTGAATAATTTTATACTCATAACTGCACTTGCTTACATGGAAATGAACATCCTAAGCCACTCACTTTGCTGGATGTAATGTTTCACTTTACCTTTCTTGTATTTACATAATTCGTTAAATTGAAGAGTTTTTATACCCATAACTGCACTTGTTTACATGGAAATTAACATCGTTAACTACACACTTTGCTAGCTGTAATGTTTCACTTCACCTTTGTTGCATTTACTTAATTCGTTAAATTGAAGAGTTTTTATACCGATAACTGCACTTGCTTACATGGAAATTAACATCCTTAACTATACACTTCGCTAGCTGTAATGTGTTTCTTTGTTTTTGTTCTATTATCTTACATGTGGAATTGAATAATTTTATACCCATAACTGCACTTGTTTACATGGAAATGAACATCCTAAGCCACTCACTTTGCTGGCTGTAATGTTTCACTTTACCTTTGTTGCAGTTACTTAATTTGAGTAATTGAAGAGTTTTGTACCCATAACTGCACTTGTTTACATTTAATTTAACATCCTTCACTACACATATTGCTAGTTGTAAAGTTTGACTTTACATAGTTTTTATACCCATAACTGCACTTGTTTACATGGAAATTAACATCCTTACATACACACTTTGCTAGTTGTAATGTTTCACTTGACCTTTGTTGTATTAACTTAATTGTGGAATTGAATAGTTTTATACCTATAACTGCACTTGTTTACATGGAAATTAACATTCTTAACTACACTCTTTGCTAGTTGTAATGTGGTTCTTTGCCTTTGTTGTATTATCTTAATTGTGGAATTGAATAGTCTTATAGCCATAACTGCACTTGTTGACATGTCAAATAACATCCCTAACTATACAGTTTACTAGTTGAAATGTTTTACTTTGTATTTGTTGCATTTACTTAATTCGTAAAATTAAAGACTTTTTATACCCATAACTGCACTTGTTTACATGGAAATTAACATTCTTAACTACACATTTTGCTAGTTGTAATGTTTCACTTTACCTTTGTTGAATTTACTTAATTCGTTAATTTGAAGAGTTTTCATACCCATAACTGCACTTGTTTAGATGGAAATTAACATCTTTACCCAAACATTTTGCTAGTTCTAATGTTTCACTTGACCTTTGTTGTATTAGCTTAATTGTGGAATTGAATAAATTTATACCCACAACTGCACTTGTTTACATGGAAATTAACATCCTTAACTACACACTTTGCTAGTTGTAATGTTTCACTTTACCATTGTTGCATTTACTTAATTCGTTAATTTGAAGAATTTTTTTACCTATAACTGCACATGTTTCCATGGCCTTTAAGATCTTTACCTAAACATTTTGCTACTTGTAATGTCCCACTATACCTTTGTTGCATTTACTTAATTCCTTAAATTGAAGTGTTTTTATACCCATAACTGCACTTGTTTCCATGAAAATTAACATCTTTAACTACACACTTTGCTAGTTGTAATGTTTCACTTGACCTTTGTTGTATTAGCTTAATTGTGGAATTGAATAGTTTTATACCCATAACTGCACTTGTTTACATGGAAATTAACATCCTTAACTACACACTTTGCTAGTTGTAAAGTTTGACTTTACCTTTGTTGCATTTACTTATTTCGTTATATTGAAGAGATTTTATACCAATAAGTGCACTTGTTAACATGGAAATTAACATCCTTAACACTTTGCTAGTTGTAATGTTTCACTTCACCTTTGTTGCATTTACTTAATTCGTTAAATTGAAGAGTTTTTATACCCATAACTGCACTTGCTTACATGGAAATTAACATCCTTAACTATACACTTCGCTAGCTGTAATGTGTTTCTTTGTTTTTGTTCTATTATCTTACATGTGGAATTGAATAATTTTATACCCATAACTGCACTTGTTTACATGGAAATGAACATCCTAAGCCACTCACTTTGCTGGCTGTAATGTTTCACTTCACCTTTGTTGCAGTTACTTAATTTGAGTAATTGAAGAGTTTTGTACCCATAAGTGCACTTGTTCACATGGAAATTAACATCCTTGACTATACACTTTGTTAGTTGTAATGTTTAACTTTACCTTTCTTGGATTTACGTAATTCGTTAAATTGAAGAGTTTTTATACCCATAACTGCACTTGTTTACATGGAAATTAACATCCTTAACTACACACTTTGCTAGCTGTAATGTTTCACTTCACCTTTGTTGCATTTACTTAATTCGTTAAATTGAAGAGTTTTTATACCCATAACTGCACTTGCTTACATGGAAATTAACATCCTTAACTATACACTTCGCTAGCTGTAATGTGTTTCTTTGTTTTTGTTCTATTATCTTACATGTGGAATTGAATAATTTTATAACCATAACTGCACTTGTTTACATGGAAATGAACATCCTAAGCCACTCACTTTGCTGGCTGTAATGTTTCACTTGACCTTTGTTGCAGTTACTTAATTTGAGTAATTGAAGAGTTTTGTACCCATAAGTGCACTTGTTCACATGGAAATTAACATCCTTGACTATACACTTTGTTAGTTGTAATGTTTCACTTTACCTTTCTTGCATTTACGTAATTCGTTAAATTGAAGAGTTTTTATACCCATAACTGCACTTGTTTACATGGAAATTAACATCCTTAACTATACATTTCGCTAGCTGTAATGTGTTTCTTTGTTTTTGTTCTATTATCTTACATGTGGAATTGAATAATTTTATACCCACAACTGCACTTTCTTACATGGAAATGAACATCCTAAGCCACTTACTTTCCTGGCTGTAATGTTTCACTTTACCTTTCTTGCATTTACGTAATTCGTTAAATTGAAGAGTTTTTATACCCATAACTGCACTTGTTTACATTGAAATTAACATCCTTAACTATACACTTCGCTAGCTGTAATGTGTTTCTTTGTTGTGTTCTATTATCTTACATGTGGAATTGAATAATTTTATACCCATAACTGCACTTGTTTACATGGAAATGAACATCCTAAGCCACTCACTTTGCTGGCTGTAATGTTTCACTTTACCTTTGTTGCAGTTACTTAATTTGAGTAATTGAAGAGTTTTGTACCCATAAATGCACTTGTTTACATTTAATTTAACATCCTTCACTACACATATTGCTAGTTGTAAAGTTTGACTTTACATTTGTTGCATTTACTTAACTCGTTATATTGAAGAGTTTTTATACCCATAACTGCACTTGTTCACATGGAAATTAACATCCTTAACTACACATTTTGCTACTTGTAATGTCACACTTTACCTTTGTTGCATTTACATAATTCCTTAAATTGAAGAGTTTTTATACCCATAACTGCACTTGTTTCCATGGCCTTTAACATCTTTACCTACACACTTTGCTAGTTGTAATGTTTCACTTGACCTTTGTTGTATTAGCTTAATTGTGGAATTGAATAGTTTTATACCCATAACTGCACTTGTTTACATGGAAATTAACATCCTTAACTACACACTTTGCTAGTTGTAAAGTTTGACTTTACCTTTGTTGCATTTACATAATTCGTTATATTGAAGAGATTTTATACCAATAAGTGCACTTGTTAACATGGAAATTAACATCCTTAACACTTTGCTAATTGTAATGTTTCACTTCACCCTTGTTGCATTTACTTAATTCGTTAAATTGAAGAGTTTTTATACCCATAACTGCACTTGTTTCCATGGCCTTTAACATCTTTACCCAAACATTTTGCTAGTTCTAATGTTTCACTTGACTTTTGTTGTATTAGCTTAATTGTGGAATTGAATAAATTTATACCCACAACTGCACTTGTTTACATGGAAATTAACATCCTTAACTACACACTTTGCTAGTTGTAATGTTTCACTTTACCATTGTTGCATTTACTTAATTCGTTAATTTGAAGAATTTTTATACCTATAACTGCACTTGTTTCCATGGCCTTTAACATCTTTACCTAAACATTTTGCTACTTGTAATGTCCCACTCTACCTTTGCTGCATTTACTTAATTCCTTAAATTGAAGAGTTTTTATACCCATAACTGCACTTGTTTCCATGGCCTTTAACATCTTTACCTACACATTTTGCTAGTTCTAATGTTTCACTTGACCTTTGTTGTATTAGCTTAATTGTGGAATTGAATAAATTTATACCCACAACTGCACTTGTTTACATGGAAATTAACATCCTTAACTACACACTTTGTTAGTTGTAATGTTTCACTTTACCATTGTTGCATTTACTTAATTCGTTAAGTTGAAGAATTTTTATACCCATAACTGCACTTGCTTACATGGAAATCAACATCCTTAACTACACACTGTGCTAGTTGTAATGTTTAACTTTACCTTTACTGCATTTACTTAATTCGTTATATTGAAGAGTTTTTATACCTATAACTGCACTTGTTCACATAGAAATTAATATCCTTAACTACACACTTTGCCAGTCGTAATGTGTTTCTTTTCCTTTGCTGTATTATCTTAATTGTGGAATTGAATAGTTTTATACCCATAACTGCACTTGTTCACATGGAAATTAACATCCTAAGCTACACACTTTGCTAGCTGCAATGTTTCACTTTACCTTTGTTGCATTTACTTGATTCGTCAAATTGAAGAGTTTTTATACCCACAACTGCACTTGTTTACATGGAAATTAACATCCTTAACTACACATTTTGTTAGTTGTAATGTTTCACTTTACCATTGTTGCATTTACTCAATTCGTTAATTTGAAGAATTTTTATACCCATAACTGCACTTGTTTACATGGAAATCAACATCCTTAACTACACATTGTGCTAGTTGTAATGTTTAACTTTACCTTTACTGCATTTACTTAATTCGTTATATTGAAGAGTTTTTATACCTATAACTGCACTTGTTCACATAGAAATTAATATCCTTAACTACACACTTTGCCAGTCGTAATGTGTTTCTTTTCCTTTGCTGTATTATCTTAATTGTGGAATTGAATAGTTTTATACCCATAACTGCACTTGTTCACATGGAAATTAACATCCTAAGCTACACACTTTGCTAGCTGCAATGTTTCACTTTACCTTTGTTGCATTTACTTGATTCGTCAAATTGAAGACTTTTTATACCCATAACTGCACTTGTTTACATGGAAATTAACATACTTAACTACACACTTTGCTAGTTGTAAAGTTTGACTTTACCTTTGTTGCATTTACTTAATTCGTTATATTGAAGAGTTTTTATACCCATAAATGCACTTGTTCACATAAAAATTAACATCCTTAACTATACACTTTGCTAGTTGTAATGTTTAACTTTACCTTTACTGCATTTACTTAATTCGTTATATTGAAGGGTTTTTATACCTATAACTGCACTTGTTCACATGGAAATTAATATCCTTAACTACACACTTTGCTAGTCGTTATGTGTTTCTTTTCCTTTGTTGTATTATCTTAATTGTGGAATTGAATAGTTTTATACCCATAACTGCACTTGTTCACATGGAAATTAACATCCTAAGCTACACACTTTGCTAGCTGCAATGTTTCACTTTACCTTTGTTGCATTTACTTGATTCGTCAAATTGAAGACTTTTTATACCCATAACTGCACTTGTTTACATGGAAATTAACATACTTAACTACACACTTTGCTAGTTGTAAAGTTTGACTTTACCTTTGTTGCATTTACTTAATTCGTTATATTGAAGAGTTTTTATACCCATAAGTGCACTTGTTCACATGAAAATTAACATCCTTAACTATACACTTTGCTAGTTGTAATGTTACACTTCAACTTTGTTGCATTTACTTTATTCGTTAAATTGAAGAGTTTTTATACCCATAACTGCACTTGTTTACATGGAAATTAACATACTTAACTACACATTTTGCTACTTGTAATGTCCCACTTTACCTTTGTTGCATTTACTTAATTCCTTAAATTGAAGAGTTTTTATACCCATAACTGCACTTGTTTCCATGGAATTTAACATCTTTACCTACACAATTTGCTAGTTCTAATGTTTCACTTGACCTTCGTTGTATTAGCTTAATTGTGGAATTAAATAAATTTATACCCACAACTGCACTTGTTTACATGGAAATGAACATCCTAAGCCACTCACTTTGCTGGCTGTAATGTTTCACTTTACCTTTGTTGCAGTTACCTAATTTGAGATATTGAAGAGTTTTGTACCCATCACTGCACTTGTTTACATTTAATTTAACATCCTTAACTACACACTTTGCTAGTTGTAATGTTTTACTTTGTATTTGTTGCATTTACTAAATTCGTAAAATTAAAGACTTTTCATACCCATAACTGCACTTGTTTACATGGAAATTAACACCCTAGGCTACACACTTTGCTAACAGCAATGTTTCACTTTACCTTCTCTGCATTTACTTTATTCGTTAAATTAAAGACTTTTATACCCATAACTGCACTTCTTTACATGTAAATTAACATCCCAAACTATACACTTTATTAGTTGTAATGATTAACATCCTTAACTATACTCTTAGCTAGCTGTAATTTGTTTCTTTGTTTTTGTTCTATTATCTTACATGTTGAATTGAATAATTTTATACCCATAATTGCACTTGTTTACATGGAAATGAACATCCTAAGCCACTCACTTTGCTGGCTGTAATGTTTCACTTTACCTTTGTTGCAGTTACTTAATTTGAGTAATTGAAGAGTTTTGTACCCATAAGTGCACTTGTTCACATGGAAATTAACATCCTTGACTATACACTTTGTTAGTAGTAATGTTTCACTTTACCTTTCTTGCATTATTGTAATTCGTTAAATTGAAGAGTTTTTATACCCATAACTGCACTAGTTTACATGGAAATTAACATCCTTAACTACACACTTTTCTAGCTGTAATGTTTCACTTCAACATTGCTGCATTTACTTAATTCGTTAAATTGAAGAGTTTTTATACCCATAACTGCACTTGCTTACATGGAAATTAACATCCTTAACTATACACTTCGCTAGCTGTAATGTGTTTCTTTGTTTTTGTTCTATTATCTTACATGTGGAATTGAATAATTTTATACTCATGACTGCACTTGCTTACATGGAAATGAACATCCTAAGCCACTCACTTTGCTGGATGTAATGTTTCACTTTACCTTTCTTGTATTTACATAATTCGTTAAATTGAAGAGTTTTTATACCCATAACTGCACTTGCTTACATGGAAATTAACATCCTTAACTATACACTTCGCTAGCTGTAATGTGTTTCTTTGTTTTTGTTCTATTATCTTACATGTGGAATTGAATAATTTTATACCCATAACTGCACTTGTTTACATGGAAATGAACATCCTAAGCCACTCACTTTGCTGGCTGTAATGTTTCACTTTACCTTTGTTGCAGTTACTTAATTTGAGTAATTGAAGAGTTTTGTACCCATAACTGCACTTGTTTACATTTAATTTAACATCCTTCACTACACATATTGCTAGTTGTAAAGTTTTACTTTACATTTGTTGCATTTACTTAATTCGTTAAATTGAAGAGTTTTTATACCCATAACTGCACTTGTTTACATGGAAATTAACATCCTTACATACACACTTTGCTAGTTGTAATGTTTCACTTGACCTTCTCTGCATTTACTTAATTCGTTAAATTAAAGACTTTTATACCCATAACTGCACTTGTTTACATGTAAATTAACATCCCAAACTATACACTTTATTAGTTGTAATGATTAACATCCTTAACTATACTCTTAGCTAGCTGTAATTTGTTTCTTTGTTTTTGTTCTATTATCTTACATGTTGAATTGAATAATTTTATACCCATAATTGCACTTGTTTACATGGAAATGAACATCCTAAGCCACTCACTTTGCTGGATGTAATGTTTCACTTTACCTTTCTTGTATTTACATAATTCGTTAAATTGAAGAGTTTTTATACCCATAACTGCACTTGTTTACATGGAAATTAACATACTTAACTACACATTTTGCTACTTGTAATGTCCCACTTTACCTTTGTTGCATTTACTTAATTCCTTAAATTGAAGAGTTTTTATACCCATAACTGCACTTGTTTCCATGGAATTTAACATCTTTACCTACACAATTTGCTAGTTCTAATGTTTCACTTGACCTTCGTTGTATTAGCTTAATTGTGGAATTGAATAGTTTTATACCCATAACTGCACTTGTTCACATGGAAATTAACATCCTAAGCTACACACTTTGCTAGCTGCAATGTTTCACTTTACCTTTGTTGCATTTACTTGATTCGTCAAATTGAAGAGTTTTTATACCCACAACTGCACTTGTTTACATGGAAATTAACATCCTTAACTACACATTTTGTTAGTTGTAATGTTTCACTTTACCATTGTTGCATTTACTCAATTCGTTAATTTGAAGAATTTTTATACCCATAACTGCACTTGTTTACATGGAAATCAACATCCTTAACTACACATTGTGCTAGTTGTAATGTTTAACTTTACCTTTACTGCATTTACTTAATTCGTTATATTGAAGAGTTTTTATACCTATAACTGCACTTGTTCACATAGAAATTAATATCCTTAACTACACACTTTGCCAGTCGTAATGTGTTTCTTTTCCTTTGCTGTATTATCTTAATTGTGGAATTGAATAGTTTTATACCCATAACTGCACTTGTTCACATGGAAATTAACATCCTAAGCTACACACTTTGCTAGCTGCAATGTTTCACTTTACCTTTGTTGCATTTACTTGATTCGTCAAATTGAAGACTTTTTATACCCATAACTGCACTTGTTTACATGGAAATTAACATACTTAACTACACACTTTGCTAGTTGTAAAGTTTGACTTTACCTTTGTTGCATTTACTTAATTCGTTATATTGAAGAGTTTTTATACCCATAAATGCACTTGTTCACATAAAAATTAACATCCTTAACTATACACTTTGCTAGTTGTAATGTTTAACTTTACCTTTACTGCATTTACTTAATTCGTTATATTGAAGAGTTTTTATACCTATAACTGCACTTGTTCACATGGAAATTAATATCCTTAACTACACACTTTGCTAGTCGTAATGTGTTTCTTTTCCTTTGTTGTATTATCTTAATTGTGGAATTGAATAGTTTTATACCCATAACTGCACTTGTTCACATGGAAATTAACATCCTAAGCTACACACTTTGCTAGCTGCAATGTTTCACTTTACCTTTGTTGCATTTACTTGATTCGTCAAATTGAAGACTTTTTATACCCATAACTGCACTTGTTTACATGGAAATTAACATACTTAACTACACACTTTGCTAGTTGTAAAGTTTGACTTTACCTTTGTTGCATTTACTTAATTCGTTATATTGAAGAGTTTTTATACCCATAAGTGCACTTGTTCACATGAAAATTAACATCCTTAACTATACACTTTGCTAGTTGTAATGTTACACTTCAACTTTGTTGCATTTACTTTATTCGTTAAATTGAAGAGTTTTTATACCCATAACTGCACTTGTTTACATGGAAATTAACATACTTAACTACACATTTTGCTACTTGTAATGTCCCACTTTACCTTTGTTGCATTTACTTAATTCCTTAAATTGAAGAGTTTTTATACCCATAACTGCACTTGTTTCCATGGAATTTAACATCTTTACCTACACAATTTGCTAGTTCTAATGTTTCACTTGACCTTCGTTGTATTAGCTTAATTGTGGAATTAAATAAATTTATACCCACAACTGCACTTGTTTACATGGAAATGAACATCCTAAGCCACTCACTTTGCTGGCTGTAATGTTTCACTTTACCTTTGTTGCAGTTACCTAATTTGAGTAATTGAAGAGTTTTGTACCCATCACTGCACTTGTTTACATTTAATTTAACATCCTTAACTACACACTTTGCTAGTTGTAATGTTTTACTTTGTATTTGTTGCATTTACTAAATTCGTAAAATTAAAGACTTTTCATACCCATAACTGCACTTGTTTACATGGAAATTAACACCCTAGGCTACACACTTTGCTAGCAGCAATGTTTCACTTTACCTTCTCTGCATTTACTTTATTCGTTAAATTAAAGACTTTTATACCCATAACTGCACTTCTTTACATGTAAATTAACATCCCAAACTATACACTTTATTAGTTGTAATGATTAACATCCTTAACTATACTCTTAGCTAGCTGTAATTTGTTTCTTTGTTTTTGTTCTATTATCTTACATGTTGAATTGAATAATTTTATACCCATAATTGCACTTGTTTACATGGAAATGAACATCCTAAGCCACTCACTTTGCTGGCTGTAATGTTTCACTTTACCTTTGTTGCAGTTACTTAATTTGAGTAATTGAAGAGTTTTGTACCCATAAGTGCACTTGTTCACATGGAAATTAACATCCTTGACTATACACTTTGTTAGTAGTAATGTTTCACTTTACCTTTCTTGCATTATTGTAATTCGTTAAATTGAAGAGTTTTTATACCCATAACTGCACTAGTTTACATGGAAATTAACATCCTTAACTACACACTTTTCTAGCTGTAATGTTTCACTTCAACATTGCTGCATTTACTTAATTCGTTAAATTGAAGAGTTTTTATACCCATAACTGCACTTGCTTACATGGAAATTAACATCCTTAACTATACACTTCGCTAGCTGTAATGTGTTTCTTTGTTTTTGTTCTATTATCTTACATGTGGAATTGAATAATTTTATACTCATGACTGCACTTGCTTACATGGAAATGAACATCCTAAGCCACTCACTTTGCTGGATGTAATGTTTCACTTTACCTTTCTTGTATTTACATAATTCGTTAAATTGAAGAGTTTTTATACCCATAACTGCACTTGTTTACATGGAAATTAACATCCTTAACTACACACTTTGCTAGCTGTAATGTTTCACTTCACCTTTGTTGCATTTACTTAATTCGTTAAATTGAAGAGTTTTTATACCGATAACTGCACTTGCTTACATGGAAATTAACATCCTTAACTATACACTTCGCTAGCTGTAATGTGTTTCTTTGTTTTTGTTCTATTATCTTACATGTGGAATTGAATAATTTTATACCCATAACTGCACTTGTTTACATGGAAATGAACATCCTAAGTTACTCACTTTGCTGGCTGTAATGTTTCACTTTACCTTTGTTGCAGTTACTTAATTTGAGTAATTGAAGAGTTTTGTACCCATAACTGCACTTGTTTACATTTAATTTAACATCCTTCACTACACATATTGCTAGTTGTAAAGTTTGACTTTACATTTGTTGCATTTACTTAATTCGTTAAATTGAAGAGTTTTTATACCCATAACTGCACTTGTTTACATGGAAATTAACATCCTTACATACACACTTTGCTAGTTGTAATGTTTCACTTGACCTTCTCTGCATTTACTTAATTCGTTAAATTAAAGACTTTTATACCCATAACTGCACTTGTTTACATGTAAATTAACATCCCAAACTATACACTTTATTAGTTGTAATGATTAACATCCTTAACTATACTCTTAGCTAGCTGTAATTTGTTTCTTTGTTTTTGTTCTATTATCTTACATGTTGAATTGAATAATTTTATACCCATAATTGCACTTGTTTACATGGAAATGAACATCCTAAGCCACTCACTTTGCTGGATGTAATGTTTCACTTTACCTTTCTTGTATTTACATAATTCGTTAAATTGAAGAGTTTTTATACCCATAACTGCACTTGTTTACATGGAAATTAACATACTTAACTACACATTTTGCTACTTGTAATGTCCCACTTTACCTTTGTTGCATTTACTTAATTCCTTGAATTGAAGAGTTTTTATACCCATAACTGCACTTGTTTCCATGGAATTTAACATCTTTACCTACACAATTTGCTAGTTCTAATGTTTCACTTGACCTTCGTTGTATTAGCTTAATTGTGGAATTAAATAAATTTATACCCACAACTGCACTTGTTTACATGGAAATGAACATCCTAAGCCACTCACTTTGCTGGCTGTAATGTTTCTCTTTACCTTTGTTGCAGTTACCTAATTTGAGTAATTGAAGAGTTTTGTACCCATCACTGCACTTGTTTACATTTAATTTAACATCCTTAACTACACACTTTGCTAGTTGTAATGTTTTACTTTGTATTTGTTGCATTTACTAAATTCGTAAAATTAAAGACTTTTCATACCCATAACTGCACTTGTTTACATGGAAATTAACACCCTAGGCTACACACTTTGCTAGCAGCAATGTTTCACTTTACCTTCTCTGCATTTACTTAATTCGTTAAATTAAAGACTTTTATACCCATAACTGCACTTGTTTACATGTAAATTAACATCCCAAACTATACACTTTATTAGTTGTAATGATTAACATCCTTAACTATACTCTTAGCTAGCTGTAATTTGTTTCTTTGTTTTTGTTCTATTATCTTACATGTTGAATTGAATAATTTTATACCCATAATTGCACTTGTTTACATGGAAATGAACATCCTAAGCCACTCACTTTGCTGGCTGTAATGTTTCACTTTACCTTTGTTGCAGTTACTTAATTTGAGTAATTGAAGAGTTTTGTACCCATAAGTGCACTTGTTCACGTGGAAATTAACATACTTAACTACACATTTTGCTACTTGTAATGTCCCACTTTACCTTTGTTGCATTTACTTAATTCCTTAAATTGAAGAGTTTTTATACCCATAACTGCACTTGTTTCCATGGAATTTAACATCTTTACCTACACAATTTGCTAGTTCTAATGTTTCACTTGACCTTCGTTGTATTAGCTTAATTGTGGAATTGAATAGTTTTATACCCATAACTGCACTTGTTCACATGGAAATTAACATCCTAAGCTACACACTTTGCTAGCTGCAATGTTTCACTTTACCTTTGTTGCATTTACTTGATTCGTCAAATTGAAGAGTTTTTATACCCACAACTGCACTTGTTTACATGGAAATTAACATCCTTAACTACACATTTTGTTAGTTGTAATGTTTCACTTTACCATTGTTGCATTTACTCAATTCGTTAATTTGAAGAATTTTTATACCCATAACTGCACTTGTTTACATGGAAATCAACATCCTTAACTACACATTGTGCTAGTTGTAATGTTTAACTTTACTTTTACTGCATTTACTTAATTCGTTATATTGAAGAGTTTTTATACCTATAACTGCACTTGTTCACATAGAAATTAATATCCTTAACTACACACTTTGCCAGTCGTAATGTGTTTCTTTTCCTTTGCTGTATTATCTTAATTGTGGAATTGAATAGTTTTATACCCATAACTGCACTTGTTCACATGGAAATTAACATCCTAAGCTACACACTTTGCTAGCTGCAATGTTTCACTTTACCTTTGTTGCATTTACTTGATTCGTCAAATTGAAGACTTTTTATACCCATAACTGCACTTGTTTACATGGAAATTAACATACTTAACTACACACTTTGCTAGTTGTAAAGTTTGACTTTACCTTTGTTGCATTTACTTAATTCGTTATATTGAAGAGTTTTTATACCCATAAATGCACTTGTTCACATAAAAATTAACATCCTTAACTATACACTTTGCTAGTTGTAATGTTTAACTTTACCTTTACTGCATTTACTTAATTCGTTATATTGAAGAGTTTTTATACCTATAACTGCACTTGTTCACATGGAAATTAATATCCTTAACTACACACTTTGCTAGTCGTAATGTGTTTCTTTTCCTTTGTTGTATTATCTTAATTGTGGAATTGAATAGTTTTATACCCATAACTGCACTTGTTCACATGGAAATTAACATCCTAAGCTACACACTTTGCTAGCTGCAATGTTTCACTTTACCTTTGTTGCATTTACTTCATTCGTCAAATTGAAGACTTTTTATACCCATAACTGCACTTGTTTACATGGAAATTAACATACTTAACTACACACTTTGCTAGTTGTAAAGTTTGACTTTACCTTTGTTGCATTTACTTAATTCGTTATATTGAAGAGTTTTTATACCCATAAGTGCACTTGTTCACATGAAAATTAACATCCTTAACTATACACTTTGCTAGTTGTAATGTTACACTTCAACTTTGTTGCATTTACTTTATTCGTTAAATTGAAGAGTTTTTATACCCATAACTGCACTTGTTTACATGGAAATTAACATACTTAACTACACATTTTGCTACTTGTAATGTCCCACTTTACCTTTGTTGCATTTACTTAATTCCTTAAATTGAAGAGTTTTTATACCCATAACTGCACTTGTTTCCATGGAATTTAACATCTTTACCTACACAATTTGCTAGTTCTAATGTTTCACTTGACCTTCGTTGTATTAGCTTAATTGTGGAATTAAATAAATTTATACCCACAACTGCACTTGTTTACATGGAAATGAACATCCTAAGCCACTCACTTTGCTGGCTGTAATGTTTCACTTTACCTTTGTTGCAGTTACCTAATTTGAGTAATTGAAGAGTTTTGTACCCATCACTGCACTTGTTTACATTTAATTTAACATCCTTAACTACACACTTTGCTAGTTGTAATGTTTTACTTTGTATTTGTTGCATTTACTAAATTCGTAAAATTAAAGACTTTTCATACCCATAACTGCACTTGTTTACATGGAAATTAACACCCTAGGCTACACACTTTGCTAGCAGCAATGTTTCACTTTACCTTCTCTGCATTTACTTTATTCGTTAAATTAAAGACTTTTATACCCATAACTGCACTTCTTTACATGTAAATTAACATCCCAAACTATACACTTTATTAGTTGTAATGATTAACATCCTTAACTATACTCTTAGCTAGCTGTAATTTGTTTCTTTGTTTTTGTTCTATTATCTTACATGTTGAATTGAATAATTTTATACCCATAATTGCACTTGTTTACATGGAAATGAACATCCTAAGCCACTCACTTTGCTGGCTGTAATGTTTCACTTTACCTTTGTTGCAGTTACTTAATTTGAGTAATTGAAGAGTTTTGTACCCATAAGTGCACTTGTTCACATGGAAATTAACATCCTTGACTATACACTTTGTTAGTAGTAATGTTTCACTTTACCTTTCTTGCATTATTGTAATTCGTTAAATTGAAGAGTTTTTATACCCATAACTGCACTAGTTTACATGGAAATTAACATCCTTAACTACACACTTTTCTAGCTGTAATGTTTCACTTCAACATTGCTGCATTTACTTAATTCGTTAAATTGAAGAGTTTTTATACCCATAACTGCACTTGCTTACATGGAAATTAACATCCTTAACTATACACTTCGCTAGCTGTAATGTGTTTCTTTGTTTTTGTTCTATTATCTTACATGTGGAATTGAATAATTTTATACTCATGACTGCACTTGCTTACATGGAAATGAACATCCTAAGCCACTCACTTTGCTGGATGTAATGTTTCACTTTACCTTTCTTGTATTTACATAATTCGTTAAATTGAAGAGTTTTTATACCCATAACTGCACTTGTTTACATGGAAATTAACATCCTTAACTACACACTTTGCTAGCTGTAATGTTTCACTTCACCTTTGTTGCATTTACTTAATTCGTTAAATTGAAGAGTTTTTATACCGATAACTGCACTTGCTTACATGGAAATTAACATCCTTAACTATACACTTCGCTAGCTGTAATGTGTTTCTTTGTTTTTGTTCTATTATCTTACATGTGGAATTGAATAATTTTATACCCATAACTGCACTTGTTTACATGGAAATGAACATCCTAAGCCACTCACTTTGCTGGCTGTAATGTTTCACTTTACCTTTGTTGCAGTTACTTAATTTGAGTAATTGAAGAGTTTTGTACCCATAACTGCACTTGTTTACATTTAATTTAACATCCTTCACTACACATATTGCTAGTTGTAAAGTTTGACTTTACATTTGTTGCATTTACTTAATTCGTTAAATTGAAGAGTTTTTATACCCATAACTGCACTTGTTTACATGGAAATTAACATCCTTACATACACACTTTGCTAGTTGTAATGTTTCACTTGACCTTCTCTGCATTTACTTAATTCGTTAAATTAAAGACTTTTATACCCATAACTGCACTTGTTTACATGTAAATTAACATCCCAAACTATACACTTTATTAGTTGTAATGATTAACATCCTTAACTATACTCTTAGCTAGCTGTAATTTGTTTCTTTGTTTTTGTTCTATTATCTTACATGTTGAATTGAATAATTTTATACCCATAATTGCACTTGTTTACATGGAAATGAACATCCTAAGCCACTCACTTTGCTGGATGTAATGTTTCACTTTACCTTTCTTGTATTTACATAATTCGTTAAATTGAAGAGTTTTTATACCCATAACTGCACTTGTTTACATGGAAATTAACATACTTAACTACACATTTTGCTACTTGTAATGTCCCACTTTACCTTTGTTGCATTTACTTAATTCCTTGAATTGAAGAGTTTTTATACCCATAACTGCACTTGTTTCCATGGAATTTAACATCTTTACCTACACAATTTGCTAGTTCTAATGTTTCACTTGACCTTCGTTGTATTAGCTTAATTGTGGAATTAAATAAATTTATACCCACAACTGCACTTGTTTACATGGAAATGAACATCCTAAGCCACTCACTTTGCTGGCTGTAATGTTTCTCTTTACCTTTGTTGCAGTTACCTAATTTGAGTAATTGAAGAGTTTTGTACCCATCACTGCACTTGTTTACATTTAATTTAACATCCTTAACTACACACTTTGCTAGTTGTAATGTTTTACTTTGTATTTGTTGCATTTACTAAATTCGTAAAATTAAAGACTTTTCATACCCATAACTGCACTTGTTTACATGGAAATTAACACCCTAGGCTACACACTTTGCTAGCAGCAATGTTTCACTTTACCTTCTCTGCATTTACTTAATTCGTTAAATTAAAGACTTTTATACCCATAACTGCACTTGTTTACATGTAAATTAACATCCCAAACTATACACTTTATTAGTTGTAATGATTAACATCCTTAACTATACTCTTAGCTAGCTGTAATTTGTTTCTTTGTTTTTGTTCTATTATCTTACATGTTGAATTGAATAATTTTATACCCATAATTGCACTTGTTTACATGGAAATGAACATCCTAAGCCACTCACTTTGCTGGCTGTAATGTTTCACTTTACCTTTGTTGCAGTTACTTAATTTGAGTAATTGAAGAGTTTTGTACCCATAAGTGCACTTGTTCACGTGGAAATTAACATCCTTGACTATACACTTTGTTAGTAGTAATGTTTCACTTTACCTTTCTTGCATTATTGTAATTCGTTAAATTGAAGAGTTTTTATACCCATAACTGCACTAGTTTACATGGAAATTAACATCCTTAACTACACACTTTTCTAGCTGTAATGTTTCACTTCAACATTGCTGCATTTACTTAATTCGTTAAATTGAAGAGTTTTTATACCCATAACTGCACTTGCTTACATGGAAATTAACATCCTTAACTATACACTTCGCTAGCTGTAATGTGTTTCTTTGTTTTTGTTCTATTATCTTACATGTGGAATTGAATAATTTTATACTCATAACTGCACTTGCTTACATGGAAATGAACATCCTAAGCCACTCACTTTGCTGGATGTAATGTTTCACTTTACCTTTCTTGTATTTACATAATTCGTTAAATTGAAGAGTTTTTATACCCATAACTGCACTTGTTTACATGGAAATTAACATCCTTAACTACACACTTTGCTAGCTGTAATGTTTCACTTCACCTTTGTTGCATTTACTTAATTCGTTAAATTGAAGAGTTTTTATACCGATAACTGCACTTGCTTACATGGAAATTAACATCCTTAACTATACACTTCGCTAGCTGTAATGTGTTTCTTTGTTTTTGTTCTATTATCTTACATGTGGAATTGAATAATTTTATACCCATAACTGCACTTGTTTACATGGAAATGAACATCCTAAGCCACTCACTTTGCTGGCTGTAATGTTTCACTTTACCTTTGTTGCAGTTACTTAATTTGAGTAATTGAAGAGTTTTGTACCCATAACTGCACTTGTTTCCATTTAATTTAACATCCTTAACTACACATATTGCTAGTTGTAAAGTTTGACTTTACATTTGTTGCATTTACTTAATTCGTTAAATTGAAGAGTTTTTATACCCATAACTGCACTTGTTTACATGGAAATTAACATCCTTACATACACACTTTGCTAGTTGTAATGTTTCACTTGACCTTTGTTGTATTAACTTAATTGTGGAATTGAATAGTTTTATACCTATAACTGCACTTGTTTACATGGAAATTAACATTCTTAACTACACTCTTTGCTAGTTGTAATGTGGTTCTTTGCCTTTGTTGTATTATCTTAATTGTGGAATTGAATAGTCTTATAGCCATAACTGCACTTGTTGACATGTCAAATAACATCCCTAACTATACAGTTTACTAGTTGAAATGTTTTACTTTGTATTTGTTGCATTTACTTAATTCGTAAAATTAAAGACTTTTTATACCCATAACTGCACTTGTTTACATGGAAATTAACATCCTTAACTACACACTTTGCTAGTTGTAATGTTTCACTTTACCATTGTTGCATTTACTTAATTCGTTAATTTGAAGAATTTTTATACCTATAACTGCACATGTTTCCATGGCCTTTAAGATCTTTACCTAAACATTTTGCTACTTGTAATGTCCCACTATACCTTTGTTGCATTTACTTAATTCCTTAAATTGAAGTGTTTTTATACCCATAACTGCACTTGTTTCCATGAAAATTAACATCTTTAACTACACACTTTGCTAGTTGTAATGTTTCACTTGACCTTTGTTGTATTAGCTTAATTGTGGAATTGAATAGTTTTATACCCATAACTGCACTTGTTTACATGGAAATTAACATCCTTAACTACACACTTTGCTAGTTGTAAAGTTTGACTTTACCTTTGTTGCATTTACTTAATTCGTTATATTGAAGAGTTTTTATACCCATAACTGCACTTGCTTACATGGAAATTAACATCCTTAACTATACACTTCGCTAGCTGTAATGTGTTTCTTTGTTTTTGTTCTATTATCTTACATGTGGAATTGAATAATTTTATACCCATAACTGCACTTGTTTACATGGAAATTAACACCCTAGGCTACACACTTTGCTAGCAGCAATGTTTCACTTTACCTTCTCTGCATTTACTTAATTCGTTAAATTAAAGACTTTTATACCCATAACTGCACTTGTTTACATGTAAATTAACATCCCAAACTATACACTTTATTAGTTGTAATGATTAACATCCTTAACTATACTCTTAGCTAGCTGTAATTTGTTTCTTTGTTTTTGTTCTATTATCTTACATGTTGAATTGAATAATTTTATACCCATAATTGCACTTGTTTACATGGAAATGAACATCCTAAGCCACTCACTTTGCTGGCTGTAATGTTTCACTTCACCTTTGTTGCAGTTACTTAATTTGAGTAATTGAAGAGTTTTGTACCCATAAGTGCACTTGTTCACATGGAAATTAACATCCTTGACTATACACTTTGTTAGTTGTAATGTTTAACTTTACCTTTCTTGCATTTACGTAATTCGTTAAATTGAAGAGTTTTTATACCCATAACTGCACTTATTTACATGGAAATTAACATCCTTAACTACACACTTTGCTAGCTGTAATGTTTCACTTCACCTTTGTTGCATTTACTTAATTCGTTAAATTGAAGAGTTTTTATACCCATAACTGCACTTGCTTACATGGAAATTAACATCCTTAACTATACACTTCGCTAGCTGTAATGTGTTTCTTTGTTTTTGTTCTATTATCTTACATGTGGAATTGAATAATTTTATAACCATAACTGCACTTGTTTACATGGAAATGAACATCCTAAGCCACTCACTTTGCTGGCTGTAATGTTTCACTTGACCTTTGTTGCAGTTACTTAATTTGAGTAATTGAAGAGTTTTGTACCCATAAGTGCACTTGTTCACATGGAAATTAACATCCTTGACTATACACTTTGTTAGTTGTAATGTTTCACTTTACCTTTCTTGCATTTACGTAATTCGTTAAATTGAAGAGTTTTTATACCCATAACTGCACTTGTTTACATGGAAATTAACATCCTTAACTATACACTTCGCTAGCTGTAATGTGTTTCTTTGTTTTTGTTCTATTATCTTACATGTGGAATTGAATAATTTTATACCCACAACTGCACTTTCTTACATGGAAATGAACATCCTAAGCCACTTACTTTCCTGGCTGTAATGTTTCACTTTACCTTTCTTGCATTTACGTAATTCGTTAAATTAAAGAGTTTTTATACCCATAACTGCACTTGTTTACAATGAAATTAACGTCCTTAACTATACACTTCGCTAGCTGTAATGTGTTTCTTTGTTTTGTTCTATTATCTTACATGTGGAATTGAATAATTTTATACCCATAACTGCACTTGTTTACATGGAAATGAACATCCTAAGCCACTCACTTTGCTGGCTGTAATGTTTCACTTTACCTTTGTTGCAGTTACTTAATTTGAGTAATTGAAGAGTTTTGTACCCATAAATGCACTTGTTTACATTTAATTTAACATCCTTCACTACACATATTGCTAGTTGTAAAGTTTGACTTTACATTTGTTGCATTTACTTAACTCGTTATATTGAAGAGTTTTTATACCCATAACTGCACTTGTTCACATGGAAATTAACATCCTTAACTACACATTTTGCTACTTGTAATGTCACACTTTACCTTTGTTGCATTTACTTAATTCCTTAAATTGAAGAGTTTTTATACCCATAACTGCACTTGTTTCCATGGCCTTTAACATCTTTACCTACACACTTTGCTAGTTGTAATGTTTCACTTGACCTTTGTTGTATTAGCTTAATTGTGGAATTGAATAGTTTTATACCCATAACTGCACTTGTTTACATGGAAATTAACATCCTTAACTACACACTTTGCTAGTTGTAAAGTTTGACTTTACCTTTGTTGCATTTACATAATTCGTTATATTGAAGAGATTTTATACCAATAAGTGCACTTGTTAACATGGAAATTAACATCCTTAACACTTTGCTAATTGTAATGTTTCACTTCACCCTTGTTGTATTTACTTAGTTCGTTAAATTGAAGAGTTTTTATACCCATAACTGCACTTGTTTCCATGGACTTTAACATCTTTACCCAAACATTTTGCTAGTTCTAATGTTTCACTTGACTTTTGTTGTATTAGCTTAATTGTGGAATTGAATAAATTTATACCCACAACTGCACTTGTTTACATTGAAATTAACATCCTTAACTACACACTTTGCTAGTTGTAATGTTTCACTTTACCATTGTTGCATTTACTTAATTCGTTAATTTGAAGAATTTTTATACCTATAACTGCACTTTTTTCCATGGCCTTTAACATCTTTACCTAAACATTTTGCTACTTGTAATGTCCCACTCTACCTTTGCTGCATTTACTTAATTCCTTAAATTGAAGAGTTTTTATACCCATAACTGCACTTGTTTCTATGGCCTTTAACATCTTTACCTACACATTTTGCTAGTTCTAATGTTTCAGTTGACCTTTGTTGTATTAGCTTAATTGTGGAATTGAATAAATTTATACCCACAACTGCACTTGTTTACATGGAAATTAACATCCTTAACTACACACTTTGTTAGTTGTAATGTTTCACTTTACCATTGTTGCATTTACTTAATTCGTTAATTTGAAGAATTTTTATACCCATAACTGCACTTGTTTACATGGAAATCAACATCCTTAACTACACACTGTGCTAGTTGTAATGTTTAACTTTACCTTTACTGCATTTACTTAATTCGTTATATTGAAGAGTTTTTATACCTATAACTGCACTTGTTCACATAGAAATTAATATCCTTAACTACACACTTTGCCAGTCGTAATGTGTTTCTTTTCCTTTGCTGTATTATCTTAATTGTGGAATTGAATAGTTTTATACCCATAACTGCACTTGTTCACATGGAAATTAACATCCTAAGCTACACACTTTGCTAGCTGCAATGTTTCACTTTACCTTTGTTGCATTTACTTGATTCGTCAAATTGAAGAGTTTTTATACCCATAACTGCACTTGTTTACATGGAAATTAACATCCTTAACTACACACTTTGTTAGTTGTAATGTTTCACTTTACCATTGTTGCATTTACTCAATTCGTTAATTTGAAGAATTTTTATACCCATAACTGCACTTGTTTACATGGAAATCAACATCCTTAACTACACACTGTGCTAGTTGTAATGTTTAACTTTACCTTTACTGCATTTACTTAATTCGTTATATTGAAGAGTTTTTATACCTATAACTGCACTTGTTCACATAGAAATTAATATCCTTAACTACACACTTTGCCAGTCGTAATGTGTTTCTTTTCCTTTGCTGTATTATCTTAATTGTGGAATTGAATAGTTTTATACCCATAACTGCACTTGTTCACATGGAAATTAACATCCTAAGCTACACACTTTGCTAGCTGCAATGTTTCACTTTACCTTTGTTGCATTTACTTGATTCGTCAAATTGAAGACTTTTCATACCCATAACTGCACTTGTTTACATGGAAATTAACATACTTAACTACACACTTTGCTAGTTGTAAAGTTTGACTTTACCTTTGTTGCATTTACTTAATTCGTTATATTGAAGAGTTTTTATACCCATAAATGCACTTGTTCACATAAAAATTAACATCCTTAACTATACACTTTGCTAGTTGTAATGTTTAACTTTACCTTTACTGCATTTACTTAATTCGTTATATTGAAGAGTTTTTATACCTATAACTGCACTTGTTCACATGGAAATTAATATCCTTAACTACACACTTTGCTAGTCGTAATGTGTTTCTTTTCCTTTGTTGTATTATCTTAATTGTGGAATTGAATAGTTTTATACCCATAACTGCACTTGTTCACATGGAAATTAACATCCTAAGCTACACACTTTGCTAGCTGCAATGTTTCACTTTACCTTTGTTTCATTTACTTGATTCGTCAAATTGAAGACTTTTTATACCCATAACTGCACTTGTTTACATGGAAATTAACATACTTAACTACACACTTTGCTAGTTGTAAAGTTTGACTTTACTTTTGTTGCATTTACTTAATTCGTTATATTGAAGAGTTTTTATACCCATAAGTGCACTTGTTCACATGAAAATTAACATCCTTAACTATACACTTTGCTAGTTGTAATGTTACACTTCAACTTTGTTGCATTTACTTTATTCGTTAAATTGAAGAGTTTTTATACCCATAACTGCACTTGTTTACATGGAAATTAACATACTTAACTACACATTTTGCTACTTGTAATGTCCCACTTTACCTTTGTTGCATTTACTTAATTCCTTAAATTGAAGAGTTTTTATACCCATAACTGCACTTGTTTCCATGGAATTTAACATCTTTACCTACACATTTTGCTAGTTCTAATGTTTCACTTGACCTTCGTTGTATTAGCTTAATTGTGGAATTAAATAAATTTATACCCACAACTGCACTTGTTTACATGGAAATGAACATCCTAAGCCACTCACTTTGCTGGCTGTAATGTTTCACTTTACCTTTGTTGCAGTTACCTAATTTGAGTAATTGAAGAGTTTTGTACCCATCACTGCACTTGTTTACATTTAATTTAACATCCTTAACTACACACTTTGCTAGTTGTAATGTTTTACTTTGTATTTGTTGCATTTACTAAATTCGTAAAATTAAAGACTTTTCATACCCATAGCTGCACTTGTTTACATGGAAATTAACACCCTAGGCTACACACTTTGCTAGCAGCAATGTTTCACTTTACCTTTGTTGCACTTACTTAATTCGTTAAATTAAACACTTTTTATACCTATAACTTCACTTGTTTACATGGAAATCAACATCCTTAACTACACACTGTGCTAGATGTAATGTTTCACTTTACCTTTACTGCATTTACTTAATTCGTTATATTGAAGAGTTTTTATACCCATAGCTGCACTTGTTTCCATGGCCTTTAACATCTTTACCTACACATTTTGCTACTTGTAATGTTACACTTCACCTTTGTTGCATTTACTTTATTCGTTAAATTGAAGAGTTTTTATACCCATAACTTCACTTGTTTACATGGAAATTAACATCCTTAACTACACATTTTGCTACTTGTAATGTCCCACTTTACCTTTGTTGCATTTACTTAATTCCTTAAATTGAAGAGTTTTTATACCCATAACTGCACTTGTATCCATGGCCTTTAACATCTTTACCTACACATTTTGCTAGTTGTAATGTTTCACTTTACCTTTACTGCATTTACTTAATTCGTTATATTGAAGAGTTTTTATACCTATAACTGCACTTGTTCACATGGAAATTAATATCCTTAACTACACATTTTGCTAGTCGTAATGTGTTTCTTTTCCTTTGTTGTATTATCTTAATTTTGGAATTGAATAGTTTTATACCCATAACTGCACTTGTTTACATAGAAATTAACATCCTTAACTACACAATTTGCTACTTGTAATGTCACACTTTACCTTTGTTGCATTTACTTAATTCTTTAAATTGAAGTGTTTTTATACCCATAACTGCACTTGTTTCCATGGCCTTTAACATCTTTACCTACACATTTTGCTAGTTCTAATGTTTCACTTGACCTTTGTTGTATTAGCTTAATTGTGGAATTGAATAAATTTATACCCACAACTGCACTTGTTTACATGGAAATTAACATCCTTATCTACACATTTTGCTAGTTCTAATGTTTCACTTGACCTTTGTTGTATTAGCTTAATTGTGGAATTGAATAAATTTATACCCACAACTGCACTTGTTTACATGGAAATTAACATCCTTAACTACACACTTTGCTAGTTGTAATGTTTCACTTTACCATTGTTGCATTTACTTAATTCGTTAATTTGAAGAATTTTTATACCCATAACTGCACTTGTTTACATGGAAATTATAATCCCTAACTACAGACTTTGCTAGTTGTAATGTTTCACTTGACCTTTCTTGTATTAGCCTAATTGTGGAATTGAATAGTTTTATACCCATAACTGCACTTGTTTACATGGAGATTAACATCCTTAACTACACATTTTGCTACTTGTAATATCCTACTTTACCTTTGTTGCATTTACTTAATTCCTTAAATTGAAGTGTTTTTATACCCATAACTGCACTTGTTAACATGGAAATCAACACCCTAAGCTAATCACTTTGCCAGCTGTAATATTTCACTTTACCATTGTTGCATTTACTTAATTCCTAAAATTGAAGAGTTTTTATACCCATAACTGCACTTGTACCCATTGAAGTTAAGATCCTTACCTATACACTTTGCTAGTTGTAATGTTTCACTTGACCTTTGTTGCATTTACTTGATTCGTCAAATTGAAGACTTTTTATACCCATAACTGCAGTTGTTTACATGGAAATTAACATACTTAACTACACACTTTGCTAGTTGTAAAGTTTGACTTTAGCTTTGTTGAATTTACTTAATTCGTTATATTGAAGAGTTCTTATACCCATAAGTGCACTTGTTCACATGAAAATTAACATCCTTAACTATACACTTTGCTAGTTGTAATGTTACACTTCACCTTTGTTGCATTTACTTAATTCGTTAAATTGAAGAGTTTTTATACCCATAACTGCACTTGTTTACATGGAAATTAACATCCTTAACTACACATTTTGCTACTTGTAATGTCCCACTTTACCTTTGTTGCATTTACTTAATTCCTTAAATTGAAGACATAACTGTTAATACCCATAACTGCACTTGTTTCCATGGCTTTTAACATCTTTACCTACACATTTTGCTAGTTCTAATGTTTCACTTGACCTTTGTTGTATTAGCTTAATTGTGGAATTGAATAAATTTATACCCACAACTGCACTTGTTTACATGGAAATTAACATCCTTAACTACACATTTTGCTAGTTCTAATGTTTCACTTGACCTTTGTTGTATTAGCTTAATTGTGGAATTGAATAAATTTATACCCACAACTGCACTTGTTTACATGGAAATTAACATCCTTAACTACACACTTTGCTAGTTGTAATGTTTCACTTTACCATTGTTGCATTTACTTAATTTTTTAATTTGAAGAATTTTTATACCCATTACTGCACTTGTTTACATGGAAATTAACATCCCTAGCTACAGACTTTGCTAGTTGTAATGTTTCACTTGACCTTTCTTGTATTAGCCTAATTGTGGAATTGAATAGTTTTATACCCATAACTGCACTTGTTTACATGGAGATTAACATCCTTAACTACACATTTTGCTACTTGTAATATCCTACTTTACCTTTGTTGCATTTACTTAATTCCTTAAATTGAAGAGTTTTTATACCCATAACTGCACTTGTTAACATGGAAATCAACACCCTAAGCTAATCACTTTGCTAGCTGTAATATTTCACTTTACCATTGTTGCATTTACTTAATTCCTAAAATTGAAGAGTTTTTATACCCATAACTGCACTTGTACCCATTGAAGTTAAGATCCTTACCTATACACTTTGCTAGTTGTAATGTTTCACTTGACCTTTCTTGCATTTACTTGATTCGTCAAATTGAAGACTTTTTATACCCATAACTGCAGTTGTTTACATGGAAATTAACATACTTAACTACACACTTTGCTAGTTGTAAAGTTTGACTTTACCTTTGTTGAATTTACTTAATTCGTTATATTGAAGAGTTCTTATACCCATAAGTGCACTTGTTCACATGAAAATTAACATCCTTAACTATACACTTTGCTAGTTGTAATGTTACACTTCACCTTTGTTGCATTTACTTAATTCGTTAAATTGAAGAGTTTTTATACCCATAACTGCACTTGTTTACATGGAAATTAACATCCTTAACTGCACATTTTGCTACTTGTAATGTCCCACTTTACCTTTGTTGCATTTACTTAATTCCTTAAATTGAAGAGTTTTTATACCCATAACTGCACTTGTTTTCATGGCTTTTAACATCTTTACCTACACATTTTGCTAGTTCTAATGTTTCACTTGACCTTTGTTGTATTAGCTTAATTGTGGAATTGAATAAATTTATACCCACAACTGCACTTGTTTACATGGAAATTAACATCCTTAACTACACATTTTGCTAGTTCTAATGTTTCACTTGACCTTTGTTGTATTAGCTTAATTGTGGAATTGAATAAATTTATACCCACAACTGCACTTGTTTACATGGAAATTAACATCCTTAACTACCCACTTTGCTAGTTGTAATGTTTCACTTTACCATTGTTGCATTTACTTAATTTGTTAATTTGAAGAATTTTTATACCCATAACAGCACTTGTTTACATGGAAATTAACATCCCTAACTACAGACTTTGCTAGTTGTAATGCTTCACTTGACCTTTCTTGTATTAGCCTAATTGTGGAATTGAATACCTTTATACCCATAACTGCACTTGTTTACATGGAGATTAACATCCTTAACTACACATTTTGCTACTTGTAATATCCTACTTCACCTTTGTTGCATTTACTTAATTCCTTAAATTGAAGAGTTTTTATACCCATAACTGCACTTGTTAACATGGAAATCAACATCCTAAGCTAATAACTTTGCTAGCTGTAATATTTCACTTTACCATTGTTGCATTTACTTAATTCCTAAAATTGAAGAGTTTTTATACCCATAACTGCACTTGTACCCATTGAAGTTAACATCCTTACCTATACACTTTGCTAGTTGTAATGTTTCACTTGACCTTTGTAGCGTTTACTTGATTCGTCAAATTGAAGACTTTATATACCCATAACTGCAATTGTTTACATGGAAATTAACATACTTAACTACACACTTTGCTAGTTGTAAAGTTTGACTTTACCTTTGTTGCATTTACTTAATTCGTTATATTGAATAGTTTTTATACCCATAAGTGCACTTGTTCACATGAAAATTAACATCCTTAACTATACACTTTGCTAGTTGTAATGTTACACTTCACCTTTGTTGCATTTACTTAATTCGTTAAATTGAAGAGTTTTTATACCCATAACTACACTTGTTTACATGGAAATTAACATCCCTAACTACAGACTTTGCTAGTTGTAATGTTTCACTTGACCTTTCTTGTATTAGCCTAATTGTGGAATTGAATAGTTTTATACCCATAACTGCACTTGTTTACATGGAGATTAACATCCTTAACTACACACTTTGCTACTTGTAATATCCTACTTTACCTTTGTTGCATTTACTTAATTCCTTAAATTGAAGAGTTTTTTTACCCAGAACTGCACTTGTTAACATGGAAATTAACATCCTTAACTATACACTTTGCTAGTTGTAATGTTTTACTTTGTATTTGTTGCTTTTACTAAATTCGTAAAATTAAAGACTTTTTATACCCATAACTGCACTTGTTTACATGAAAATTAACATGCTTAACTACACATTTTGCTAGTTGTAATGTTACACTTCACCTTTGTTGCATTTACTTGATTCGTCAAATTGAAGACTTTTTATACCCATAACTGCACTTGTTTACATGGAAATTAATATACTTAACTACACACTTTGCTAGTTGTGAAGTTTGACTTTACCTTTGTTACATTTACTTAATTCGTTATATTGAAGAGTTTTTATACCCATAAGTGCACTTGTTCACATGAAAATTAACATACTTAACTACACACTTTGCTAGTTGTAATGTTACACTTCACCTTTGTTGCATTTACTTTATTCGTTAAATTGAAGAGTTTTTATACCCAAAACTGCACTTGTTTACATGGAAATTAACATCCTTAACTACACATTTTGCTACTTGTAATGTCCCACTTTACCTTTGTTGCATTTACTTAATACCTTAAATTGAAGAGTTTTTATACCCATAACTGCACTTGTTTACATGAAAATTAACATGCTTAACTACACATTTTGCTAGTTGTAATGTTACATTTCACCTTTGTTGCATTTACTTGATTCGTCAAATTGAAGACTTTTTATACCCATAACTGCACTTGTTTACATGGAAATGAACATCCTAAGCCACTCACTTTGCTAGCTGTAATGTTTCACTTTACCTTTGTTGCAGTTACTTAATTTGAGTAATTGAAGAGTTTTGTACCCACAACTGCACTTGTTTACATGGAAATTAACATCCTTAACTACACATTTTGCTACTTGTAATGTTTCACTTTACCATTGTTGCATTTACTTAATTCATTAATTTGAAGACTTTTTATACCCATAACTGCACTTGTTTACATGGAAATTAACATACTTAACTACACACTTTGCTAGTTGTGAAGTTTGACTTTACCTTTGTTACATTTACTTAATTCGTTATATTGAAGAGTTTTTATACCCATAAGTGCACTTGTTCACATGAAAATTAACATCCTTAACTATACACTTTGCTAGTTGTAATGTTACACTTCACCTTTGTTGCATTTACTTTATTCGTTAAATTGAAGAGTTTTTATACCCATAACTGCACTTGTTTACATGGAAATCAACATCCTTAACTACACACTGTGCTAGTTGTAATGTTTCACTTTACCTTTACTGCATTTACTTAATTCGTTATATTGAAGAGTTTTTATACCTATAACTGCACTTGTTCACATGGAAATTAGTATCCTTAACTACACACTTTGCTAGTCGTAATGTGTTTCTTTTCTTTTGTTGTATTATCTTAATTGTGGAATTGAATAAATTTATACCCATAACTGCACTTGTTTACATGGAAATTAACATCCTTAACTACACATTTTGCTACTTGTAATGTCACACTTTACCTTTTTTGCATTTACTTAATTCCTTAAATTGAAGAGTTTCTATACCCATAACTGCACTTGTTTCCATGGCCTTTAACATCTTTACCTACTTTAGCATCTTTACATTTTGCTAGTTCTAATGATTCACTTGACCTTTGTTGTATTAGCTTAATTGTGGAATTGAATAAATTTATACCCACAACTGCACTTGTTTACATGGAAATTAACATCCTTAACTACACATTTTGCTAGTTCTAATGTTTCACTTGACCTTTGTTGTATTAGCTTAATTGTGGAATTGAATAAATTTATACCCACAACTGCACTTGTTTACATGGAAATTAACATCCTTAACTACACACTTTGCTAGTTGTAATGTTTCACTCTACCATCGTTGCATTTACTTAATTTGTTAATTTGAAGAATTTTTATACCCATAACTGCACTTGTTTACATGGAAATTAACATCCCTAACTACAGACTTTGCTAGTTGTAATGCTTCACTTGACCTTTCTTGTATTAGCCTAATTGTGGAATTGAATAGTTTTATACCCATAACTGCACTTGTTTACATGGAGATTAACATCCTTAACTACACATTTTGCTACTTGTAATATCCTACTTCACCTTTGTTGCATTTACTTAATTCCTTAAATTGAAGAGTTTTTATACCCATAACTGCACTTGTTAACATGGAAATCAATATCCTAAGCTAATAACTTTGCTAGCTATAATATTTCACTTTACCATTGTTGCATTTACTTAATTCCTAAAATTGAAGAGTTTTTATACCCATAACTGCACTTGTACCCATTGAAGTTAAGATCCTTACCTATACACTTTGCTAGTTGTAAAGTTTGACTTTACCTTTGTTGCATTTACTTAATTCGTTATATTGAATAGTTTTTATACCCATAAGTGCACTTGTTCACATGAAAATTAACATCCTTAACTATACACTTTGCTAGTTGTAATGTTACACTTCACCTTTGTTGCATTTACTTAATTCGTTAAATTGAAGAGTTTTTATACCCATAACTACAATTGTTTACATGGAAATTAACATCTCTAACTACAGACTTTGCTAGTTGTAATGTTTCACTTGACCTTTCTTGTATTAGCCTAATTGTGGAATTGAATAGTTTTATACCCATAACTGCACTTGTTTACATGAAAATTAACATGCTTAACTACACATTTTGCTAGTTGTAATGTTACATTTCACCTTTGTTGCATTTACTTGATTCGTCAAATTGAAGACTTTTTATACCCATAACTGCACTTGTTTACATGGAAATGAACATCCTAAGCCACTCACTTTGCTAGCTGTAATGTTTCACTTTACCTTTGTTGCAGTTACTTAATTTGAGTAATTGAAGAGTTTTGTACCCACAACTGCACTTGTTTACATGGAAATTAACATCCTTAACTACACATTTTGCTACTTGTAATGTTTCACTTTACCTTTGTTGCATTTACTTAATTCCTTAAATTGAAGAGTTTCTATACCCATAACTGCACTTGTTTCCATGGCCTTTAACATCTTTACCTACTTTAGCATCTTTACATTTTGCTAGTTCTAATGTTTCACTTGACCTTTGTTGTATTAGCTTAATTGTGGAATTGAATAAATTTATACCCACAACTGCACTTGTTTACATGGAAATTAACATCCTTAACTACACATTTTGCTAGTTCTAATGTTTCACTTGACCTTTGTTGTATTAGCTTAATTGTGGAATTGAATAAATTTATACCCACAACTGCACTTGTTTACATGGAAATTAACATCCTTAACTACACACTTTGCTAGTTGTAATGTTTCACTCTACCATCGTTGCATTTACTTAATTTGTTAATTTGAAGAATTTTTATACCCATAACTGCACTTGTTTACATGGAAATTAACATCCCTAACTACAGACTTTGCTAGTTGTAATGCTTCACTTGACCTTTCTTGTATTAGCCTAATTGTGGAATTGAATAGTTTTATACCCATAACTGCACTTGTTTACATGGAGATTAACATCCTTAACTACACATTTTGCTACTTGTAATATCCTACTTCACCTTTGTTGCATTTACTTAATTCCTTAAATTGAAGAGTTTTTATACCCATAACTGCACTTGTTAACATGGAAATCAATATCCTAAGCTAATAACTTTGCTAGCTGTAATATTTCACTTTACCATTGTTGCATTTACTTAATTCCTAAAATTGAAGAGTTTTTATACACATAACTGCACTTGTACCCATTGAAGTTAAGATCCTTACCTATACACTTTGCTAGTTGTAAAGTTTGACTTTACCTTTGTTGCATTTACTTAATTCGTTATATTGAATAGTTTTTATACCCATAAGTGCACTTGTTCACATGAAAATTAACATCCTTAACTATACACTTTGCTAGTTGTAATGTTACACTTCACCTTTGTTGCATTTACTTAATTCGTTAAATTGAAGAGTTTTTATACCCATAACTACAATTGTTTACATGGAAATTAACATCTCTAACTACAGACTTTGCTAGTTGTAATGTTTCACTTGACCTTTCTTGTATTAGCCTAATTGTGGAATTGAATAGTTTTATACCCATAACTGCACTTGTTTACATGGAGATTAACATCCTTAACTACACACTTTGCTACTTGTAATATCCTACTTTACCTTTGTTGCATTTACTTAATTCCTTAAATTGAAGAGTTTTTTTACCCAGAACTGCACTTGTTAACATGGAAATTAACATCTTTAACTATACACTTTGCTAGTTGTAATGTTTTACTTTGTATTTGTTGCTTTTACTAAATTCGTAAAATTAAAGACTTTTCATACCCATAACTGCACTTGTTTACATGAAAATTAACATGCTTAACTACACATTTTGCTAGTTGTAATGTTACACTTCACCTTTGTTGCATTTACTTGATTCGTCAAATTGAAGACTTTTTATACCCATAACTGCACTTGTTTACATGGAAATTAATATACTTAACTACACACTTTGCTAGTTGTGAAGTTTGACTTCACCTTTGTTGCATTTACTTTATTCGTTAAATTGAAGAGTTTTTATACCCATAACTGCACTTGTTTACATGAAAATTAACATGCTTAACTACACATTTTGCTAGTTGTAATGTTACACTTCACCTTTGTTGCATTTACTTGATTCGTCAAATTGAAGACTTTTTATACCCATAACTGCACTTGTTTACATGGAAATGAACATCCTAAGCCACTCACTTTGCTGGCTGTAATGTTTCACTTTACCTTTGTTGCAGTTACTTAATTTGAGTAATTGAAAGAGTTTTGTACCCACAACTGCACTTGTTTACATGGAAATTAACATCCTTAACTACACATTTTGCTACTTGTAATGTTTCACTTTACCATTGTTGCATTTACTTAATTCATTAATTTGAAGAATTTTTATACCCACAACTGCACTTGTTTCCATGGAAATTAACATCTTTAACTACACATTTTGCTACTTGTAATGTCCCACTATACCTTTGTTGCATTTACTTAATTCCTTAAATTCAAGATTTTTTATACCCACAACTGCACTTGTTTCCATGGAAATTAACATCCTAAGCCACTCACTTTGCTGGCTGTAATGTTTCACTTTACCTTTGTTGCAGTTACTTAATTTGAGTAATTGAAGAGTTTTGTACCCATAAGTGCACTTGTTCACATTAAAATTAACATCCTTGACTATACACTTTGTTAGTTGTAATGTTTCACTTTACCTTTCTTGCATTTACGTAATTCGTTAAATTAAAGAGTTTTTATACCCATAACTGCACTTGTTTACATGGAAATTAACATCCTTAACTACACACTTTGCTAGCTGTAATGTTTCACTTTACCTTTGTTGCAGTTACTTAATTTGAGTAATTGAAAGAGTTTTGTACCCACAACTGCACTTGTTTACATGGAAATTAACATCCTTAACTACACATTTTGCTACTTGTAATGTTTCACTTTACCATTGTTGCATTTACTTAATTCATTAATTTGAAGAATTTTTATACCCACAACTGCACTTGTTTCCATGGAAATTAACATCTTTAACTACACACTTTGCTAGTTGTAATGTTTCACTTCAATTTTGTTGCATTTACTTAATTCGTTAAATTGAAAAGTTTTTATACCCATAACTGCACTTGCTTACATGGAAATGAACATCCTAAGCCACTCACTTTGCTGGCTGTAATGTTTCACTTTCCCTTTGTTGCAGTTACTTAATTTGAGTAATTGAAGAGTTTTGTACCCATAAGTGCACTTGTTCACATTGAAATTAACATCCTTGACTATACACTTTGTTAGTTGTAATGTTTCACTTTACCTTTCTTGCATTTACGTAATTCGTTAAATTAAAGAGTTTTTATACCCATAACTGCACTTGTTTACATGGAAATTAACATCCTTAACTACACACTTTGCTAGCTGTAATGTCCCACTTTACCTTTGTTGAATTTACTTAATTCCTTAAGTTGAAGAGTTTTTATACCCATAACTGCACTTGTTTCCATGGCCTTTAACATCTTTACCTACACATTTTGCTAGTTCTAATGTTTCACTTGACCTTTGTTGTATTAGCTTAATTGTGGAATTGAATAAATTTATAGCCACAACTGCACTTGTTTACATGGAAATTAACATCCTTAACTACACACTTTGCTAGTTGTAATGTTTCACTTTACCATTGTTGCATTTACTTAATTCGTTAATTTGAAGAATTTTTATACCCATAACTGCACTTGTTTACATGAAAATTAACATGCTTAACTACACATTTTGCTAGTTGTAATGTTACACTTCAACTTTGTTGCATTTACTTGATTCGTCAAATTGAAGACTTTTTATACCCATAACTGCACTTGTTTACATGGAAATGAACATCCTAAGCCACTCACTTTGCTGGCTGTAATGTTTCACTTTACCTTTGTTGCAGTTACTTAATTTGAGTAATTGAAGAGTTTTGTACCCACAACTGCACTTGTTTACATGGAAATTAATATACTTAACTACACACTTTGCTAGTTCTGAAGTTTGACTTTACCTTTGTTACATTTACTTAATTCGTTATATTGAAGAGTTTTTATACCCATAAGTGCACTTGTTCACATGAAAATTAACATCCTTAACTATACACTTTGCTAGTTGTAATGTTTCACTTCAATTTTGTTGCATTTACTTAATTCGTTAAATTGAAAAGTTTTTATACCCATAACTGCACTTGCTTACATAGAAATTAACATCCTTAACCATACACTTCGCTAGCTGTAATGTGTTTCTTTGTTTTCGTTCTATTATCTTACATGTGGAATTGAATAATTTTCTACCCATAAATGCACTTGTTTACATGGAAATGAACATCCTAAGCCACTCACTTTGCTGGCTGTAATGTTTCACTTTACCTTTGTTGCAGTTACTTAATTTGAGTAATTGAAGAGTTTTGTACCCATAAGTGCACTTGTTCACATTGAAATAAACATCCTTGACTATACACTATGTTAGTTGTAATGTTTCACTTTACCTTTCTTGCATTTACGTAATTCGTTAAATTGAAGAGTTTTTATACCCATAACTGCACTTGTTTACATGGAAATTAACATCCTTAACTACACACTTTGCTAGCTGTAATGTCCCACTTTACCTTTGTTGAATTTACTTAATTCCTTAAGTTGAAGAGTTTTTATACCCATAACTGCACTTGTTTCCATGGCCTTTAACATCTTTACCTACACATTTTGCTAGTTCTAATGTTTCACTTGACCTTTGTTGTATTAGTTTAATTGTGGAATTGAATAAATTTATACCCACAACTGCACTTGTTTACATGGAAATTAACATCCTTAACTACACACTTTGCTAGTTGTAATGTTTCACTTTACCATTGTTGCATTTACTTAATTCCTTAAATTGAAGACTTTTTATACCCATAACTGTACTTGTTTCCATGGAAATTAACATCTTTAACTACACACTTTGCTAGTTGTAATGTTTCACTTCAATTTTGTTGCATTTACTCAATTCGTTAAATTGAAAAGTTTTTATACCCATAACTGCACTTGCTTACATAGAAATTAACATCCTTAACCATACACTTCGCTAGCTGTAATGTGTTTCTTTGTTTTCGTTCTATTATCTTACATGTGGAATTGAATAATTTTCTACCCATAATGCACTTGTTTACATGGAAATGAACATCCTAAGCCACTCACTTTGCTGGCTGTAATGTTTCACTTTACCTTTGTTGCAGTTACTTAATTTGAGTAATTGAAGAGTTTTGTACCCATAAGTGCACTTGTTCACATTGAAATAAACATCCTTGACTACACATTTTGCTACTTGTAATGTCCCACTATACCTTTGTTGCATTTACTTAATTCCTTAAATTGAAGACTTTTTATACCCATAACTGTACTTGTTTCCATGGAAATTAACATCTTTATCTACACACTTTGCTAGTTGTAATGTTTCACTTGACCTTTGTTGTATTAGCTTAATTGTGGAATTGAATAGTTTTATACCCATAACTGCACTTGTTTACATGGAAATTAACATCCTTAACTACACACTTTGCTAGTTGTAAAGTTTGACTTTACCTTTGTTGCATTTACTTAATTCGTTATATTGAAGAGATATTATACCAATAAATGGACTTGTTAACATGGAAATTAACATCCTTAACTACACATTTTGCTACTTGTAATGTTTTACTTTGTATTTGTTGCAATTACTAAATTCGTAAAATTAAAGACTTTTCATACCCATAACTGAACTTTTTTACATGGAAATTAACATGCTTAACTACACATTTTGCTAGTTCTAATGTTTCACTTGACCTTTGTTGTATTAGCTTAAATGTGGAATTGAATAAATTTATACCCACAACTGCACTTGTTTACATGGAAATTAACATCCTTAACTACACATTTTGCTAGTTCTAATGTTTCACTTGACCTTTGTTGTATTAGCTTAATTGTGGAATTGAATAAATTTATACCCACAATTGCACTTGTTTACATGGAAATTAACATCCTTAACTACACACTTTGCTAGTTGTAATGTTTCACTTTACCATTGTTGCATTTACTTAATTTGTTAATTTGAAGAATTTTTATACCCATAACTGCACTTGTTTACATGGAAATTAACATCCCTAACTACAGACTTTGCTAGTTGTAATGCTTCACTTGACCTTTCTTGTATTAGAATAATTGTGGAATTGAATAGTTTTATACCCATAACTGCACTTGTTTACATGGAGATTAACATCCTTAACTACACACTTTGCTACTTGTAATATCCTACTTTACCTTTGTTGCATTTACTTAATTCCTTAAATTGAAGAGTTTTTTCACCCAAAACTGCACTTGTTAACATTGAAGTTAACATCCTTACCTATACACTTTGCTAGTTGTAATGTTTCACTTGACCTTTGTTGCATTTACTTGATTCGTCAAATTGAAGACTTTTTATACCCATAACTGCAATTGTTTACATGGAAATTAACATACTTAACTACACACTTTGCTAGTTGTAAAGTTTGACTTTACCTTTGTTGCATTTATTTAATTCGTTATATTGAAGAGTTTTTATACCCATAAGTGCACTTGTTCACATGAAAATTTACATCCTTAACTATACACTTTGCTAGTTGTAATGTTACACTTCACGTTTGTTGCATTTACTTAATTCGTTAAATTGAAGAGTTTTTATACCCATAACTACACTTGTTTACATGGAAATTAACATCCCTAACTACAGACTTTGCTAGTTGTAATGTTTCACTTGACCTTTCTTGTATTAGCCTAATTGTGGAATTGAATAGTTTTATACCCATAACTGCACTTGTTTACATGGAGATTAACATCCTTAACTACACACTTTGCTACTTGTAATATCCTACTTTACCTTTGTTGCATTTACTTAATTCCTTAAATTGAAAAGTTTTTTTACCCAAAACTGCACTTGTTAACATGAAAATTAACATCCTTAACTATACATTTTGCTAGTTGTAATGTTTTACTTTGTATTTGTTGCTTTTACTAAATTCGTAAAATTAAAGACTTTTCATACCCATAACTGCACTTGTTTACATGAAAATTAACATGCTTAACTACACATTTTGCTAGTTGTAATGTTACACTTCACCTTTGTTGCATTTACTTGATTCGTCAAATTGAAGACTTTTTATACCCATAACTGCACTTGTTTACATGGAAATTAACATACTTAACTACACACTTTGCTAGTTGTGAAGTTTGACTCTACCTTTGTTACATTTACTTAATTCGTCATATTGAAAAGTTTTTATACCCATAAGTGCACTTGTTCACGTGAAAATTAACATCCTTAACAATACACTTTGCTAGTTGTAATGTTACACTTCACCTTTGTTGCATTTACTTTATTCGTTAAATTGAAGAGTTTTTATACCCAAAACTGCACTTGTTTACATGGAAGTTAACATCCTTAACTACACATTTTGCTACTTGTAATGTCCAACTTTACCTTTGTTGCATTTACTTAATACCTTAAATTGAAGAGTTTTATACCCATAACTGCACTTGTTTACATGGAGATTAACATCCTTAACTACACATTTTGCTAGTTCTAATGTTTCACTTGACCTTTGTTGTATTAGCTTAATTGTGGAATTGAATAAATTTATACCCACAACTGCACTTGTTTACATGGAAATTAACATCCTTAACTATACATTTTGCTACTTGTAATATTTCACTTTACAATTGTTGCATTTACTTAATTCATTAATTTGAAGAATTTTTATACCCATAACTGCACTTGTTTACATGGAAATTAACATCCTTAACTACACACTTTGCTACTTGTAATATCCTACTTTACCTTTGTTGCATTTACTTAATTCCTTAAATTGAAAAGTTTTTTTACCCAAAACTGCACTTGTTAACATGAAAATTAACATCCTTAACTATACATTTTGCTAGTTGTAATGTTTTACTTTGTATTTGTTGCTTTTACTAAATTCGTAAAATTAAAGACTTTTCATACCCATAACTGCACTTGTTTACATGAAAATTAACATCCTTAACTACACATTTTGCTACTTGTAATGTCCCACTTTACCTTTGTTGCATTTACTTAATACCTTAAATTGAAGAGTTTTTATACCCATAACTGCACTTGTTTCCATGAAAATTAACATCCTTAACTATACACTTTGCTAGTTGTAATGTTACACTTCACCTTTGTTGCATTTACTTAATTCGTTAAATTGAAGAGTTTTTATACCCATAACTACACTTGTTTACATGGAAATTAACATCCCTAACTACAGACTTTGCTAGTTGTAATGTTTCACTTGACCTTTCTTGTATTAGCCTAATTGTGGAATTGAATAGTTTTATACCCATAACTGCACTTGTTTACATGGAGATTAACATCCTTAACTACACACTTTGCTACTTGTAATATCCTACTTTACCTTTGTTGCATTTACTTAATTCCTTAAATTGAAAAGTTTTTTTACCCAAAACTGCACTTGTTAACATGAAAATTAACATCCTTAACTATACATTTTGCTAGTTGTAATGTTTTACTTTGTATTTGTTGCTTTTACTAAATTCGTAAAATTAAAGACTTTTCATACCCATAACTGCACTTGTTTACATGAAAATTAACATCCTTAACTACACATTTTGCTACTTGTAATGTCCCACTTTACCTTTGTTGCATTTACTTAATACCTTAGATTGAAGAGTTTTTATACCCATAACTGCACTTGTTTCCATGAAAATTAACATCCTTAACTACACACTTTGCTAGCTGTAATGTCCCACTTTACCTTTGTTGAATTTACTTAATTCCTTAAGTTGAAGAGTTTTTATACCCATAACTGCACTTGTTTCCACGGCCTTTAACATCTTTACCTACACATTTTGCTAGTTCTAATGTTTCACTTGACCTTTGTTGTATTAGCTTAATTGTGGAATTGAATAAATTTATACCCACAACTGCACTTGTTTACATGGAAATTAACATCCTTAACTACACACTTTGCTAGTTGTAATGTTTCACTTTACCATTGTTGCATTTACTTAATTCCTTAAATTGAAGACTTTTTATACCCATAACTGTACTTGTTTCCATGGAAATTAACATCTTTAACTACACACTTTGCTAGTTGTAATGTTTCACTTGACCTTTGTTGTATTAGCTTAATTGTGGAATTGAATAGTTTTATACCCATAACTGCACTTGTTTACTTGGAAATTAACATCCTTAACTACACATTTTGCTACTTGTAATGTCCCACTATACCTTTGTTGCATTTACCTAATTCCTTAAATTGAAGACTTTTTATACCCATAACTGTACTTGTTTCCATGGAAATTAACATCTTTATCTACACACTTTGCTAGTTGTAATGTTTCACTTGACCTTTGTTGTATTAGCTTAATTGTGGAATTGAATAGTTTTATACCCATAACTGCACTTGTTTACATGGAAATTAACATCCTTAACTACACACTTTGCTAGTTGTAAAGTTTGACTTTACCTTTGTTGCATTTACTTAATTCGTTATATTGAAGAGATATTATACCAATAAGTGGACTTGTTAACATGGAAATTAACATCCTTAACTACACATTTTGCTACTTGTAATGTTTTACTTTGTATTTGTTGCAATTACTAAATTCGTAAAATTAAAGACTTTTCATACCCATAACTGAACTTTTTTACATGGAAATTAACATGCTTAACTACACATTTTGCTAGTTCTAATGTTTCACTTGACCTTTGTTGTATTAGCTTAAATGTGGAATTGAATAAATTTATACCCACAACTGCACTTGTTTACATGGAAATTAACATCCTTAACTACACATTTTGCTAGTTCTAATGTTTCACTTGACCTTTGTTGTATTAGCTTAATTGTGGAATTGAATAAATTTATACCCACAATTGCACTTGTTTACATGGAGATTAACATCCTTAACTACACACTTTGCTACTTGTAATATCCTACTTTACCTTTGTTGCATTTACTTAATTCCTTAAATTGAAGAGTTTTTTCACCCAAAACTGCACTTGTTAACATTGAAGTTAACATCCTTACCTATACACTTTGCTAGTTGTAATGTTTCACTTGACCTTTATTGCATTTACTTGATTCGTCAAATTGAAGACTTTTTATACCCATAACTGCAATTGTTTACATAAAAATTAACATACTTAACTACACACTTTGCTAGTTGTAAAGTTTGACTTTACCTTTGTTGCATTTACTTAATTCGTTATATTGAAGAGTTTTTATACCCATAAGTGCACTTGTTCACATGAAAATTTACATCCTTAACTATACACTTTGCTAGTTGTAATGTTACACTTCACCTTTGTTGCATTTACTTAATTCGTTAAATTGAAGAGTTTTTATACCCATAACTACACTTGTTTACATGGAAATTAACATCCCTAACTACAGACTTTGCTAGTTGTAATGTTTCACTTTACCTTTCTTGTATTAGCCTAATTGTGGAATTGAATAGTTTTATACCCATAACTGCACTTGTTTACATGGAGATTAACATCCTTAACTACACACTTTGCTACTTGTAATATCCTACTTTACCTTTGTTGCATTTACTTAATTCCTTAAATTGAAAAGTTTTTTTACCCAAAACTGCACTTGTTAACATGAAAATTAACATCCTTAACTATACATTTTGCTAGTTGTAATGTTTTACTTTGTATTTGTTGCTTTTACTAAATTCGTAAAATTAAAGACTTTTCATACCCATAACTGCACTTGTTTACATGAAAATTAACATGCTTAACTACACATTTTGCTAGTTGTAATGTTACACTTCACCTTTGTTGCATTTACTTGATTCGTCAAATTGAAGACTTTTTATACCCATAACTGCACTTGTTTACATGGAAATTAACATACTTAACTACACACTTTGCTAGTTGTGAAGTTTGACTCTACCTTTGTTACATTTACTTAATTCGTCATATTGAAAAGTTTTTATACCCATAAGTGCACTTGTTCACGTGAAAATTAACATCCTTAACAATACACTTTGCTAGTTGTAATGTTACACTTCACCTTTGTTGCATTTACTTTATTCGTTAAATTGAAGAGTTTTTATACCCAAAACTGCACTTGTTTACATGGAAATTAACATCCTTAACTACACATTTTGCTACTTGTAATGTCCAACTTTACCTTTGTTGCATTTACTTAATACCTTAAATTGAAGAGTTTTATACCCATAACTGCACTTGTTTACATGGAGATTAACATCCTTAACTACACACTTTGCTACTTGTAATATCCTACTTTACCTTTGTTGCATTTACTTAATTCCTTAAATTGAAAAGTTTTTTTACCCAAAACTGCACTTGTTAACATGAAAATTAACATCCTTAACTATACATTTTGCTAGTTGTAATGTTTTACTTTGTATTTGTTGCTTTTACTAAATTCGTAAAATTAAAGACTTTTCATACCCATAACTGCACTTGTTTACATGAAAATTAACATGCTTAACTACACATTTTGCTAGTTGTAATGTTACACTTCACCTTTGTTGCATTTACTTGATTCGTCAAATTGAAGACTTTTTATACCCATAACTGCACTTGTTTACATGGAAATTAACATACTTAACTACACACTTTGCTAGTTGTGAAGTTTGACTCTACCTTTGTTACATTTACTTAATTCGTCATATTGAAAAGTTTTTATACCCATAAGTGCACTTGTTCACGTGAAAATTAACATCCTTAACAATACACTTTGCTAGTTGTAATGTTACACTTCACCTTTGTTGCATTTACTTTATTCGTTAAATTGAAGAGTTTTTATACCCAAAACTGCACTTGTTTACATGGAAATTAACATCCTTAACTACACATTTTGCTACTTGTAATGTCCCACTTTACCTTTGTTGCATTTACTTAATACCTTAAATTGAAGAGTTTTTATACCCATAACTGCACTTGTTTCCATGGCCTTTAACATCTTTACCTACACATTTTGCTAGTTCTAATGTTTCACTTGACCTTTGTTGTATTAGCTTAATTGTGGAATTGAATAAATTTATACCCACAACTGCACTTGTTTACATGGAAATTAACATCCTTAACTACACATTTTGCTACTTGTAATATTTCACTTTACAATTGTTGCATTTACTTAATTCATTAATTTGAAGAATTTTTATACCCATAACTGCACTTGTTTACATGGAAATTAACATCCTTAACTACACACTTTGCTACTTGTAATATCCTACTTTACCTTTGTTGCATTTACTTAATTCCTTAAATTGAAAAGTTTTTTTACCCAAAACTGCACTTGTTAACATGAAAATTAACATCCTTAACTATACATTTTGCTAGTTGTAATGTTTTACTTTGTATTTGTTGCTTTTACTAAATTCGTAAAATTAAAGACTTTTCATACCCATAACTGCACTTGTTTACATGAAAATTAACATCCTTAACTACACATTTTGCTACTTGTAATGTCCCACTTTACCTTTGTTGCATTTACTTAATACCTTAAATTGAAGAGTTTTTATACCCATAACTGCACTTGTTTCCATGAAAATTAACATCCTTAACTATACACTTTGCTAGTTGTAATGTTACACTTCACCTTTGTTGCATTTACTTAATTCGTTAAATTGAAGAGTTTTTATACCCATAACTACACTTGTTTACATGGAAATTAACATCCCTAACTACAGACTTTGCTAGTTGTAATGTTTCACTTGACCTTTCTTGTATTAGCCTAATTGTGGAATTGAATAGTTTTATACCCATAACTGCACTTGTTTACATGGAGATTAACATCCTTAACTACACACTTTGCTACTTGTAATATCCTACTTTACCTTTGTTGCATTTACTTAATTCCTTAAATTGAAAAGTTTTTTTACCCAAAACTGCACTTGTTAACATGAAAATTAACATCCTTAACTATACATTTTGCTAGTTGTAATGTTTTACTTTGTATTTGTTGCTTTTACTAAATTCGTAAAATTAAAGACTTTTCATACCCATAACTGCACTTGTTTACATGAAAATTAACATGCTTAACTACACATTTTGCTAGTTGTAATGTTACACTTCACCTTTGTTGCATTTACTTGATTCGTCAAATTGAAGACTTTTTATACCCATAACTGCACTTGTTTACATGGAAATTAACATACCTAACTACACACTTTGCTAGTTGTGAAGTTTGACTCTACCTTTGTTACATTTACTTAATTCGTCATATTGAAAAGTTTTTATACCCATAAGTGCACTTGTTCACGTGAAAATTAACATCCTTAACAATACACTTTGCTACTTGTAATATTTCACTTTACAATTGTTGCATTTACTTAATTCATTAATTTGAAGAATTTTTATACCCATAACTGCACTTGTTTACATGGAAATTAACATCCTTAACTACACATTTTGCTACTTGTAATGTCCCACTATACCTTTGTTGCATTTACTTAATTCCTTAAATTGAAGAGTTTTTATACCCACAACTGCACTTGTTTCCATGGAAATTAACATCTTTAAGTACACACTTTGCTAGTTGTAATGTTTCACTTCAATTTTGTTGCATTTACTTAATTCGTTAAATTGAAGAGTTTTTATACTCATAACTGCACTTGCTTACATAGAAATTAACATCCTTAACCATACACTTCGCTAGCTGTAATGTGTTTCTTTGTTTTCGTTCTATTATCTTACATGTGGAATTGAATAATTTTCTACCCATAAATGCACTTGTTTACATGGAAATGAACATCCTAAGCCACTCACTTTGCTGGCTGTAATGTTTCACTTTACCTTTGTTGCAGTTACTTAATTTGAGTAATTGAAGAGTTTTGTACCCATAAGTGCACTTGTTCACATGGAACTTAACATCCTTGACTATACACTTTGTTAGTTGTAATGTTTCGCTTTACCTTTCATGCATTTACGTAATTCGTTAAATTGAAGAGTTTTTATACCCATAACTGCACTTGTTTACATGAGAATTAACATCCTTAACTACACTTTGCTAGCTGTAATGTTTCACTTCACCTCTGTTGCATTTACTTACTTCGTTAAATTGAAGAGTTTTTATACCCATAACTGCACTTGCTTACATGGAAATTAACATCCTTAACTATACACTTCGCTAGCTGTAATGTGTTTCTTTGTTTTTGTTCTATTATCTTACATGTGGAATTGAATAATTTTATACCCATAACTGCACTTTCTTACATGGAAATGAACATCCTAAGCCACTCACTTTGCTGCCTGTAATGTTTCACTTTACCTTTCTTGCATTTACGTAATTCGTTTAATTAAAGAGTTTTTATACCCATAACTGCACTTGTTCACATGGAAATTAATATCCTTAACTACACACTTTGCAAGTCGTAATGTGTTTCTTTTCCTTTGTTGTATTATCTTAATTGTGGAATTGAATAGTTTTATACACATAACTGCACTTGTTTACATGGAAATTAACATCCTTAACTACACATTTTGCTACTTGTAATGTCCCACTTTACCTTTGTTGAATTTACTTAATTCCTTAAATTGAAGAGTTTTTAAACCCATAACTGCACTTGTTTCCATGGCCTTTAACATCTTTACCTACACATTTTGCTAGTTCTAATGTTTCACTTGACCTTTGTTGTATTAGCTTAATTGTGGAATTGAATAAATTTGTACCCACAACTGCACTTGTTTACATGGAAATTAACATCCTTAACTACACACTTTGCTAGTTGTAATGTTTCACTTTACCATTGTTGCATTTACTTAATTCGTTAATTTGAAGAATTTTTATACCCATAACTGCACTTGTTTACATGGAAATTAACATCCTTAACTACACATTTTGCTACTTGTAATGTCCCACTATACCTTTGTTGCATTTACTTAATTCCTTAAATTGAAGAGTTTTTATACCCATAACTGCACTTGTTTCCATGGAAATTAACATCTTTAACTACACACTTTGCTAGTTGTAATGATTCACTTGACCTTTGTTGTATTAGCTTAATTGTGGAATTGAATAGTTTTATACCCATAACTGCACTTGTTTACATGGAAATTAACATCCTTAACTACACACTTTGCTAGTTGTAAAGTTTGACTTTACCTTTGTTGCATTTACTTAATTCGTTATATTGAAGAGATATTATACCAATAAGTGGACTTGTTAACATGGAAATTAACATCCTTAACTATACACTTTGCTAGTTGTAATGTTACACTTCACCTTTGTTGCATTTACTTTATTGGTCAAATTGAAGACTTTTTATACCCATAACTGCACTTGTTTACATGGAAATTAACATCCTTAACTACACACTTTGCTAGTTGTAAAGTTTGACTTTACCTTTGTTGCATTTACTTAATTCGTTATATTGAAGAGATATTATACCAATAAGTGGACTTGTTAACATGGAAATTAACATCCTTAACTATACACTTTGCTAGTTGTAATGTTACACTTCACCTTTGTTGCATTTACTTTATTGGTCAAATTGAAGACTTTTTATACCCATAACTGCACTTGTTTACATGGAAATTAACATACTTAACTACACACTTTGCTAGTTGTGAAGTTTGACTCTACCTTTGTTACATTTACTTAATTCGTCATATTGAAAAGTTTTTATACCCATAAGTGCACTTGTTCACATGAAAATTAACATCCTTAACAATACACTTTGCTAGTTGTAATGTTACACTTCACCTTTGTTGCATTTACTTTATTCGTTAAATTGAAGAGTTTTTATACCCATAACTGCACTTGTTTACATGGAAATTAACATACTTAACTACACACTTTGCTAGTTGTGGAGTTTGACTCTACCTTTGTTACATTTACTTAATTCGTCATATTGAAAAGTTTTTATACCCATAAGTGCACTTGTTCACATGAAAATTAACATCCTTAACAATACACTTTGCTAGTTGTAATGTTACACTTCACCTTTGTTGCATTTACTTTATTCGTTAAATTGAAGAGTTTTTATACCAAAAACTGCACTTGTTTACATGGAAATTAACATCCTTAACTACACATTTTGCTACTTGTAATGTCCCACTTTACCTTTGTTGCATTTACTTAATACCTTAAATTGAAGAGTTTTTATACCCATAACTGCACTTGTTTCCATGGCCTTTAACATCTTTACCTACACATTTTGCTAGTTCTAATGTTTCACTTGACCTTTGTTGTATTAGCTTAATTGTGGAATTGAATAAATTTGTACCCACAACTGCACTTGTTTACATGGAAATTAACATCCTTAACTACACACTTTGCTAGTTGTAATGTTTCACTTTACCATTGTTGCATTTACTTAATTCGTTAATTTGAAGAATTTTTATGCCCATAACTGCACTTGTTTACATGGAAATTAACATCCTTAACTACACATTTTGCTACTTGTAATGTCCCACTATACCTTTGTTGCATTTACTTAATTCCTTAAATTGAAGAGTTTTTATACCCATAACTGCACTTGTTCACATGGAAATTAACATCCTTAACTATACACTTTGCTAGTTGTAATGTTTTACTTTGTATTTGTTGCATTTACTAAATTTATAAAATTAAAGACTTTTCATATCCATAACTGAACTTTTTTACATGGAAATTAACATGCTTAACTACACATTTTGCTAGTTGTAATGTTACACTTCACCTTTGTTGCATTTACTTGATTCGTCAAATTGAAGACTTTTTATACCCATAACTGCACTTTTTTACATGGAGATTAACATCCTTAACTACACATTGTGCTAGTTGTAATGTTTCACTTTACCTTTGCTGCATTTACTTAATTCGTTATATTGAAGAGTTTTTATACCAATAACTGCACTTGTTCACATGGAAATTAATATCCTTAACTACACATTTTGCTACTTGTAATGTCCCACTTTACCTTTGTTGCATTTACTTACTTCGTTAAATTGAAGAGTTTTTATACCCATAACTGCACTTGCTTACATGGAAATTAACATCCTTAACTATACACTTCGCTAGCTGTAATGTGTTTCTTTGTTTTTGTTCTATTATCTTACATGTGGAATTGAATAATTTTATACCCATAACTGCACTTTCTTACATGGAAATGAACATCCTAAGCCACTCACTTTGCTGCCTGTAATGTTTCACTTTACCTTTCTTGCATTTACGTAATTCGTTTACTTGAAGAGTTTTTATACCCATAACTGCACTTGTTCACATGGAAATTAATATCCTTAACTACACACTTTGCAAGTCGTAATGTGTTTCTTTTCCTTTGTTGTATTATCTTAATTGTGGAATTGAATAGTTTTATACCCATAACTGCTTTTGTTTACATGGAAATTAACATCCTTAACTACACATTTTGCTACTTGTAATGTCCCACTTTACCTTTGTTGAATTTACTTAATTCCTTAAATTGAAGAGTTTTTATACCCATAACTGCACTTGTTTCCATGGCCTTTAACATCTTTACCTACACATTTTGCTAGTTCTAATGTTTCACTTGACCTTTGTTGTATTAGCTTAATTGTGGAATTGAATAAATTTGTACCCACAACTGCACTTGTTTACATGGAAATTAACATCCTTAACTACACACTTTGCTAGTTGTAATGTTTCACTTTACCATTGTTGCATTTACTTAATTCGTTAATTTGAAGAATTTTTATACCCATAACTGCACTTGTTTACATGGAAATTAACATCCTTAACTACACATTTTGCTACTTGTAATGTCCCACTATACCTTTATTGCATTTACTTAATTCCTTAAATTGAAGAGTTTTTATACCCATAACTGCACTTGTTTCCATGGAAATTAACATCTTTAACTACACACTTTGCTAGTTGTAATGTTTCACTTGACCTTTGTTGTATTAGCTTAATTGTGGAATTGAATAGTTTTATACCCATAACTGCACTTGTTTACATGGAAATTAACATCCTTAACTACACACTTTACTAGTTGTAAAGTTTGACTTTACCTTTGTTGCATTTACTTAATTCGTTATATTGAAGAGATATTATACCAATAAGTGGACTTGTTAACATGGAAATTAACATCCTTAACTATACACTTTGCTAGTTGTAATGTTACACTTCACCTTTGTTGCATTTACTTTATTCGTCAAATTTGAGACCATTTATACCCATAACTGCACTTGTTTACATGGAAATTAACATGCTTAACTACACATTTTGCTAGTTGTAATGTTACACTTCACCTTTGTTGCATTTACTTTATTCGTCAAATTGGAGACTTTTTATACCCATAACTGCACTTGTTTACATGGAAATTAACATATTTAACTACACACTTCGCTAGTTGTAAAGTTTGACTTTACCTTTGTTGCATTTACTTAATTCGTTATATTGAAGAGTTTTTATACCCATAAGTGCACTTGTTCACATGAAAATTAACATCCTTAACTATACACTTTGCTAGTTGTAATGTTACACTTCACCTTTGTTGCATTTACTTTATTCGTTAAATTGAAGAGTTTTTATACCCATAACTGCACTTGTTTACATAGAAATTAACATCCTTAACTACACATTTTGCTACTTGTAATGTTTTACTTTGTATTTGTTGCATTTACTAAATTCGTAAAATTAAAGACTTTTCATACCCATAACTGCACTTGTTTACATGGAAATTAACATGCTTAACTACACATTTTGCTAATTGTAAAGTTTGACTTTACCTTTGTTGCATTTACTTAATTTGTTATATTGAAGAGATTTTATACCAATAAGTGCACTTGTTCACATGAAAATTAACATCCTTAACTATACACTTTGCTAGTTGTAATGTTACACTTCACCTTTGTTGCATTTACTTTATTCGTTAAATTGAAGAGTTTTTATACCCATAACTGCACTTGTTTACATGGAAATTAACATCCTTAACTACACATTTTGCTACTTGTAATGTTTTACTTTGTATTTGTTGCATTTACTAAATTCGTAAAATTAAAGACTTTTCATACCCATAACTGCACTTGTTTACATGGAAATTAACATGCTTAACTACACATTTTGCTAATTGTAAAGTTTGACTTTACCTTTGTTGCATTTACTTAATTTGTTATATTGAAGAGATTTTATACCAATAAGTGCACTTGTTCACATGGAAATTAACATCCTTAACTATACACTTTGCTAGTTCTAATGTTTCACTTGACCTTTGTTGTAATAGCTTAATTGTGGAATTGAATAAATTTCTTCCCACAACTGCACTTTTTTACATGGAAATTAACATGCTTAACTACACATTTTGCTAGTTGTAATGTTACACTTCACCTTTGCTGCATTTACTTGATTCGTCAAATTGAAGACTTTTTATACCCATAACTGCACTTGTTTACATTGAAATTAACATCCTTAACTACACATTTTGCTACTTGTAATGTCCCACTATACCTTTGTTGCATTTACTTAATTCCTTAAATTGAAGAGTTTTTATACCCATAACTGCACTTGTTTCCATGGAAATTAACATCTTTAACTACACACTTTGCTAGTTGTAATGTTTCACTTGACCTTTGTTGTATTAGCTTAATTGTGGAATTGAATAGTTTTATACCCATAACTGTACTTGTTTACATGGAAATTAACATCCTTAACTACACACTTTGCTAGTTGTAAAGTTTGACTTTACCTTTGTTGCATTTACTTAATTCGTTATATTGAAGAGATATTATACCAATAAGTGGACTTGTTAACATGGAAATTAACATCCTTAACTATACACTTTGCTAGTTGTAATGTTACACTTCACCTTTGTTGCATTTACTTTATTCGTCAAATTGAAGACTTTTTATACCCATAACTGCACTTGTTTACATGGAAATTAACATACTTAACTACACACTTTGCTAGTTGTAAAGTTTGACTTTACCTTTGTTGCATTTACTTAATTCGTTATATTGAAGAGTTTTTATACCCATAAGAGCACTTGTTCACATGAAAATTAACATCCTTAACTATACACTTTGCTAGTTGTAATGTTACACTTCACCTTTGTTGCATTTACTTTATTCGTTAAATTGAAGAGTTTTTATACCCATAACTGCACTTGTTTACATGGAAATTAACATCCTTACTACACATTTTGCTACTTTTAATGTTTTACTTTGTATTTGTTGCATTTACTAAATTCGTAAAATTAAAGACTTTTCATACCCATAACTGCACTTGTTTCCATGGAAATTAACATCTTTACCTACACATTTTGCTAGTTGTAATGTTTCACTTGACCTTTGTTGTATTAGCGTAATTGTGGAAATGAATAGTTTTATACCCATAACTGCACCTGTTTACATTTAATTTAACATCCTAAGCTACTCACTTTGCTAGCTGTAATATTTCACTTTACCATTGTTGCATTTACTTAATTCGTTAAATTGAAGAGTTTTTATACCCAAAACTGCACTTGTTTACATGGAAATTAACATCCTTAACTATACAGTTTGCTAGTTGTAATGAGTTTCTTTGTTTTTGTTGTATTAACTTAATTGTGGAATTGAATAGTTTTTTAACCATAACGGCACTTGTTTACATAAAAATTAACATCCCTAACTACAGACTTTGCTAGTTGTAATGTTTTACTTTGTTTATTGTTGCATTTACTTAAATCGTTAAATTAAAGACTTTTTATACCCATAACTGCACTTGTTTACATGGAAATGACCATCCTTGACATTACATACTGCTAGTTGTAATGTTTCACTTTACCTTTGTTCTATTATCTTAATTGTGGAATTGAATAGTTTTATACCCATAACTGCACTTTTTTACATGGAAATTAACATCCTTAACTACTCACTTTGCTTGTTGTAATGTTGTTCTTTGCCTTTGATGCATTTACTTAATTCGTTAAATTGAAGAATTTTTATGCCCATAACTGCACTTCTTTCTATGGAGATTAACATCCTTACCTACAAACTTTGCTAGTTGTATTGTTTCACTTGACCTTTGTTGTATTAACTTAATTGTGGAATTGATTAGTTTTATACCCATACCTGCCCTTGTTTACATGGAAATTAACATCCTTAACTATACACTTTGCTAGTTGTAATGTTTCACTTTACCATTGTTACATTCGTTAAATTGAAGAGTTTTTATACCCATAACTGCACTTGTTTACACATTTTGCTACTTGTAATATCCAACTTTACCTTTGTTGCATTTACTTAATTCCTTAAATTGAAGAGTTTTTTTACCCAGAACTGCACTTGTTTACATAGAAATTAACTTCCTTAATTATACAGTTTGCTAGTTGTAATGAGTTTCTTTGTTTTTGTTGTATTAACTTAATTGTGGAATTGAATAGTTTTATAGCCATAACGGCACTTGTTTACATGGAAATTAACATCCCTAACTACAGACTTTGCTAGTTGTAATGTTTCACTTTACCTTTGTTCCATTTATTTAATTCGTTAATTTGAAGAGTTCTTTTAACCATAACTGCACTTGTTTACATGGAAATTAAAATCCTAAGCTACTCACTTTGCTAGCTGTAATGTTTCAATTTACCTTTGATGCAGCTACTTAATTCCTTAAATTGAAGAGTTTTTATACCCACAACTGCACTTGTTTCCATGAAAATTAACATCTTTACCTACACACTTTGCTAGTTGTAATGTTTCACTTGACCTTTTTTGTATTAGCTTAATTGTGGAATTGAATAGTTTTATACCCATAACTGCACTTTTTTACATTTAATTTAACATCCTAAGCTATACACTTTACTAGTTGTAATGTTTTACTTTGTATTTGTTGCATTTACTTAATTCGTTAAATTGGAGACTTTTTATACCCATAACTACACTTGGTTACATGGAAATTAACGTCCCTAACTACTGACTTTGCTAGTTGTAATGTTTTTCTTTGCCTTTGATGCATTTACTTAATTCGTTAAATTGAAGAATTTCTATACCCATAACTGCACTTGTTTCTATGGAGATTAACATCCTTACCTACACACTTTAATAGTTGTAATGTTTCACTTGACCTTTGTTGTATTAGCTTAATCGTGGAATTGAATAGTTTTATACCAATAACTGCACTTGTTTACATTTAATTTAACATCCTAAGCTACTCACTTTGCTAGCTGTAATATTTCACTTTACCATTGTTGCATTTAATTTAACTTAATTCGTTAAATTGAAGACTTGTTATACCCATAACTACACTTGGTTACATGGAAATTAACGTCCCTAACTGCAGATTTTGCTAGTTGTAATGTTTTTCTTTGATTTTGATGCATATACTTAATTCGTTAAATTGAAGAGTTTTTATACCCATAACTACACTTGGTTACATAGAAATTAACATCCCTAACTACAGACTTTGCTTGTTGTAATGTTTTACTTTACCTTTGTTCCATTTACTTAATTCGTTAAATTGAAGAATTTTTATACCCATAACTGCACTTGTTTACATGGAAATTAAGATCCTAAGCTACTCACTTTGCTAGCTTTAATGTTTCACTTTACCTTTGGTGCAGTTACTTAATTTGAGTAATTAAAGAGTTTTGTACCCATAACTGCACTTGTTTACATTTAATTTAACATCCTAAGCTACTCACTTTGCTAGCTGTAATATTTCACTTTACCATTGTTGCATTTAATTTAACTTAATTCGTTAAATTGAAGACTTGTTATACCCATAACTACACTTGGTTACATGGAAATTAACGTCCCTAACTACAGACTTTGCTAGTTGTAATGTTTTTCTTTGCCTTTGATGCATATACTTAATTCGTTAAATTGAAGAGTTTTTATACCCATAACTGCACTTGTTTCCATTGAAGTTAACATCCTTACCTACAAACTTTGCTTGTTGTAATGTTTTACTTTGTATTTGTTGCATTTACTTAAATCATTAAATTAAAGACTTTTTATACCTATAACTGCACTTGTTTACATTGAAATTAACATCCTTTACTACACATACTGCTAGTTGTAATGTTTCACTTCACCTTTTTTGTATTAGCTTAATTGTGGAATTGAATAGTTTTATACCCATAACTGCACTTTTTTACATTTAATTTAACATCCTAAGCTATACACTTTACTAGTTGTAATGTTTTACTTTGTATTTGTTGCATTTACTTGATTCGTTAAATTGGAGACTTTTTATACCCATAACTACACTTGGTTACATGGAAATTAACGTCCCTAACTACTGACTTTGCTAGTTGTAATATTTTTCTTTGCCTTTGATGCATTTACTTAATTCGTTAAATTGAAGAATTTCTATACCCATAACTGCACTTGTTTCTATGGAGATTAACATCCTTACCTACACACTTTAATAGTTGTAATGTTTCACTTGACCTTTGTTGTATTAGCTTAATCGTGGAATTGAATAGTTTTATACCAATAACTGCACTTGTTTACATTTAATTTAACATCCTAAGCTACTCACTTTGCTAGCTGTAATATTTCACTTTACCATTGTTGCATTTAATTTAACTTAATTCGTTAAATTGAAGACTTGTTATACCCTTAACTACACTTGGTTACATGGAAATTAACGTCCCTAACTGCAGACTTTGCTAGTTGTAATGTTTTTCTTTGCCTTTGATGCATATACTTAATTCGTTAAATTGAAGAGTTTTTATACCCATAACTACACTTGGTTACATAGAAATTAACATCCCTAACTACAGACTTTGCTTGTTGTAATGTTTTACTTTACCTTTGTTCCATTTACTTAATTCGTTAAATTGAAGAGTTTTTATACCCATAACTGCACTTGTTTACATGGAAATTAAGATCCTAAGCTACTCACTTTGCTAGCTTTAATGTTTCACTTTACCTTTGGTGCAGTTACTTAATTTGAGTAATTAAAGAGTTTTGTACCCATAACTGCACTTGTTTACATTTAATTTAACATCCTAAGCTACTCACTTTGCTAGCTGTAATATTTCACTTTACCATTGTTGCATTTAATTTAACTTAATTCGTTAAATTGAAGACTTGTTATACCCATAACTACACTTGGTTACATGGAAATTAACGTCCCTAACTACAGACTTTGCTAGTTGTAATGTTTTTCTTTGCCTTTGATGCATATACTTAATTCGTTAAATTGAAGAGTTTTTATACCCATAACTGCACTTGTTTCCATTGAAGTTAACATCCTTACCTACAAACTTTGCTTGTTGTAATGTTTTACTTTGTATTTGTTGCATTTACTTAAATCATTAAATTAAAGACTTTTTATACCTATAACTGCACTTGTTTACATTGAAATTAACATCCTTTACTACACATACTGCTAGTTGTAATGTTTCACCTCACCTTTGTTGCATTTACTTAATTCGTTAAATTGAAGAGTTTTTATACCCATAACTGCACTTGTTTACATGGAAATTGACATTCTTTACTATACACTTTACTAGTTGTAATGTTTTACTTTGTAATTTTTGCATTTACTTAATTCGTTAAATTGAAGACTTTTTATACCCATAACTACACTTGGTTACATAGAAATTAACATCCCTAACTACAGACTTCGCTAGTTGTAATGTTTCACTTTACCTTTATTCCATTTACTTAATTCGTTAAATTGAAGAGTTTTTATACCCATAATTGCACTTGTTTACATTGAAATTAACATCCTAAGCTACTCACTTTGCTAGCTGTAATGTTTCACTTTACCATTGTTGCAGTTACTTAATTTGAGTAATTGAAGAGTTTTGTACCCATAACTGCACTTGTTTACATTTAATTAAACATCCTATGCTATTCACTTTGCTAGCTGTAATATTTCACATTACCATTGTTGCATTTACTTAATTCGTTAAATTGAAGAGTTTTTATACCTATAATTGCACCTGTTTCCATTGAAATTAACATCCTTACCTACACACTTTGCTAGTTGTAATGTTTCACTTTACCTTTGTTGTATTAACTTAATTGTGGAATTGAAGAATTTTATACCCATAACTGCACTTGTTAACATGGAAATCAACATCCTAAGCTACTCACTTTGCTAGCTGTAATATTTCACTTTACCATTGTTGCATTTACTTAATTCGTTAAATTGAAGAGTTTTTATACCCATAACTGCACTTTAATCCATTGAAGTTAACATCCTTACCTACAAACTTTGCTTGTTGTAAAGTTTCACTTGACCTTTGTTAAATGGAAGAGTTTTTATACCCATAACTGCACTTGTTTACATAGAAATTAACATCCCTAACTATACACTTTGCTAGTTGTAATGTTTCACTTTACCTTTGTTTCTTTTACTTAATTCGTTAAATTGAAGACTTTTTATACCCATAACTACACTTGGTTACATAGAAATTAACATCCCTAACTACAGACTTTGCTAGTTGTAATGTTTCACTTTACCTTTGTTCAATTTACTTAATTCGTTAAATTGAAGACTTTTTATACCCATAACTACACTTGGTTACATAGAAATTAACATCCCTAACTACAGACTTTGCTAGTTGTAATGTTTCACTTTACCTTTGTTGTATTAACGTAATTGTGGAATTGAAGAATTTTATACCCATAACTGCACTTGTTAACATGGAAATCAACATCCTAAGCTACTCACTTTGCTAGCCGTAATATTTCACTTTACCATTGTTGCATTTACTTAATTCGTTAAATTGAAGAGTTTTTATACCCATAACTGCACTTGTTTACATGAAAATTAACATTCTTAACTTTACACTTTACTAGTTCTAATGTTTTACTTTGTAATTTTTGCAGTTACTTGTTTTGAGTAATTGAAGAGTTTTGTACCCATAACTGCTTTTGTTTACATTTAATTTAACATCCTAAGCTACTCACTTTTCTAGTTGTAATGTTTCACTTTAACTTTGTTTAATTTATTTAATTCGTTAAGTTGAAGAGTTTTTATACCAATAACTGCACTTGTTTACATAGAAATTAACATCCCTAACTATAAACTTTGCTAGTTGTAATGTTTCACTTTACCTTTGTTTCTTTTACTTAATTCGTTAAATTGAAGAGTTCTTATACCCATAACTGCACTTGTTTACATGGAAATTAACATCCCAAACTATACACTTTACTAGTTGTAATGTTTTACTTTGTATTTGTTGCATTTACTTAATTCGTTAAATTGAAGACTTTTTCTACCCATAACTACACTTGGTTACATGGAAATTAACATCCCTAACTACAGACTTTTCTAGTTGTAATGTTTCACTTTACCTTTGTTCCATTTACTTAATTCGTTAAATTGAAGAGTTTTATACCCATAACTGCACTTGTTTACATGGAAATTAACATCCTAAGCTACTCACTTTGCTAGCTGTAATGTTTCACTTTACCTTTGTTGCAGTTACTTAATTTGAGTAATGGAAGAGTTTTGTACCCATAACTGCACTTGTTTACATTTAATTTAACATCCTTCACTACACATATTGCTAGTTGTAAAGTTTGACTTTACCTTTATTGCATTTACTTAATTCGTTCAATTGAAGAGTTTTTATACCTATAACTGCACCTGTTTCCATTGAAATTAACATCCTTACCTACACACTTTGCTAGTTGTAATGTTTCACTTTACCTTCGTTGTATTAACTTAATTGTGGAATTGAAGAGTTTTATACCCATAACTGCACTTGTTTACATGGAAAATAACATCCTTAACTACACAATTTGCTAGTTGTAATGTTTCACTTTACCATTGTTGCATTTACTTAATTCGTTAAATTGAAGAGTTTTTATACCCATAACTGCACTTGCTTACATGAAAATTAACATTCTTAACATTACACTTTACTAGTTCTAATGTTTTACTTTGTAATTTTTGCAGTTACTTGTTTTGAGTAAATGCAGAGTTTTGTACCCATAACTGCACTTGTTTACATTTAATTTAACATCCTAAGCTACTCACTTTGCTAGCTGTAATATTTCACTTTAGCATTGTTGCATTTACTTAATTCGTTTAATTGAAGAGTTTTTATACCCATAACTGCACTTGTTTACATGGATATTAACATCTCTAACTATACACTTTACTAGTTGTAATGTTTTACTTGACATTTGTTGTATTAACTTAATTGTAAAATTGAATAGTTTTTATACCCATAACTGCACTTGTTTCCATGGAAATTAACATCTTTACCTACACACTTTGCTAGTTGTAATGTTTCACTTGACCTTTGTTAAATTGAAGAGTTTTTATACCCATAACTGCACTCGTTTACATAGAAATTAACTTCCCTAACTATACACTTTTCTAGTTGTAAAGTTTCACTTTACCTTTATTGCATTTACTTAATTCGTTATATTGAAGAGTTTTTATACCCATAACTGCACTTGTTTACATGGATATTAACATCTCTAACTATACACTTTACTAGTTGTAATGTTTTACTTGACATTTGTTGTATTAACTTAATTGTAAAATTGAATAGTTTTTATACCCATAACTGCACTTGTTTACATGGAAATTGACATCTTTAACTACACAGCTTGCTAGTTGTAATGCTTCACTTTTCCATTGTTGCATTTTCGTAATTCGTTAAATTGAAGAGTTTTTATACCCATAAGTGCACTTATTTACATGGAATTTAACATCCTTACCTACACACTTTGCTAGCTGTAATGTTTTACTTTACCATTGTTGCATTTACTTAATTCGTTAAATTGAAGAGTTTTTATACCTATAACTGCACTTGTTTCTATTGAAATTAACATCCTTACCTACACACTTTGCTAGTTGTATTGTTTCACTTGACCTTTGTTGTATTAACTTAATTGTGGAATTGAATAGTTTTATACTCATAACTGCACTTGTTTTCATTGAAGTTAACATCCTTAACTACACACTTTGCTAGTTGTAATGTTTCACTTGACTTATTTGTATTAACTTAATTGTGGAATTGAATAGTTTTATACCCATAACTGCACTTGTTAACATGGAAATCAAGATCCAAAGCTACTCACTTTGCTAGCTGTAATATTTCACTTTACCTTTGTTCCATTTACTTAATTCGTTAAATTGAAGAGTTTTATACCCATAACTGCACTTGTTTACATGGAAATTAACATCCTAAGCTACACATTTTGCTACTTGTAATGTCCCACTATACCTTTGTTGCATTTACTTAATTCCTTAAATTGAAGAGTTTTTATACCCATAACTGCACTTGTTTCCATGGAAATTAACATCTTTAACTACACACTTTGCTAGTTGTAATGTTTCACTTGACCTTTGTTGTATTAGCTTAATTGTGGAATTGAATAGTTTTATACCCATAACTGTACTTGTTTACATGGAAATTAACATCCTTAACTACACACTTTGCTAGTTGTAAAGTTTGACTTTACCTTTGTTGCATTTACTTAATTCGTTATATTGAAGAGATATTATACCAATAAGTGGACTTGTTAACATGGAAATTAACATCCTTAACTATACACTTTGCTAGTTGTAATGTTACACTTCACCTTTGTTGCATTTACTTTATTCGTCAAATTGAAGACTTTTTATACCCATAACTGCACTTGTTTACATGGAAATTAACATACTTAACTACACACTTTGCTAGTTGTAAAGTTTGACTTTACCTTTGTTGCATTTACTTAATTCGTTATATTGAAGAGTTTTTATACCCATAAGAGCACTTGTTCACATGAAAATTAACATCCTTAACTATACACTTTGCTAGTTGTAATGTTACACTTCACCTTTGTTGCATTTACTTTATTCGTTAAATTGAAGAGTTTTTATACCCATAACTGCACTTGTTTACATGGAAATTAACATCCTTACTACACATTTTGCTACTTTTAATGTTTTACTTTGTATTTGTTGCATTTACTAAATTCGTAAAATTAAAGACTTTTCATACCCATAACTGCACTTGTTTCCATGGCCTTTAACATCTTTACCTACACATTTTGCTAGTTCTAATGTTTCACTTGACCTTTGTTGTATTAGCTTAATTGTGGAATTGAATAAATTTGTACCCACAACTGCACTTGTTTACATGGAAATTAACATCCTTAACTACACACTTTGCTAGTTGTAATGTTTCACTTTACCATTGTTGCATTTACTTAATTCGTTAATTTGAAGAATTTTTATGCCCATAACTGCACTTGTTTACATGGAAATTAACATCCTTAACTACACATTTTGCTACTTGTAATGTCCCACTATACCTTTGTTGCATTTACTTAATTCCTTAAATTGAAGAGTTTTTATACCCATAACTGCACTTGTTCACATGGAAATTAACATCCTTAACTATACACTTTGCTAGTTGTAATGTTTTACTTTGTATTTGTTGCATTTACTAAATTTATAAAATTAAAGACTTTTCATACCCATAACTGAACTTTTTTACATGGAAATTAACATGCTTAACTACACATTTTGCTAGTTGTAATGTTACACTTCACCTTTGTTGCATTTACTTGATTCGTCAAATTGAAGACTTTTTATACCCATAACTGCACTTTTTTACATGGAGATTAACATCCTTAACTACACATTGTGCTAGTTGTAATGTTTCACTTTACCTTTGCTGCATTTACTTAATTCGTTATATTGAAGAGTTTTTATACCAATAACTGCACTTGTTCACATGGAAATTAATATCCTTAACTACACATTTTGCTACTTGTAATGTCCCACTTTACCTTTGTTGCATTTACTTACTTCGTTAAATTGAAGAGTTTTTATACCCATAACTGCACTTGCTTACATGGAAATTAACATCCTTAACTATACACTTCGCTAGCTGTAATGTGTTTCTTTGTTTTTGTTCTATTATCTTACATGTGGAATTGAATAATTTTATACCCATAACTGCACTTTCTTACATGGAAATGAACATCCTAAGCCACTCACTTTGCTGCCTGTAATGTTTCACTTTACCTTTCTTGCATTTACTTAATTCGTTAATTTGAAGAATTTTTATACCCATAACTGCACTTGTTTACATGGAAATTAACATCCTTAACTACACATTTTGCTACTTGTAATGTCCCACTATACCTTTATTGCATTTACTTAATTCCTTAAATTGAAGAGTTTTTATACCCATAACTGCACTTGTTTCCATGGAAATTAACATCTTTAACTACACACTTTGCTAGTTGTAATGTTTCACTTGACCTTTGTTGTATTAGCTTAATTGTGGAATTGAATAGTTTTATACCCATAACTGCACTTGTTTACATGGAAATTAACATCCTTAACTACACACTTTACTAGTTGTAAAGTTTGACTTTACCTTTGTTGCATTTACTTAATTCGTTATATTGAAGAGATATTATACCAATAAGTGGACTTGTTAACATGGAAATTAACATCCTTAACTATACACTTTGCTAGTTGTAATGTTACACTTCACCTTTGTTGCATTTACTTTATTCGTCAAATTTGAGACCATTTATACCCATAACTGCACTTGTTTACATGGAAATTAACATGCTTAACTACACATTTTGCTAGTTGTAATGTTACACTTCACCTTTGTTGCATTTACTTTATTCGTCAAATTGGAGACTTTTTATACCCATAACTGCACTTGTTTACATGGAAATTAACATATTTAACTACACACTTCGCTAGTTGTAAAGTTTGACTTTACCTTTGTTGCATTTACTTAATTCGTTATATTGAAGAGTTTTTATACCCATAAGTGCACTTGTTCACATGAAAATTAACATCCTTAACTATACACTTTGCTAGTTGTAATGTTACACTTCACCTTTGTTGCATTTACTTTATTCGTTAAATTGAAGAGTTTTTATACCCATAACTGCACTTGTTTACATAGAAATTAACATCCTTAACTACACATTTTGCTACTTGTAATGTTTTACTTTGTATTTGTTGCATTTACTAAATTCGTAAAATTAAAGACTTTTCATACCCATAACTGCACTTGTTTACATGGAAATTAACATGCTTAACTACACATTTTGCTAATTGTAAAGTTTGACTTTACCTTTGTTGCATTTACTTAATTTGTTATATTGAAGAGATTTTATACCAATAAGTGCACTTGTTCACATGAAAATTAACATCCTTAACTATACACTTTGCTAGTTGTAATGTTACACTTCACCTTTGTTGCATTTACTTTATTCGTTAAATTGAAGAGTTTTTATACCCATAACTGCACTTGTTTACATGGAAATTAACATCCTTAACTACACATTTTGCTACTTGTAATGTTTTACTTTGTATTTGTTGCATTTACTAAATTCGTAAAATTAAAGACTTTTCATACCCATAACTGCACTTGTTTACATGGAAATTAACATGCTTAACTACACATTTTGCTAATTGTAAAGTTTGACTTTACCTTTGTTGCATTTACTTAATTTGTTATATTGAAGAGATTTTATACCAATAAGTGCACTTGTTCACATGGAAATTAACATCCTTAACTATACACTTTGCTAGTTCTAATGTTTCACTTGACCTTTGTTGTAATAGCTTAATTGTGGAATTGAATAAATTTCTTCCCACAACTGCACTTTTTTACATGGAAATTAACATGCTTAACTACACATTTTGCTAGTTGTAATGTTACACTTCACCTTTGCTGCATTTACTTGATTCGTCAAATTGAAGACTTTTTATACCCATAACTGCACTTGTTTACATTGAAATTAACATCCTTAACTACACATTTTGCTACTTGTAATGTCCCACTATACCTTTGTTGCATTTACTTAATTCCTTAAATTGAAGAGTTTTTATACCCATAACTGCACTTGTTTCCATGGAAATTAACATCTTTAACTACACACTTTGCTAGTTGTAATGTTTCACTTGACCTTTGTTGTATTAGCTTAATTGTGGAATTGAATAGTTTTATACCCATAACTGTACTTGTTTACATGGAAATTAACATCCTTAACTACACACTTTGCTAGTTGTAAAGTTTGACTTTACCTTTGTTGCATTTACTTAATTCGTTATATTGAAGAGATATTATACCAATAAGTGGACTTGTTAACATGGAAATTAACATCCTTAACTATACACTTTGCTAGTTGTAATGTTACACTTCACCTTTGTTGCATTTACTTTATTCGTCAAATTGAAGACTTTTTATACCCATAACTGCACTTGTTTACATGGAAATTAACATACTTAACTACACACTTTGCTAGTTGTAAAGTTTGACTTTACCTTTGTTGCATTTACTTAATTCGTTATATTGAAGAGTTTTTATACCCATAAGAGCACTTGTTCACATGAAAATTAACATCCTTAACTATACACTTTGCTAGTTGTAATGTTACACTTCACCTTTGTTGCATTTACTTTATTCGTTAAATTGAAGAGTTTTTATACCCATAACTGCACTTGTTTACATGGAAATTAACATCCTTACTACACATTTTGCTACTTTTAATGTTTTACTTTGTATTTGTTGCATTTACTAAATTCGTAAAATTAAAGACTTTTCATACCCATAACTGCACTTGTTTCCATGGAAATTAACATCTTTACCTACACATTTTGCTAGTTGTAATGTTTCACTTGACCTTTGTTGTATTAGCGTAATTGTGGAAATGAATAGTTTTATACCCATAACTGCACCTGTTTACATTTAATTTAACATCCTAAGCTACTCACTTTGCTAGCTGTAATATTTCACTTTACCATTGTTGCATTTACTTAATTCGTTAAATTGAAGAGTTTTTATACCCAAAACTGCACTTGTTTACATGGAAATTAACATCCTTAACTATACAGTTTGCTAGTTGTAATGAGTTTCTTTGTTTTTGTTGTATTAACTTAATTGTGGAATTGAATAGTTTTTTAACCATAACGGCACTTGTTTACATAAAAATTAACATCCCTAACTACAGACTTTGCTAGTTGTAATGTTTTACTTTGTTTATTGTTGCATTTACTTAAATCGTTAAATTAAAGACTTTTTATACCCATAACTGCACTTGTTTACATGGAAATGACCATCCTTGACATTACATACTGCTAGTTGTAATGTTTCACTTTACCTTTGTTCTATTATCTTAATTGTGGAATTGAATAGTTTTATACCCATAACTGCACTTTTTTACATGGAAATTAACATCCTTAACTACTCACTTTGCTTGTTGTAATGTTGTTCTTTGCCTTTGATGCATTTACTTAATTCGTTAAATTGAAGAATTTTTATGCCCATAACTGCACTTCTTTCTATGGAGATTAACATCCTTACCTACAAACTTTGCTAGTTGTATTGTTTCACTTGACCTTTGTTGTATTAACTTAATTGTGGAATTGATTAGTTTTATACCCATACCTGCCCTTGTTTACATGGAAATTAACATCCTTAACTATACACTTTGCTAGTTGTAATGTTTCACTTTACCATTGTTACATTCGTTAAATTGAAGAGTTTTTATACCCATAACTGCACTTGTTTACACATTTTGCTACTTGTAATATCCAACTTTACCTTTGTTGCATTTACTTAATTCCTTAAATTGAAGAGTTTTTTTACCCAGAACTGCACTTGTTTACATAGAAATTATTTTCCTTAATTATACAGTTTGCTAGTTGTAATGAGTTTCTTTGTTTTTGTTGTATTAACTTAATTGTGGAATTGAATAGTTTTATAGCCATAACGGCACTTGTTTACATGGAAATTAACATCCCTAACTACAGACTTTGCTAGTTGTAATGTTTCACTTTACCTTTGTTCCATTTATTTAATTCGTTAATTTGAAGAGTTCTTTTAACCATAACTGCACTTGTTTACATGGAAATTAAAATCCTAAGCTACTCACTTTGCTAGCTGTAATGTTTCAATTTACCTTTGATGCAGCTACTTAATTCCTTAAATTGAAGAGTTTTTATACCCACAACTGCACTTGTTTCCATGAAAATTAACATCTTTACCTACACACTTTGCTAGTTGTAATGTTTCACTTGACCTTTTTTGTATTAGCTTAATTGTGGAATTGAATAGTTTTATACCCATAACTGCACTTTTTTACATTTAATTTAACATCCTAAGCTATACACTTTACTAGTTGTAATGTTTTACTTTGTATTTGTTGCATTTACTTAATTCGTTAAATTGGAGACTTTTTATACCCATAACTACACTTGGTTACATGGAAATTAACGTCCCTAACTACTGACTTTGCTAGTTGTAATGTTTTTCTTTGCCTTTGATGCATTTACTTAATTCGTTAAATTGAAGAATTTCTATACCCATAACTGCACTTGTTTCTATGGAGATTAACATCCTTACCTACACACTTTAATAGTTGTAATGTTTCACTTGACCTTTGTTGTATTAGCTTAATCGTGGAATTGAATAGTTTTATACCAATAACTGCACTTGTTTACATTTAATTTAACATCCTAAGCTACTCACTTTGCTAGCTGTAATATTTCACTTTACCATTGTTGCATTTAATTTAACTTAATTCGTTAAATTGAAGACTTGTTATACCCATAACTACACTTGGTTACATGGAAATTAACGTCCCTAACTGCAGATTTTGCTAGTTGTAATGTTTTTCTTTGATTTTGATGCATATACTTAATTCGTTAAATTGAAGAGTTTTTATACCCATAACTACACTTGGTTACATAGAAATTAACATCCCTAACTACAGACTTTGCTTGTTGTAATGTTTTACTTTACCTTTGTTCCATTTACTTAATTCGTTAAATTGAAGAATTTTTATACCCATAACTGCACTTGTTTACATGGAATTTAAGATCCTAAGCTACTCACTTTGCTAGCTTTAATGTTTCACTTTACCTTTGGTGCAGTTACTTAATTTGAGTAATTAAAGAGTTTTGTACCCATAACTGCACTTGTTTACATTTAATTTAACATCCTAAGCTACTCACTTTGCTAGCTGTAATATTTCACTTTACCATTGTTGCATTTAATTTAACTTAATTCGTCAAATTGAAGACTTGTTATACCCATAACTACACTTGGTTACATGGAAATTAACGTCCCTAACTACAGACTTTGCTAGTTGTAATGTTTTTCTTTGCCTTTGATGCATATACTTAATTCGTTAAATTGAAGAGTTTTTATACCCATAACTGCACTTGTTTCCATTGAAGTTAACATCCTTACCTACAAACTTTGCTTGTTGTAATGTTTTACTTTGTATTTGTTGCATTTACTTAAATCATTAAATTAAAGACTTTTTATACCTATAACTGCACTTGTTTACATTGAAATTAACATCCTTTACTACACATACTGCTAGTTGTAATGTTTCACTTCACCTTTTTTGTATTAGCTTAATTGTGGAATTGAATAGTTTTATACCCATAACTGCACTTTTTTACATTTAATTTAACATCCTAAGCTATACACTTTACTAGTTGTAATGTTTTACTTTGTATTTGTTGCATTTACTTGATTCGTTAAATTGGAGACTTTTTATACCCATAACTACACTTGGTTACATGGAAATTAACGTCCCTAACTACTGACTTTGCTAGTTGTAATATTTTTCTTTGCCTTTGATGCATTTACTTAATTCGTTAAATTGAAGAATTTCTATACCCATAACTGCACTTGTTTCTATGGAGATTAACATCCTTACCTACACACTTTAATAGTTGTAATGTTTCACTTGACCTTTGTTGTATTAGCTTAATCGTGGAATTGAATAGTTTTATACCAATAACTGCACTTGTTTACATTTAATTTAACATCCTAAGCTACTCACTTTGCTAGCTGTAATATTTCACTTTACCATTGTTGCATTTAATTTAACTTAATTCGTTAAATTGAAGACTTGTTATACCCTTAACTACACTTGGTTACATGGAAATTAACGTCCCTAACTGCAGACTTTGCTAGTTGTAATGTTTTTCTTTGCCTTTGATGCATATACTTAATTCGTTAAATTGAAGAGTTTTTATACCCATAACTACACTTGGTTACATAGAAATTAACATCCCTAACTACAGACTTTGCTTGTTGTAATGTTTTACTTTACCTTTGTTCCATTTACTTAATTCGTTAAATTGAAGAGTTTTTATACCCATAACTGCACTTGTTTACATGGAAATTAAGATCCTAAGCTACTCACTTTGCTAGCTTTAATGTTTCACTTTACCTTTGGTGCAGTTACTTAATTTGAGTAATTAAAGAGTTTTGTACCCATAACTGCACTTGTTTACATTTAATTTAACATCCTAAGCTACTCACTTTGCTAGCTGTAATATTTCACTTTACCATTGTTGCATTTAATTTAACTTAATTCGTTAAATTGAAGACTTGTTATACCCATAACTACACTTGGTTACATGGAAATTAACGTCCCTAACTACAGACTTTGCTAGTTGTAATGTTTTTCTTTGCCTTTGATGCATATACTTAATTCGTTAAATTGAAGAGTTTTTATACCCATAACTGCACTTGTTTCCATTGAAGTTAACATCCTTACCTACAAACTTTGCTTGTTGTAATGTTTTACTTTGTATTTGTTGCATTTACTTAAATCATTAAATTAAAGACTTTTTATACCTATAACTGCACTTGTTTACATTGAAATTAACATCCTTTACTACACATACTGCTAGTTGTAATGTTTCACCTCACCTTTGTTGCATTTACTTAATTCGTTAAATTGAAGAGTTTTTATACCCATAACTGCACTTGTTTACATGGAAATTGACATTCTTTACTATACACTTTACTAGTTGTAATGTTTTACTTTGTAATTTTTGCATTTACTTAATTCGTTAAATTGAAGACTTTTTATACCCATAACTACACTTGGTTACATAGAAATTAACATCCCTAACTACAGACTTCGCTAGTTGTAATGTTTCACTTTACCTTTATTCCATTTACTTAATTCGTTAAATTGAAGAGTTTTTATACCCATAATTGCACTTGTTTACATTGAAATTAACATCCTAAGCTACTCACTTTGCTAGCTGTAATGTTTCACTTTACCATTGTTGCAGTTACTTAATTTGAGTAATTGAAGAGTTTTGTACCCATAACTGCACTTGTTTACATTTAATTAAACATCCTATGCTATTCACTTTGCTAGCTGTAATATTTCACATTACCATTGTTGCATTTACTTAATTCGTTAAATTGAAGAGTTTTTATACCTATAATTGCACCTGTTTCCATTGAAATTAACATCCTTACCTACACACTTTGCTAGTTGTAATGTTTCACTTTACCTTTGTTGTATTAACTTAATTGTGGAATTGAAGAATTTTATACCCATAACTGCACTTGTTAACATGGAAATCAACATCCTAAGCTACTCACTTTGCTAGCTGTAATATTTCACTTTACCATTGTTGCATTTACTTAATTCGTTAAATTGAAGAGTTTTTATACCCATAACTGCACTTTAATCCATTGAAGTTAACATCCTTACCTACAAACTTTGCTTGTTGTAAAGTTTCACTTGACCTTTGTTAAATGGAAGAGTTTTTATACCCATAACTGCACTTGTTTACATAGAAATTAACATCCCTATCTATACACTTTGCTAGTTGTAATGTTTCACTTTACCTTTGTTTCTTTTACTTAATTCGTTAAATTGAAGACTTTTTATACCCATAACTACACTTGGTTACATAGAAATTAACATCCCTAACTACAGACTTTGCTAGTTGTAATGTTTCACTTTATCTTTGTTCAATTTACTTAATTCGTTAAATTGAAGACTTTTTATACCCATAACTACACTTGGTTACATAGAAATTAACATCCCTAACTACAGACTTTGCTAGTTGTAATGTTTCACTTTACCTTTGTTGTATTAACGTAATTGTGGAATTGAAGAATTTTATACCCATAACTGCACTTGTTAACATGGAAATCAACATCCTAAGCTACTCACTTTGCTAGCCGTAATATTTCACTTTACCATTGTTGCATTTACTTAATTCGTTAAATTGAAGAGTTTTTATACCCATAACTGCACTTGTTTACATGAAAATTAACATTCTTAACTTTACACTTTACTAGTTCTAATGTTTTACTTTGTAATTTTTGCAGTTACTTGTTTTGAGTAATTGAAGAGTTTTGTACCCATAACTGCTTTTGTTTACATTTAATTTAACATCCTAAGCTACTCACTTTTCTAGTTGTAATGTTTCACTTTAACTTTGTTTAATTTATTTAATTCGTTAAGTTGAAGAGTTTTTATACCAATAACTGCACTTGTTTACGTAGAAATTAACATCCCTAACTATAAACTTTGCTAGTTGTAATGTTTCACTTTACCTTTGTTTCTTTTACTTAATTCGTTAAATTGAAGAGTTCTTATACCCATAACTGCACTTGTTTACATGGAAATTAACATCCCAAACTATACACTTTACTAGTTGTAATGTTTTACTTTGTATTTGTTGCATTTACTTAATTCGTTAAATTGAAGACTTTTTCTACCCATAACTACACTTGGTTACATGGAAATTAACATCCCTAACTACAGACTTTTCTAGTTGTAATGTTTCACTTTACCTTTGTTCCATTTACTTAATTCGTTAAATTGAAGAGTTTTATACCCATAACTGCACTTGTTTACATGGAAATTAACATCCTAAGCTACTCACTTTGCTAGCTGTAATGTTTCACTTTACCTTTGTTGCAGTTACTTAATTTGAGTAATGGAAGAGTTTTGTACCCATAACTGCACTTGTTTACATTTAATTTAACATCCTTCACTACACATATTGCTAGTTGTAAAGTTTGACTTTACCTTTATTGCATTTACTTAATTCGTTCAATTGAAGAGTTTTTATACCTATAACTGCACCTGTTTCCATTGAAATTAACATCCTTACCTACACACTTTGCTAGTTGTAATGTTTCACTTTACCTTCGTTGTATTAACTTAATTGTGGAATTGAAGAGTTTTATACCCATAACTGCACTTGTTTACATGGAAAATAACATCCTTAACTACACAATTTGCTAGTTGTAATGTTTCACTTTACCATTGTTGCATTTACTTAATTCGTTAAATTGAAGAGTTTTTATACCCATAACTGCACTTGCTTACATGAAAATTAACATTCTTAACATTACACTTTACTAGTTCTAATGTTTTACTTTGTAATTTTTGCAGTTACTTGTTTTGAGTAAATGCAGAGTTTTGTACCCATAACTGCACTTGTTTACATTTAATTTAACATCCTAAGCTACTCACTTTGCTAGCTGTAATATTTCACTTTAGCATTGTTGCATTTACTTAATTCGTTTAATTGAAGAGTTTTTATACCCATAACTGCACTTGTTTACATGGATATTAACATCTCTAACTATACACTTTACTAGTTGTAATGTTTTACTTGACATTTGTTGTATTAACTTAATTGTAAAATTGAATAGTTTTTATACCCATAACTGCACTTGTTTCCATGGAAATTAACATCTTTACCTACACACTTTGCTAGTTGTAATGTTTCACTTGACCTTTGTTAAATTGAAGAGTTTTTATACCCATAACTGCACTCGTTTACATAGAAATTAACTTCCCTAACTATACACTTTTCTAGTTGTAAAGTTTCACTTTACCTTTATTGCATTTACTTAATTCGTTATATTGAAGAGTTTTTATACCCATAACTGCACTTGTTTACATGGATATTAACATCTCTAACTATACACTTTACTAGTTGTAATGTTTTACTTGACATTTGTTGTATTAACTTAATTGTAAAATTGAATAGTTTTTATACCCATAACTGCACTTGTTTACATGGAAATTGACATCTTTAACTACACAGCTTGCTAGTTGTAATGCTTCACTTTTCCATTGTTGCATTTTCGTAATTCGTTAAATTGAAGAGTTTTTATACCCATAAGTGCACTTATTTACATGGAATTTAACATCCTTACCTACACATTTTGCTAGCTGTAATGTTTTACTTTACCATTGTTGCATTTACTTAATTCGTTAAATTGAAGAGTTTTTATACCTATAACTGCACTTGTTTCTATTGAAATTAACATCCTTACCTACACACTTTGCTAGTTGTATTGTTTCACTTGACCTTTGTTGTATTAACTTAATTGTGGAATTGAATAGTTTTATACTCATAACTGCACTTGTTTTCATTGAAGTTAACATCCTTAACTACACACTTTGCTAGTTGTAATGTTTCACTTGACTTATTTGTATTAACTTAATTGTGGAATTGAATAGTTTTATACCCATAACTGCACTTGTTAACATGGAAATCAAGATCCAAAGCTACTCACTTTGCTAGCTGTAATATTTCACTTTACCTTTGTTCCATTTACTTAATTCGTTAAATTGAAGAGTTTTATACCCATAACTGCACTTGTTTACATGGAAATTAACATCCTAAGCTACTCACTTTGCTAGCTGTAATGTTTCACTTTACCTTTGTTGCAGTTACTTAATTTGAGTAATGGAAGAGTTTTGTACCCATAACTGCACTTGTTTACATTTAATTTAACATCCTTCACTACACATATTGCTAGTTGTAAAGTTTGACTTTACCTTTATTGCATTTACTTAATTCGTTCAATTGAAGAGTTTTTATACCTAAAACTGCACCTGTTTCCATTGAAATTAACATCCTTACCTACACACTTTGCTAGTTGTAATGTTTCACTTTACCTTCGTTGTATTAACTTAATTGTGGAATTGAAGAGTTTTATACCCATAACTGCACTTGTTTACATGGAAAATAACATCCTTAACTACACAATTTGCTAGTTGTAATGTTTCACTTTACCATTGTTGCATTTACTTAATTCGTTAAATTGAAGAGTTTTTATACCCATAACTGCACTTGCTTACATGAAAATTAACATTCTTAACATTACACTTTACTAGTTCTAATGTTTTACTTTGTAATTTTTGCAGTTACTTGTTTTGAGTAAATGCAGAGTTTTGTACCCATAACTGCACTTGTTTACATTTAATTTAACATCCTAAGCTACTCACTTTGCTAGCTGTAATATTTCACTTTAGCATTGTTGCATTTACTTAATTCGTTTAATTGAAGAGTTTTTATACCCATAACTGCACTTGTTTACATGGATATTAACATCTCTAACTATACACTTTACTAGTTGTAATGTTTTACTTGACATTTGTTGTATTAACTTAATTGTAAAATTGAATAGTTTTTATACCCATAACTGCACTTGTTTCCATGGAAATTAACATCTTTACCTACACACTTTGCTAGTTGTAATGTTTCACTTGACCTTTGTTAAATTGAAGAGTTTTTATACCCATAACTGCACTCGTTTACATAGAAATTAACTTCCCTAACTATACACTTTTCTAGTTGTAAAGTTTCACTTTACCTTTATTGCATTTACTTAATTCGTTATATTGAAGAGTTTTTATACCCATAACTGCACTTGTTTACATGGATATTAACATCTCTAACTATACACTTTACTAGTTGTAATGTTTTACTTGACATTTGTTGTATTAACTTAATTGTAAAATTGAATAGTTTTTATACCCATAACTGCACTTGTTTACATGGAAATTGACATCTTTAACTACACAGCTTGCTAGTTGTAATGCTTCACTTTTCCATTGTTGCATTTTCGTAATTCGTTAAATTGAAGAGTTTTTATACCCATAAGTGCACTTATTTACATGGAATTTAACATCCTTACCTACACACTTTGCTAGCTGTAATGTTTTACTTTACCATTGTTGCATTTACTTAATTCGTTAAATTGAAGAGTTTTTATACCTATAACTGCACTTGTTTCTATTGAAATTAACATCCTTACCTACACACTTTGCTAGTTGTATTGTTTCACTTGACCTTTGTTGTATTAACTTAATTGTGGAATTGAATAGTTTTATACTCATAACTGCACTTGTTTTCATTGAAGTTAACATCCTTAACTACACACTTTGCTAGTTGTAATGTTTCACTTGACTTATTTGTATTAACTTAATTGTGGAATTGAATAGTTTTATACCCATAACTGCACTTGTTAACATGGAAATCAAGATCCAAAGCTACTCACTTTGCTAGCTGTAATATTTCACTTTACCATCGTTGCATTTACTTAATTTGAGTAATTGAAGAGTTTTGTACCCATAACTGCACTTGTTTACATTTAATTTAACATCCTTCACTACACATATTGCTAGTTGTAAAGTTTGACTTTACCATTGTTGCATTTACGTAATTCGTTAAATTGAAGAGTTTTTATACCCATAAGTGCACTTGTTTCTATTGAAATTAACATCCTTACCTACACATTTTGCTAGTTGTTTTGTTTCACTTGACCTTTGTTGTATTAACTTCATTGTGGAATTGAATAGTTTTATACCCATAACTCGCTTGTTTCCATTGAAGTTAACATCCTTAACTACACACTTTGCTAGTTGTAATGTTTCACTTGACCTTTGTTGTATTAACTTAGTTGTGGGATTGAATAGTTTTATACCCATAACTGCACTTGTTTACATGGAATTTAACATCCTTACCTACAAACTTTGCTAGTTGTAATGTTTCACTTTACCTTTGTTGCATTTACGTATGTCGTGAAATTGAAGAGTTTTGTACCCATAACTGCACTTGTTTCCATTGAAATCAACATCCTTACCTACACTCTTTGCTAGTTGTAATGTTTCACTTTACCTTTGTTTCTTTTACTTAATTCGTTAAATTGAAGAGTTTTTATACCCATAACTGCACTTGTTTACATTGAAATTAACATCCCGAACAATACACTTTACTAGTTGTAATGTTTTACTTTGTTTTTGTTGCATTTACTTAATTCGTTAAATTGAAGACTTTTTATACCCATAACTACACTTGGTTACATGGAAATTAACATCCTTACCTACAAACTTTGCTTGTTGTAAAGTTTCACTTGACCTTCGTTAAATGGAAGAGTTTTTATACCCATAACTGCACTTGTTTTGATAGAAATTAACATCCCTAACTATACACTTAGCTAGTTGTAATGTTTCACTTTACCTTTGTTTCTTTTAGTTAATTCGTTAAATTGAAGAGTTTTTATACCCATAACTGCACTTGTTTACATGGAAATTAATATCCCAAACTATACAATTTACTAGTTGTAATGTTTTACTTTGTGTTTGTTGCATTTAGTTAATTCGTTCAATTGAAGAGTTTTTATACCTATAACTGTACTTGTTTCCATCGAAATTAACATCTTTAACTACACACTTTGCTATACTTGTTTCCATCGAAATTAACATCTTTAACTACACACTTTGCTAGTTGTAATGTTTCACTTGACCCTTGTTGTATTAACTTAATTGTGGAATTGAATAGTTTTTATACCCATAACTGCACTTGTTTACATGGAAATTAACATCTTTAACTACACACTTTGCTGGTTGTAATGTTTCACTTTACCATTGTTGCATTTACGTAATTCGTTAAATTGAAGAGTTTTGTACCCATAACTGCACTTGTTTCCATTGAAATCAACATCCTTACCTACACACTTTGCTAGCTGTAATGTTTTACTTTACCATTGTTGCATTTACTTAATTCGTTAAATTGAAGAGTTTTTATACCTATAACTGCACTTGTTTCTATTGAAATTAACATCCTTACCTACACACTTTGGTAGTTGTATTGTTTCACTTGACCTTTGTTGTATTAACTTAATTGTGGAATTGAATAGTTTTATACTCATAACTGCACTTGTTTTCATTGAAGTTAACATCCTTAACTACACACTTTGCTAGTTGTAATGTTTCACTTGACTTATTTGTATTAACTTAATTGTGGAATTGAATAGTTTTATACCCAAAACTGCACTTGTTAACATGGAAATCAAGATCCAAAGCTACTCACCTTGCTAGCTGTAATATTTCACTTTACCTTCGTTGCATTTACTTAATTTGAGTAATTGAAGAGTTTTGTACCCATAACTGCACTTGTTTACATTTAATTTAACATCCTTCACTACACATATTGCTAGTTGTAAAGTTTGACTTTACCATTGTTGCATTTACGTAATTCGTTAAATTGAAGAGTTTTTATACCCATAAGTGCACTTGTTTCTATTGAAATTAACATCCTTACCTACACATTTTGCTAGTTGTTTTGTTTCACTTGACCTTTGTTGTATTAACTTCATTGTGGAATTGAATAGTTTTATACCCATAACTCGCTTGTTTCCATTGAAGTTAACATCCTTAACTACACACTTTGCTAGTTGTAATGTTTCACTTGACCTTTGTTGTATTAACTTAGTTGTGGGATTGAATAGTTTTATACCCATAACTGCACTTGTTTACATGGAATTTAACATCCTTACCTACAAACTTTGCTAGTTGTAATGTTTCACTTTACCTTTGTTGCATTTACGTATGTCGTGAAATTGAAGAGTTTTGTACCCATAACTGCACTTGTTTCCATTGAAATCAACATCCTTACCTACACTCTTTGCTAGTTGTAATGTTTCACTTTACCTTTGTTTCTTTTACTTAATTCGTTAAATTGAAGAGTTTTTATACCCATAACTGCACTTGTTTACATTGAAATTAACATCCCGAACAATACACTTTACTAGTTGTAATGTTTTACTTTGTTTTTGTTGCATTTACTTAATTCGTTAAATTGAAGACTTTTTATACCCATAACTACACTTGGTTACATGGAAATTAACATCCTTACCTACAAACTTTGCTTGTTGTAAAGTTTCACTTGACCTTCGTTAAATGGAAGAGTTTTTATACCCATAACTGCACTTGTTTTGATAGAAATTAACATCCCTAACTATACACTTAGCTAGTTGTAATGTTTCACTTTACCTTTGTTTCTTTTAGTTAATTCGTTAAATTGAAGAGTTTTTATACCCATAACTGCACTTGTTTACATGGAAATTAATATCCCAAACTATACAATTTACTAGTTGTAATGTTTTACTTTGTGTTTGTTGCATTTAGTTAATTCGTTCAATTGAAGAGTTTTTATACCTATAACTGTACTTGTTTCCATCGAAATTAACATCTTTAACTACACACTTTGCTATACTTGTTTCCATCGAAATTAACATCTTTAACTACACACTTTGCTAGTTGTAATGTTTCACTTGACCCTTGTTGTATTAACTTAATTGTGGAATTGAATAGTTTTTATACCCATAACTGCACTTGTTTACATGGAAATTAACATCTTTAACTACACACTTTGCTGGTTGTAATGTTTCACTTTACCATTGTTGCATTTACGTAATTCGTTAAATTGAAGAGTTTTGTACCCATAACTGCACTTGTTTCCATTGAAATCAACATCCTTACCTACACACTTTGCTAGCTGTAATGTTTTACTTTACCATTGATGCATTTACTTAATTCGTTAAATTGAAGAGTTTTTATACCTATAACTGCACTTGTTTCTATTGAAATTAACATCCTTACCTACACACTTTGGTAGTTGTATTGTTTCACTTGACCTTTGTTGTATTAACTTAATTGTGGAATTGAATAGTTTTATACTCATAACTGCACTTGTTTTCATTGAAGTTAACATCCTTAACTACACACTTTGCTAGTTGTAATGTTTCACTTGACTTATTTGTATTAACTTAATTGTGGAATTGAATAGTTTTATACCCAAAACTGCACTTGTTAACATGGAAATCAAGATCCAAAGCTACTCACCTTGCTAGCTGTAATATTTCACTTTACCTTCGTTGCATTTACTTAATTTGAGTAATTGAAGAGTTTTGTACCCATAACTGCACTTGTTTACATTTAATTTAACATCCTTCACTACACATATTGCTAGTTGTAAAGTTTGACTTTACCATTGTTGCATTTACGTAATTCGTTAAATTGAAGAGTTTTTATACCCATAAGTGCACTTGTTTCTATTGAAATTAACATCCTTACCTACACATTTTGCTAGTTGTTTTGTTTCACTTGACCTTTGTTGTATTAACTTCATTGTGGAATTGAATAGTTTTATACCCATAACTCGCTTGTTTCCATTGAAGTTAACATCCTTAACTACACACTTTGCTAGTTGTAATGTTTCACTTGACCTTTGTTGTATTAACTTAGTTGTGGGATTGAATAGTTTTATACCCATAACTGCACTTGTTTACATGGAATTTAACATCCTTACCTACAAACTTTGCTAGTTGTAATGTTTCACTTTACCTTTGTTGCATTTACGTATTTCGTGAAATTGAAGAGTTTTGTACCCATAACTGCACTTGTTTCCATTGAAATCAACATCCTTACCTACACTCTTTGCTAGTTGTAATGTTTCACTTTACCTTTGTTTCTTTTACTTAATTCGTTAAATTGAAGAGTTTTTATACCCATAACTGCACTTGTTTACATTGAAATTAACATCCCGAACAATACACTTTACTAGTTGTAATGTTTTACTTTGTTTTTGTTGCATTTACTTAATTCGTTAAATTGAAGACTTTTTATACCCATAACTACACTTGGTTACATGGAAATTAACATCCTTACCTACAAACTTTGCTTGTTGTAAAGTTTCACTTGACCTTCGTTAAATGGAAGAGTTTTTATACCCATAACTGCACTTGTTTTGATAGAAATTAACATCCCTAACTATACACTTAGCTAGTTGTAATGTTTCACTTTACCTTTGTTGCATTTACGTATTTCGTGAAATTGAAGAGTTTTGTACCCATAACTGCACTTGTTTCCATTGAAATCAACATCCTTACCTACACACTTTGCTAGCTGTAATGTTTTAATTTACCATTGTTGCATTTACTTAATTCGTTAAATTGAAGAGTTTTTATACCTATAACTGCACTTGTTTCTATTGAAATTAACATCCTTACCTACACACTTTGCTAGTTGTATTGTTTCACTTGACCTTTGTTGTATTAACTTAATTGTGGAATTGAATAGTTTTATACTCATAACTGCACTTGTTTTCATTGAAGTTAACATCCTTAACTACACACTTTGCTAGTTGTAATGTTTCACTTGACTTATTTGTATTAACTTAATTGTGGAATTGAATAGTTTTATACCCATAACTGCACTTGTTAACATGGAAATCAAGATCCAAAGCTACTCACTTTGCTAGCTGTAATATTTCACTTTACCATCGTTGCATTTACTTAATTTGAGTAATTGAAGAGTTTTGTACCCATAACTGCACTTGTTTACATTTAATTTAACATCCTTCACTACACATATTGCTAGTTGTAAAGTTTGACTTTACCATTGTTGCATTTACGTAATTCGTTAAATTGAAGAGTTTTTATACCCATAAGTGCACTTGTTTCTATTGAAATTAACATCCTTACCTACACATTTTGCTAGTTGTTTTGTTTCACTTGACCTTTGTTGTATTAACTTCATTGTGGAATTGAATAGTTTTATACCCATAACTCGCTTGTTTCCATTGAAGTTAACATCCTTAACTACACACTTTGCTAGTTGTAATGTTTCACTTGACCTTTGTTGTATTAACTTAGTTGTGGGATTGAATAGTTTTATACCCATAACTGCACTTGTTTACATGGAATTTAACATCCTTACCTACAAACTTTGCTAGTTGTAATGTTTCACTTTACCTTTGTTGCATTTACGTATTTCGTGAAATTGAAGAGTTTTGTACCCATAACTGCACTTGTTTCCATTGAAATCAACATCCTTACCTACACTCTTTGCTAGTTGTAATGTTTCACTTTACCTTTGTTTCTTTTACTTAATTCGTTAAATTGAAGAGTTTTTATACCCATAACTGCACTTGTTTACATTGAAATTAACATCCCGAACAATACACTTTACTAGTTGTAATGTTTTACTTTGTTTTTGTTGCATTTACTTAATTCGTTAAATTGAAGACTTTTTATACCCATAACTACACTTGGTTACATGGAAATTAACATCCTTACCTACAAACTTTGCTTGTTGTAAAGTTTCACTTGACCTTCGTTAAATGGAAGAGTTTTTATACCCATAACTGCACTTGTTTTGATAGAAATTAACATCCCTAACTATACACTTAGCTAGTTGTAATGTTTCACTTTACCTTTGTTTCTTTTAGTTAATTCGTTAAATTGAAGAGTTTTTATACCCATAACTGCACTTGTTTACATGGAAATTAATATCCCGAACTATACAATTTACTAGTTGTAATGTTTTACTTTGTGTTTGTTGCATTTAGTTAATTCGTTAAATTGAAGACTTTTTCTACCCATAACTACACTTGGTTACATGGAAATTAACATCCCTAACTTTAGACTTTTCTAGTTGTAATGTTTCACTTTACCTTTGTTCCATTTACTTAATTCGCTAAATTGAAGAGTTTTTATACCCATAGCTGCACTTGTTTACATTGAAATTAACATCCTTTACTACACATACTGCTAGTTGTAATGTTTCACTTCACCTTTGTTGCATTTACTTAATTCGTTAAATTGAAGAGTTTTTATACCCATAACTGCACTTGTTTACATGGAAATTAACATCTTTAACTACACACTTTGCTAGTTGTAATGTTTCACTTTACCATTGTTGCATTTACGTAATTCGTTAAATTGAAGAGTTTTTATACCCATAAGTGCACTTGTTTACATGAAAATTAACATCCTTACCTACACACTTTGCTAGTTGTAATGTTTCACTTGACTTTTGTTGTATTAACTTAATTGTGGAATTGAATAGTTTTATACCCATAACTGCACTTGTTTACATGGAAATTAACATCCTTAACTACACATTTTGCTAGTTGTAATGTTTCACTTTACCATTGTTGCATTTACTTAATTGTAAAATTGAATAGTTTTTATACCCATAACTGCACTTGTTTACATGGAAATTGACATCTTTAACTACACACTTTGCTAGTTGTAACGTTTCACTTTTCCATTGTTGCATTTTCGTAATTCGTTAAATTGAAGAGTTTTTATACCCATAAGTGCACTTATTTACATGGAATTTAACATCCTTACCTACACACTTTGCTAGCTGTAATGTTTTACTTTACCATTGTTGCATTTACTTAATTCGTTAAATTGAAAAGTTTTTATACCTATAACTGCACTTGTTTCTTTTGAAATTAACATCCTTACCTACACACTTTGCTAGTTGTATTGTTTCATTTGACCTTTGTTGTATTAACTTAATTGTGGAATTGAATAGTTTTATACTCATAACTGCACTTGTTTTCATTGAAGTTAACATCCTTAACTACACACTTTGCTAGTTGTAATGTTTCACTTGACTTATTTGTATTAACTTAATTGTGGAATTGAATAGTTTAATACCCATAACTGCACTTGTTAACATGGAAATCAAGATCCTAAGCTACTCACTTTGCTAGCTGTAATATTTCACTTTACCATCGTTGCATTTACTTAATTTGAGTAATTGAAGAGTTTTGTACCCATAACTGCACTTGTTTACATTTAATTTAACATCCTTCACTACACATATTGCTAGTTGTAAAGTTTGACTTTACCGTTATTGCATTTACTTAATTCGTTATATTAAAGAGTTTTTATACCCATAACTGCACTTGTTTACATGGATATTAACATCTCTAACTATACACTTTATTAGTTGTAATGTTTTACTTTGTATTTGTTGCATTTACTTAAATCGTTAAGTTAAAGACTTTTTATACCCATAACTGCACTTGTTTCCATGGAAATTAACATCTTTACCTACACACTTTGCTAGTTGTAATGTTTCACTTGACCTTTGTTAAATTGAAGAGTTTTTATACCCATAACTGCACTTGTTTACATAGAAATTAACATCCCTAACTTTACACTTTTCTAGTTGTAAAGTTTCACTTTACCTTTATTGCATTTACTTAATTCATTATATTGAAGAGTTTTTATACCCATAACTGCACTTGTTTACATGGATATTAACATCTCTAACTATACACTTTACTAGTTGTAATGTTTTACTTGACATTTGTTGTATTAACTTAATTGTAAAATTGAATAGTTTTTATACCCATAACTGCACTTGTTTACATGGAAATTAACATCTTTAACTACACAGTTTGCTAGTTGTAATGTTTCACTTTACCATTGTTGCATTTACGTAATTCGTTAAATTGAAGAGTTTTTATACCCATAAGTGCACTTGTTTACATGGAAATTAACATCTTTAACTACACAGTTTGCTAGTTGTAATGTTTCACTTTACCATTGTTGCATTTACGTAATTCGTTAAATTGAAGAGTTTTTATACCCATAAGTGCACTTGTTTCTATTGAAATTAACATCCTTACCTACACATTTTGCTAGTTGTTTTGTTTCACTTGACCTTTGTTGTATTAACTTCATTGTGGAATTGAATAGTTTTATACCCATAACTGCACTTGTTTCCATTGAAGTTAACATCCTTAACTACACACTTTGCTAGTTGTTATTTTTCACTTGACCTTTGTTGTATTAACTTAGTTGTGGGATTGAATAGTTTTATACCCATAACTGCACTTGTTTACATGGAATTTAACATCCTTACCTACAAACTTTGCTAGTTGTAATGTTTCACTTTACCTTTGTTGCATTTACGTATTTCGTGAAATTGAAGAGTTTTGTACCCATAACTGCACTTGTTTCCATTGAAATCAACATCCTTACCTACACTCTTTGCTAGTTGTAATGTTTCACTTTACCTTTGTTTCTTTTACTTAATTCGTTAAATTGAAGAGTTTTTATACCCATAACTGCACTTGTTTACATTGAAATTAACATCCCGAACAATACACTTTACTAGTTGTAATGTTTTACTTTGTTTTTGTTGCATTTACTTAATTCGTTAAATTGAAGACTTTTTATACCCATAACTACACTTGGTTACATGGAAATTAACATCCTTACCTACAAACTTTGCTTGTTGTAAAGTTTCACTTGACCTTCGTTAAATGGAAGAGTTTTTATACCCATAACTGCACTTGTTTTGATAGAAATTAACATCCCTAACTATACACTTAGCTAGTTGTAATGTTTCACTTTACCTTTGTTTCTTTTAGTTAATTCGTTAAATTGAAGAGTTTTTATACCCATAACTGCACTTGTTTACATGGAAATTAATATCCCGAACTATACAATTTACTAGTTGTAATGTTTTACTTTGTGTTTGTTGCATTTAGTTAATTCGTTCAATTGAAGAGTTTTTATACCTATAACTGTACTTGTTTCCATCGAAATTAACATCTTTAACTACACACTTTGCTATACTTGTTTCCATCGAAATTAACATCTTTAACTACACACTTTGCTAGTTGTAATGTTTCACTTGACCTTTGTTGTATTAACTTAATTGTGGAATTGAATAGTTTTTATACCCATAACTGCACTTGTTTACATGGAAATTAACATCTTTAACTACACACTTTGCTGGTTGTAATGTTTCACTTTACCATTGTTGCATTTACGTAATTCGTTAAATTGAAGAGTTTTTATACCCATAAGTGCACTTGTTTACATGAAAATTAACATCCTTACCTACACACTTTGCTAGCTGTAATGTTTCACTTTACCATTGTTATATTTACTTAATTCGTTCAATTGAAGAGTTTTTATACCTATAACTGTACTTGTTTCCATCGAAATTAACATCTTTAACTACACACTTTGGTAGTTGTAATGTTTCACTTGACCTTTGTTGTATTAACTTAATTGTGGAATTGAATAGTTTTATACCCATAACTGCACTTGTTTACATGGAAATTAACATCCTTAACTACACATTTTGCTAGTTGTAATGTTTCACTTTACCATTGTTGCATTTACTTAATTGTAAAATTGAATAGTTTTTATACCCATAACTGCACTTGTTTACATGGAAATTGACATCTTTAACTACACAGTTTGCTAGTTGTAATGTTTCACTTTTCCATTGTTGCATTTTCGTAATTCGTTAAATTGAAGAGTTTTTATACCTATAACTGCACTTGTTTCTATTGAAATTAACATCCTTACCTACACACTTTGCTAGTTGTATTGTTTCACTTGACCTTTGTTGTATTAACTTAATTGTGGAATTGAATAGTTTTATACTCATAACTGCACTTGTTTTCATTGAAGTTAACATCCTTAACTACACACTTTGCTAGTTGTAATGTTTCACTTGACTTATTTGTATTAACTTAATTGTGGAATTGAATAGTTTTATACCCATAACTGCACTTGTTAACATGGAAATCAAGATCCTAAGCTACTCACTTTGCTAGCTGTAATATTTCACTTTACCATCGTTGCATTTACTTAATTTGAGTAATTGAAGAGTTTTGTACCCATAACTGCACTTGTTTACATTTAATTTAACATCCTTCACTACACATATTGCTAGTTGTAAAGTTTGACTTTACCGTTATTGCATTTACTTAATTCGTTATATTGAAGAGTTTTTATACCCATAACTGCACTTGTTTACATGGATATTAACATCTCTAACTATACACTTTATTAGTTGTAATGTTTTACTTTGTATTTGTTGCATTTACTTAAATCGTTAAATTAAAGACTTTTTATACCCATAACTGCACTTGTTTCCATGGAAATTAACATCTTTACCTACACACTTTGCTAGTTGTAATGTTTCACTTGACCTTTGTTAAATTGAAGAGTTTTTATACCCATAACTGCACTTGTTTACATAGAAATTAACATCCCTAACTATACACTTTTCTAGTTGTAAAGTTTCACTTTACCTTTATTGCATTTACTTAATTCATTATATTGAAGAGTTTTTATACCCATAACTGCACTTGTTTACATGGATATTAACATCTCTAACTATACACTTTACTAGTTGTAATGTTTTACTTGACATTTGTTGTATTAACTTAATTGTAAAATTGAATAGTTTTTATACCCATAACTGCACTTGTTTACATGGAAATTAACATCTTTAACTACACAGTTTGCTAGTTGGAATGTTTCACTTTACCATTGTTGCATTTACGTAATTCGTTAAATTGAAGAGTTTTTATACCCATAAGTGCACTTGTTTCTATTGAAATTAACATCCTTACCTACACATTTTGCTAGTTGTTTTGTTTCACTTGACCTTTGTTGTATTAACTTCATTGTGGAATTGAATAGTTTTATACCCATAACTGCACTTGTTTCCATTGAAGTTAACATCCTTACCTACAAACTTTGCTAGTTGTAATGTTTCACTTTACCTTTGTTGCATTTACGTATTTCGTGAAATTGAAGAGTTTTGTACCCATAACTGCACTTGTTTCCATTGAAATCAACATCCTTACCTACACTCTTTGCTAGTTGTAATGATTCACTTTACCTTTGTTTCTTTTACTTAATTCGTTAAATTGAAGAGTTTTTATACCCATAACTGCACTTGTTTACATTGAAATTAACATCCCGAACAATACACTTTACTAGTTGTAATGTTTTACTTTGTTTTTGTTGCATTTACTTAATTCGTTAAATTGAAGACTTTTTATACCCATAACTACACTTGGTTACATGGAAATTAACATCCTTACCTACAAACTTTGCTTATTGTAAAGTTTCACTTGACCTTCGTTAAATGGAAGAGTTTTTATACCCATAACTGCACTTGTTTTGATAGAAATTAACATCCCTAACTATACACTTAGCTAGTTGTAATGTTTCACTTTACCTTTGTTTCTTTTACTTAATTCGTTAAATTGAAGAGTTTTTATACCCATAACTGCACTTGTTTACATGGAAATTAATATCCCGACCTATACAATTTACTAGTTGTAATGTTTTACTTTGTGTTTGTTGCATTTAGTTAATTCGTTAAATTGAAGACTTTTTCTACCCATAACTACACTTGGTTACATGGAAATTAACATCCCTAACTACAGACTTTTCTAGTTGTAATGTTTCACTTTACCTTTGTTCCATTTACTTAATTCGCTAAATTGAAGAGTTTTATACCCAAAACTGCACTTGTTTACATGGAAAATAACATCCTTAACTACACAATTTGCTAGTTGTAATGTTTCACTTTACCATTGTTGCATTTACTTAATTCGTTAAATTGAAGAGTTTTTATACCCATAACTGCACTTGTTTACATGGAAATTAACATCTTTAACTACACACTTTGCTAGTTGTAATGTTTCACTTTACCATTGTTGCATTTACGTAATTCGTTAAATTGAAGAGTTTTTTTACCTATAACTGCACTTGTTTACATGAAAATTAACATCCTTACCTACACACTTTGCTAGCTGTAATGTTTCACTTTACCATTGTTATATTTACTTAATTGTGGAATTGAATAGTTTTATACCCATAACTGCACTTGTTTACATTTAATTTAACATCCTTCACTACACATATTGCTAGTTGTAAAGTTTGACTTTACCTTTATTGCATTTACTTAATTCGTTCAATTGAAGAGTTTTGTACCCATAACTGCACTTGCTTACATTTAATTTAACATCTTTCACTACACATATTGCTAGTTGTAAAGTTTGACTTTACATTTATTGCATTTACTTAATTCGTTATATTGAAGAGTTTTTATACCCATAACTGCACTTGTTTACATTGATATTAACATCCTTCACTACACATACTGCTAGTTGTAATGTTTCACTTCACCTTTGTTGCATTTACTTAATTCGTTAAATTGAAGAGTTTTTATACCCATAACTGCACTTGTTTACATGGAAATTAACATCTTTAACTACACACTTTGCTAGTTGTAATGTTTCACTTTACCATTGTTGCATTTACGTAATTCGTTAAATAGAAGAGTTTTTATACCCATAAGTGCACTTGTTTACATGAAAATTAACATCCTTACCTACACACTTTGCTAGCTGTAATGTTTCACTTTACCATTGTTGCATTTACTTAATTCGTTAAATTGAAGAGTTTTTATACCCAAAACTGCACTTGTTTACATTGAAATTAACATCCTTAACTACACACTTTGCTACTTGTAATGTTTCACTTTACCTTTGTTGCATTTACGTAATTCTTGAAATTGAAGATTTTTATACCCATAACTGCACTTGTTAACGTGGAAATCAACATCCTAAGCTACTCACTTTGCTAGCTGTAATATTTCACTTTACCATTGTTGCATTTACTTAATTCGTTAAATTGAAGATTTTTTATACCCATAACTGCACTTGTTTCCATCGAAATTAACATCCTTAACTACATACTTTGCTAGTTGTAATGTTTCACTTGACCTTTGTTGTATCAACTTAATTGTGGAATTGAATAGTTTTATACCCATAACTGCACTTGTTTACATGGAAATTAACATCCTTAACTACACAATTTGCTAGTTGTAATGTTTCACTTTACCATTGTTGCATTTACTTAATTCGTTAAATTGAAGAGTTTTTATACCCATAACTGCACTTGTTTACATTGAAATTAACATCTTTACCTACACACTTTGCTAGTTGTAATGTTTCACTTTACCTTTGTTGCATTTACGTAATTCTTGAAATTGAAGATTTTTATACCCATAACTGCACTTGTTAACATGGAAATCAACATCCTAAGCTACTCACTTTGCTAGCTGTAATATTTCACTTTACCATTGTTGCATTTACTTAATTCGTTAAATTGAAGAGTTTTTATACCCATAACTGCACTTGTTTCCATCGAAATTAACATCCATAACTACACACTTTGCTAGTTGTAATGTTTCACTTGACCTTTGTTGTATCAACTTAATTGTGGAATTGAATAGTTTTATACCCATAACTGCACTTGTTTGCATGGAAATTAACATCCTTAACTACACAATTTGCTAGTTGTAATTTTTCACTTTACCATTGTTGCATTTACTTAATTCGTTAAATTGAAGAGTTTTTATACCTATAACTGCACTTGTTTACATGGAAATTAACATCCTAACCTACTCACTTTGCTAGCTGTAATATTTCACTTTAACATTGTTGCATTTACTTAATTCGTTAAATTAAAGAGTTTTTATTCCCATAACTGCACTTGTTTCCATCGAAATTAACATCCTTAACTACACACTTTGCTAGTAATAATGTTTCACTTTACCTTTGTTGTATTAAATTAATTGTGGAATTGAATAGTTTTATACCCATAACTGCACTTGTTTACATAGAAATTAACATCCTTACCTACACACTTTGCTAGTTGTAATGTTTCACTTTACCTTTGTTGCATTTACATAATTCTTGAAATTGAAGATTTTTATACCCATAACTGCACTTGTTAACATGGAAATCAACATCCTAAGCTACTCACTTTGCTAGCTGTAATATTTCACTCTACCATTGTTGCATTTACTTAATTCATTAAATTGAAGAGTTTTTATACCCATAACTGCACTTGTTTCCATCGAAATTAACATCCTTAACTACACACTTTGCTAGTTTTAATCTTTCACTTGACCTTTGTTGTATTAACTTAATTGTGGAATTGAATAGTTTTATACCCTTAACTGCACTTGTTCACATGGAAATTAACATCCTTAACTACACATTTTGCTAGTTGTAATGTTTCACTTTACCATTGTTGCATTTACTTAATTCGTTAAATTGAAGAGTTTTTATACCCATAACTGCCCTTGTATACATGGAAATTAACATCCTTAACTACACAATTTGCTAGTTGTAATGTTTTACTTTACAATTGTTGCATTTACTTAATTCGTTAAATTGAAGAGTTTTTATACCCATAACTGCACTTGTTTACATGGAAATTAACATCCTTACTTACATACTTTGCTAGTTGTAATGTTTCACTTTACCATTGTTGCATTTACTTAATTCGTTAAATTGAAGAGTTTTTATACCCATAACTGCACTTGTTTACATTGAAATTAACATCCTTACCTACACACTTTGCTACTTGTAATGTTTCACTTTACCTTTGTCGCATTTACGTAATTCTTGAAATTGAAGATTTTTATACCCATACCTGCACTTGTTAACATGGAAATCAACATCCTAAGCTACTCACTTTGCTAGCTGTAATATTTCACTTTACCATTGTTGCATTTACTTAATTCGTTAAATTGAAGAGCTTTTCTACCCATAACTGCACTTGTTTCCATCGAAATTAACATCCTTAACTACACACTTCGCTAGTTGTAATGTTTCACTTGACCTTTGTTGTACCAACTTAATTGTGGAATTAAATAGTTTTATACCCATAACTGCACTTTTTTGCATGGAAATTAACATCCTTAACTACACAATTTGCTAGTTGTAATGTTTCACTTTACCATTGTTGCATTTACTTAATTCGTTAAATTGAAGAGTTTTTATACCCATAACTGCACTTGTTTACATGGAAATTAACATCCTAACCTACTCACTTTGCTAGCTGTAATATTTCACTTTAACATTGTTGCATTTACTTAATTCGTTAAATTAAAGAGTTTTTATACCCATAACTGCACCTTTTTCCATCGAAATTAACATCCTTAACTACACACTTTGCTAGTAGTAATGTTTCACTTGACCTTTGTTGTATTAACTTAATTGTGGAATTGAATAGTTTTATACCCATAACTGCCCTTGTTTACATGGAAATTAACATCCTTAACTACACAATTTGCTAGTTGTAATGTTTCACTTTACCATTGTTGCATTTACTTAAATCGTTAAATTGAAGATTTCTATACCCATGACTGCACTTGTTAACATGGAAATCAACATCCTAAGCTACTCACTTTGCTAGCTGTAATATTTCACTTTACCATTGTTGCATTTACTTTATTCATTAAATTGAAGAGTTTTTATACCCATAACTGCACTTGTTTCCATCGAAATTAACATCCTTAACTACACACTTTGCTAGTTGTAATGTTTCACTTGAACTTTGTTGTATTAACTTAATTGTGGAATTGAATAGTTTTATACCCATAACTGCACTTGTTTACATGGAAATTAATATCCTTAACTACACATTTTGCTAGTTGTAATGTTTCACTTTACCATTGTTGCATTTACTTAATTCGTTAAATTGAAGAGTTTTTATACCCATAACTGCCCTTGTTTACATGGAAATTAACATCCTTAACTACACAATTTGCTAGTTGTAATATTTTACTTTACCATTGTTGCATTTACTTGATTCGTTAAATTGAAGAGTTTTTATACCCATAACTGCACTTGTTTACATGGAAATTAACATCCTTACCTACACACTTTGCTAGTTGTAATGTTTCACTTTACCATTGTTGCATTTACATAATTCGTTAAATTGAAGAGTTTTTATACCCATAACTGCACTTGTTTACATTGAAATTAACATCCTTACCCACACACTTTGCTACTTGTAATGTTTCACTTTACCTTTGTTGCATTTAGCTAATTCTTGAAATTGAAGATTTTTATACCCATAACTGCACTTGTTAACATGGAAATCAACATCCTAAGCTACTCATTTTGCTAGCTGTAATATTTCACTTTACCATTGTTGCATTTACTTAATTCGTTAAATTGAAGAGTTTTTATACCCATAACTGCACTTGTTTCCATCGAAATTAACATCCTTAACTACACACTTTGCTAGTTGTAATGTTTCACTTTACCTTTGTTGCATTTACATAATTCTTGAAATTAAGATTTTTATACCCATAACTGCACTTGTTAACATGGATATCAACATCCTAAGCTACTCACTTTGCTAGCTGTAATATTTCACTCTACCATTGTTGCATTTACTTAATTCATTAAATTGAAGAGTTTTTATACCCATAACTGCACTTGTTTCCATCGAAATTAACATCCTTACCTTTACACTTTGCTAGTTGTAATGTTTCTTTTAACCTTTGTTGTATTAACTTAATTGTGGAATTGAATAGTTTTATACCCATAACTGCACTTGTTTACATGGAAATTAACATCCTAAACTACATACTTTGCTAGTTGTAAAGTTTGACTTTATCTTTCTTGCATTTACTTAATTCGTTAAATTGAAGAGTTTTTATACCCATAACTGCACTTGTTTACATGGAAATTAAGATCCTTACCTACAAACTTTGCTAGTTGTAATGTTTCACTTTACCATTGTTGCATTTACTTAATTCGTTAAATTGAAGAGTTTTTATAACCATGACTGCACTTGTTTCCATTGAAATTAACATTCTTATATACACTCTTTGCTAGTTGTAATGTTTCACTTGACCTTTGTTGTATTAACTTAGTTGTGGAATTGAATAGTTTTATACCCATAACTGCACATGTTAACATGTAAATTAGCATCCTTAACTATACACTTTACTAGTTGTAAAGTTTGACTTTATCTTTCTTGCATTTACTTGAATCGTCAAATTGAAGAGTTTTTATACCCATAACTGCACTTGTTTACATGAAAATAAACGTCCTTACCTACAAACTTTGCTTGTTGTAATGTTTTACTTTACCTTTGTTGCATTTACGTAATTCTTGAAATTGAAGAGCTTTATACCCATAACTGCACTTGTTAACATGGAAATCAACATCCTAAAGTACTCATTTTGCTAGCTGTAATATTTCACTTTACCATTGTTGCATTTACTTAATTCCTAAAATTGAAGAGTTTTTATACCCATAACTACACTTGTTTCCATTGAAATTAACATCCTTACCTACAAACTTTGCTAGTTGTAATGTTTCACTTTACCTTTGTTGCATTTACGTAATTCGTGAAATTGAAGAGTTTTATACCCATAACTGCACTTGTTAACATGGAAATCAACATCCTAAGCTACTCACTTTGCTAGCTGTAATATTTCACTTTATCATTGTTGCATTTACTTAATTCCTAAAATTGAAGAGTTTTTATACCCATAACTGCACTTGTTTCCATTGAAATTAACATCCTTACCTACACACTTTGCTAGTTGTAATGTTTCACTTGACCTTTGTTGTATTAACTTAATTGTGGAATTGAATAGTTTTATACCCATAACTGCACTTGTTTACATGGAAATTAACATCCTTAACTTTACACTTTGCTAGTTGTAATGTTTCACTTGACCTTTGTTGCATTTACGTAATTCGTGAAATTGAGGAGTTTTATACCCATAATTGCACTTGTTAACATAGAAATCAACATCCTAAGCTACTCACTTTGCTAGCTGTAATATTTCACTTTACCATTGTTGCATTTACTTAATTCCTAAAATTGAAGAGTTTTTATACCCATAACTACACTTGTTTCCATGGAAATTAACATCCTTACCTACAAACTTTGCTAGTTGTAATGTTTCACTTTACTTTTGTTGCATTTACGTAATTCGTGAAATTTAAGAGTTTTATACCCATAACTGCACTTCTTAACATGGAAATCAACATCCTAACCTACTCACTTTGCTAGCTGTAATATTTCACTTTACCATTGTTGCATTTACTTAATTCGTTAAATTTAAGTGTTTTTATACCCATAACTGCACTTGTTTCCATCGAAATTAACATCCTTACATACACACTTTGCTAGTTGTAATGTTTCACTTGACCTTTGTTGTATTAACTTAATTCTTGAATTGAATAGTTTTATACCTATAACTGCACTTGTTTACATGAAAATTAACATCCTTACCTACAAACTTTGCTAGTTGTAATGTTTCACTTTACCTTTGTTGCATTTACGTAATTCGTGAAATTGAAGAGTTTTATACCCATAACTGCACTTGTTAACATGGGAATCAATATCCTAACCTACTCATTTTGCTAGCTGTAATATTTCACTTTACCATTGTTGCATTTACTTAATTCGTTAAATTGAAGTGTTTTTATACCCATAACTGCACTTGTTTCAATCGAAATTAACATCCTTAACTACACACTTTGCTAGTTGTAATGTTTCACTTGACCTTTGTTGTATTAACTTAATTGTGGAATTGAATAGTTTTAGACCTATAACTGCACTTGTTTACATGGAAATTAACATCCTTAACTATACACTTTGCTAGTTGTAATGTTTCACTTAACCTTTCTTGCTTTTACTTAACTCGTTAAATTGAAGAGTTTTTATACCCAAAACTGCACTTGTTTACATGGAAATTAACATCCTTACCTACAAACTTTGCTAGTTGTAATGTTTCACTTTACCTTTGTTGCATTTACGTAATTCTTGAAATTGAAGAGTTTTTATACCCATAACTACACTTGTTTCCATGGAAATTAACATCCTTACCTACAAACTTTGCTAGTTGTAATGTTTTACTTTACCTTTGTTGCATTTACGTAATTCTTGAAATTGAAGAGTTTTTATACCCATAACTACACTTGTTTCCATGGAAATTAACATCCTTACCTACAAACTTTGCTAGTTGTAATGTTTCACTTTACCTTTGTTGCATTTACGTAATTCGTGAAATTGAAGAGTTTTATACCAATAACTGCACTTGTTAACATGGAAATCAACATCCTAAGCTACTCACTTTGCTAGCTGTAATATTTCACTTTACCATTGTTGCATTTACTTAATTCCTTAATATTGAAGAGTTTTATACCCATAACTGCACTTGTAAACATTGAAGTTAACATCCTTACCTTTACACTTTGCTAGTTGTAATGTTTCACTTGACCTTTGTTTTATTAACTTAATTGTGGAATTGAATAGTTTTATACCCATAACTGCACTTGTTTCCATTGAAGTTAACATCCTTACCTACACACTTTGCTAGTTGTAATGTTTCACTTTAACTTTGTTGCATTTACGTAATTCGTGAAATTGAAGAGTTTTATACCCATAACTGCACTTGTTAACATGGAAATCAACATCCTAAGCTAGTCTATTTGGTAGCTGTATTATTTCACTTTACCATTGTTGCATTTACTTAATTCGTTAAATTGAAGAGTTTTAATACCCATAACTCTACTTGTTTCTATTGAAGTTAACATCCTTACCTACACACTTTGCTAGTTGTAATGTTTCACTTCACCTTTGTTGTATTAACTTAATTGTGGAATTGAATAGTTTTATAACCATAACTGCAGTTGTTTACATAGAAATTAACATCCTTAACTATTCATTTTGCTAGTTGTAATGTTTCACTTTACCATTGTTGCATTTACTTAATTCGTTAAATTGATGAGTTTTTATACCAATAACTGCACTTGTTTCCATTGAAATTAACATCCTTACCTACACACTTTGCTAGTTGAAATGTTTCTTTTAACCTTTGTTGTATTAACTTAATTGTGGAATTGAATAGTTTTATACCCATAACTGCACTTGTTTACATGGAAATTAACATCCTAAACTACATACTTTGCTAGTTGTAAAGTTTGACTTTATCTTTCTTGCATTTACTTAATTCGTTAAATTGAACAGTTTTTATACCCATAGCTGCACTTGTTTCCATTGAAATTAACATCCTTACCTACACACTTTGCTAGTTGTAATGTTTCACTTTACCTTTGTTGCATTTACGTAATTCGTGAAATTGAAGAGTTTTATACCCATAACTGCACTTGTTAACATGGAAATCAACATCCTAAGCTACTCACTTTGCTAGCTGTAATATTTCACTTTACCATTGTTGCATTTACTTATTTCGTTAAATTGAAGACTTTTTACACCCATAACTACACTTGTTTCCATGGAAATTAGCATCCTTACCTACAAACTTTGCTAGTTGTAATGTTTCACTTTACCTTTGTTGTATTAACTTAAATGTGGAATTGAATAGTTTTATACCTATAACTGCACTTGTTTACATGGAAATTAACATCCTTAACTAAACACTTTGCTAGTTGTAATGTTTCACTTGACCTTTCTTGCATTTACTTAACTCGTTAAATTGAAGAGTTTTTATACCCAAAACTGCACTTGTTTACATGGAAATTAACATCTTTACCTACAAACTTTGCTAGTTGTAATGTTTCACTTTACCTTTGTTGCATTTACGTAATTCGTGAAATTGAAGAGTTTTATACCCATAACTGCACTTGTTAACATGGGAATCAACATCCTAACCTACTCATTTTTCTAGCTGTAATATTTCACTTTACCATTGTTGCATTTACTTAATTCGTTAAATTGAAGTGTTTTTATACCCATAACTGCACTTGTTTCAATCGAAATTAACATCCTTACATACACACTTTGCTAGTTGTAATGTTTCACTTGACCTTTGTTGTATTAACTTAATTGTGGAATTGAATAGTTTTAGACCTATAACTGCACTTGTTTACATGGAAATTAACATCCTGAACTATACACTTTGCTAGTTGTAATGTTTCACTTGACCTTTCTTGCTTTTACTTAACTCGTTAAATTGAAGAGTTTTTATACCCAAAACTGCACTTGTTTACATGGAAATTAACATCCTTACCTACAAACTTTGCTAGTTGTAATGTTTCACTTTACCTTTGTTGCATTTACGTAATTCTTGAAATTGAAGAGTTTTTATACCCATAACTACACTTGTTTCCATGGAAATTAACATCCTTACCTACAAACTTTGCTAGTTGTAATGTTTTACTTTACCTTTGTTGCATTTACGTAATTCTTGAAATTGAAGAGTTTTTATACCCGTAACTACACTTGTTTCCATGGAAATTAACATCCTTACCTACAAACTTTGCTAGTTGTAATGTTTCACTTTACCTTTGTTGCATTTACGTAATTCGTGAAATTGAAGAGTTTTATACCAATAACTGCACTTGTTAACATGGAAATCAACATCCTAAGCTACTCACTTTGCTAGCTGTAATATTTCACTTTACCATTGTTGCATTTACTTACTTCGTTAAATTGAAGACTTTTTACACCCATAACTACACTTGTTTCCATGGAAATTAGCATCCTTACCTACAAACTTTGCTAGTTGTAATGTTTCACTTTACCTTTGTTGCATTTACTTACTTCGTTAAATTGAAGACTTTTTACACCCATAACTGCACTTCTTTACATGGAAATTAACATCCTTAACTATACACTTTGCTAGTTGTAATGTTTCACTTGACCTTTCTTGCATTTACTTAACTCGTTAAATTGAAGAGTTTTTATACCCAAAACTGCACTTGTTTCCATTGAAATTAACATCCTTACCTACACACTTTGCTAGTTGTAATGTTTCACTTTAACTTTGTTGCATTTACGTAATTCGTGAAATTGAAGAGTTTTATACTCATAATTGCACTTGTTAACATGGAAATCAACATCCTAAGCTACTCACTTTGCTAGCTGTAATATTTCACTTTACCATTGTTGCATTTACTTAATTCCTAAAATTGAAGAGTTTTTATACCCATAACTACACTTGTTTCCATGGAAATTAACATCCTTACCTACAAACTTTGCTAGTTGTAATGTTTCACTTTACCTTTGTTGCATTTACGTAATTCGTGAAATTTAAGAGTTTTATACCCATAACTGCACTTCTTAACATGGAAATCAACATCCTAACCTACTCACTTTGCTAGCTGTAATATTTCACTTTACCATTGTTGCATTTACTTAATTCGTTAAATTTAAGTGTTTTTATACCCATAACTGCACTTGTTTCAATCGAAATTAACATCCTTACATACACACTTTGCTAGTTGTAATGTTTCACTTGACCTTTGTTGTATTAACTTAATTGTGGAATTGAATAGTTTTAGACCTATAACTGCACTTGTTTACATGGAAATTAACATCCTTAACTATACACTTTGCTAGTTGTAATGTTTCACTTGACCTTTCTTGCTTTTACTTAACTCGTTAAATTGAAGAGTTTTTATACCCAAAACTGCACTTGTTTACATGGAAATTAACATCCTTACCTACAAACTTTGCTAGTTGTAATGTTTCACTTTACCTTTGTTGCATTTACGTAATTCGTGAAATTGAAGAGTTTTATACCCATAGCTGCCCTTGTTAACATGGAAATCAACATCCTAAGCTACTCACTTTGCTAGCTGTAATGTTTCACTTTACCATTGTTGCATTTACTTAATTCGTTAAATTTAAGTGTTTTTATACCCATAACTGCACTTGTTTCAATCGAAATTAATATCCTTACATACACATATTGCTAGTTGTAATGTTTCACTTGACCTTTGTTGTATTAACTTAATTGTGGAATTGAATAGTTTTATACCTATAACTGCACTTGTTTACATGGAAATTAACATCCTTAACTATACACTTTGCTAGTTGTAATGTTTCACTTGACCTTTCTTGCATTTACTTAACTCGTTAAATTGAAGAGTTTTTATACCCAAAACTGCACTTGTTTACATGGAAATTAACATCCTTACCTACAAACTTTGCTACTTGTAATGTTTCACTTTACCTTTGTTGCATTTACGTAATTCGTGATATTGAAGAGTTTTATACCCATAACTGCCCTTGTTAACATGGAAATCAACATCCTAACCTACTCACTTTGCTAGCTGTAATATTTCCCTTTACCATTGTTGCATTTACTTAATTCGTTAAATTGAAGAGTTTTTATACCCATAACTACACTTGTTTCCATTGAAATTAACATCCTTACCTACACACTTTGTTAGCTGTAATGTTTCTTTTAACCGTTGTTGTATTAACTTAATTGTGGAAGTGAATAGTTTTATACCTATAACTGCACTTGTTTACATGGAAATTAACATCCTTACCTACAAACTTTGCTAGTTGTAATGTTTCACTTTACCTTTGTTGCATTTACGTAATTCGTGAAATTGAAGAGTTTTATACCCATAGCTGCCCTTGTTAACATGGAAATCAACATCCTAAGCTACTCACTTTGCTAGCTGTAATGTTCCACTTGACCTTTCTTGCATTTACTTAATTCGTTAAATTGAAGAGTTTTATACCCATAACTGCACTTGTTTCCATAGAAATTAACATCCTTACGTACACACTTTGCTAGCTGTAATGTTTCTTTTATTCTTTGTTGTATTAACTTAATTGTGGAATTGAATAGTTTTATACCCATAACTGCACTTGTTTACATAGAAATTAACATCCTTAACTATACACTTTGCTAGTTGTAATGTTTCACTTGACCTTTCTTGCATTTACTTAACTCGATAAATTGAAGAGTTTTTATACCCAAAACTGCACTTGTTTCCATAGAAATTAACATCCTTACCTACACACTTTGATAGCTGTAATGTTTCTTTTAACCTTTGTTGCATTAACCTAATTGTGGAATTGAATAGTTTTATACCCATAACTGCACTTGTTTACATTGAAATTAACATCCTTAACTATACACTTTGCTAGTTGTAATGTTTCACTTGACCTTTCTTGCATTTACTTAACTCGTTAAATTGAAGAGTTTTTATACCCATAACTGCACTTGTTTCCATCGAAATTAACATCCTTACATACACACTTTGCTAGTTGTAATGTTTCACTTGACCTTTGTTGTATTAACTTAATTGTGGAATTGAATAGTTTTATACCTATAACTGCACTTGTTTACATGGAAATTAACATCCTTACCTACAAACTTTGCTAGTTGTAATGTTTCACTTTACCTTTGTTGCATTTACGTAATTCGTGAAATTGAAGATTTTTATACCAATAACTGCACTTGTTAACATGGAAATCAACATCCTAACCTACTCATTTTGCTAGCTGCATTATTTCACTTTACCATTGTTGCATTTACTTAATTCATTAAATTGAAGAGTTTTAATACCCATAACTGTACTTGTTTCTATTGAAGTTAACATCCTTACCTACACACTTTGCTAGTTGTAATGTTTCACTTGACCTTTGTTGTATTAACTTAATTGTGGAATTGAATAGTTTTATACCTATAACTACACTTGTTTACATGGAAATTAACATCCTTACCTACAAACTTTGCTAGTTGTAATGTTTCACTTTACCTTTGTTGCATTTACGTAATTCGTGAAATTGAAGAGTTTTATACCCATAACTGCACTTGTTAACATGGAAATCAACATCCTAACCTACTCATTTTGCTAGCTGTAATATTTCACTTTACCATTGTTGCATTTACTTAATTCGTTAAATTTAAGTGTTTTTATACCCATAACTGCACTTGTTTCAATCGAAATTAACATCCTTACATACACACTTTGCTAGTTGTAATGTTTCACTTGACCTTTGTTGTATTAACTTAATTGTGGAATTGAATAGTTTTATACCTATAACTGCACTTGTTTACATGGAAATTAACATCCTTAACTATACACTTTGCTAGTTGTAATGTTTCACTTGACCTTTCTCGCATTTACTTAACTCGTTAAATTGAAGAGTTTTTATACCCAAAACTGCACTTGTTTACATGGAAATTAACATCCTTACCTACAAACTTTGCTAGTTGTAATGTTTCACTTTACCTTTGTTGCATTTACGTAATTCGTGAAATTGAAGAGTTTTATACCCATAACTGCACTTGTTAAGATGGAAATCAACATCCTAACCTACTCATTTTGCTAGCTGTAATATTTCACTTTACCATTGTTGCATTTACTTAATTCGTTAAATTTAAGTGTTTTTATACCCATAACTGCACTTGTTTCAATCGAAATTAACATCCTTACATACACACTTTGCTAGTTGTAATGTTTCACTTGACCTTTGTTGTATTAACTTAATTGTGGAATTGAATAGTTTTATACCTATAACTGCACTTGTTTACATGGAAATTAACATCCTTAACTATACACTTTGCTAGTTGTAATGTTTCACTTGACCTTTCTCGCATTTACTTAACTCGTTAAATTGAAGAGTTTTTATACCCAAAACTGCACTTGTTTACATGGAAATTAACATCCTTACCTACAAACTTTGCTAGTTGTAATGTTTCACTTTACCTTTGTTGCATTTACGTAATTCGTGAAATTGAAGAGTTTTATACCCATAACTGCCCTTGTTAACATGGAAATCAACATCCTAACCTACTCACCTTTCTAGCTGTAATGTTTCACTTTACCATTGTTGCATTTACTTAATTTGTTAAAATAAGAGTTTTTATACCCATAACTGCACTTGTTTACATGGAAATTAATATCCTTACCTACACACTTTGCTAGTTGTAATGTTTCACTTTACCTTTGTTGCATTTACGTAGTTCGTGAAATTGAAGAGCTTTATACCCATAACTGCACTTGTTAACATGGAAATCAACATCCTAAGCTAGTCAATTTTTCAGCTGCATTATTTCACTTCACCATTGTTGCATTTACTTAATTCATTAAATTGAAGAGTTTTAATACCCATAACTGTACTTGTTTCTATTGAAGTTAACATCCTTACCTACACACTTTGCTAGTTGTAATGTTTCACTTGACCTTTGTTGTATTAACTTAATTGTGGAATTGAAATGTTTTATACCCATAACTGCACTTGTTTACATGGAAATTAACATCCTTAACTACACATTTTGCTAGTTGTAATGTTTCACTTGACCTTTCTTGCATTTACTTAACTCGTTAAATTGAAGAGTTTTTATACCCAAAACTGCACTTGTTTCCATTGAAATTAACATCCTTACCTACACACTTTGCTAGCTGTAATGTTTCTTTTAACCTTTGTCGCATTAACTTAATTGTGGAAGTGAATAGTTTTATACCCATAACTGCACTTGTTTACATGGAAATTAAAATCCTAAACTACATTCTTTGCTAGTTGTAAAGTTTGACTTTATCTTTCTTGCATTTACTTAATTCGTTAAATTGAACAGTTTTTATACCCATAGCTGCACTTGTTTCAATTGAAATTAACATCCTTACCTACACACTTTGCTAGTTGTAATGTTTCACTTTACCTTTGTTGCATTTACGGAATTCGTGAAATTGAAGAGTTTTATACCCATAACTGCACTTGTTAACATGGAAATCAACATCCTAACCTACTCATTTTGCTAGCTGTAATATTTCACTTTACCATTGTTGCATTTACTTAATTCGTTAAATTTAAGTGTTTTATACCCATAACTGCACTTGTTTCAATCGAAATTAACATCCTTACATTCACACTTTGCTAGTTGTAATGTTTCATTTTACCTTTGTTGCATTTACGTAATTCGTGATATTGAAGAGTTTTATACCCATAACTGCCCTTGTTAACATGGAAATCAACATCCTAACCTACTCACTTTGCTAGCTGTAATGTTTCACTTTACCATTGTTGCATTTACTTAATTTGTTAAAATGAAGAGTTTTTATACCCATAACTGCACTTGTTTACATGGAAATTAACATCCTTAACTATACACTTTACTAGTTGTAATGTTTTACTTTGTATTTGTTGCATTTACTCAATTTTTTAAATTGAAGACTTTTTACACCCATGACTACACTTGTTTCCATGAAAATTAACATCCTAAACTACATACTTTGCTAGTTGTAAAGTTTGACTTTATCTTTCTTGCATTTACTTAATTCGTTAAATTGAACAGTTGTTCTACCCATAACTGCACTTGTTTCCATTGAAATTAACATCCTTACCTACACACTTTGCTAGTTGTAATGTTTCACTTTACCTTTGTTACTTTTACTTAATTCGTTAAATTGAAGAGTTTTTATACCCATAACTGCACTTGTTTACATAGAAATTAGAATCCCTAACTAAACACTTTGCTAGTTGTAATGTTTTACTTTGTATTCGTTGCATCAACTTAATTGATGGAATTGAAAAGTTTTATACTCATAACTCCACTTGTTTACATGGAAATTAACATCCTTATTTACACATTTTGCTAGTTGTAATGTTTCACTTGACGTTTGTTTTATTGACTTAATTAAGGAATTGAAGAGTTTAATACCCATAACTGCACTTGTTAACATGGAAATCAACATCCTAACCTACTCACTTTGCTAGCTGTAATATTTCACTTTACCATTGTTGCATTTACTTAATTCGTTAAATTAAAGAGTTTTTATAACCATAACTGCACTTGCTTACATGAAAATTAACATCCTTACTTACAAACTTTGCTAGTTGTAATGTTTCACTTTACCTTTGTTGCATTTACGTAATTCGTGAAATTGAAGAGTTTTATACCCATAACTGCACTTGTTAACATGGAAATCAACATCCTAAGCAACTCACTTTGCTAGCTCTAATATTTCACTTTACCATTGATGCATTTACATAATTCGTTAAATTGAAGTGTTTTTATACCCATAACTGCACTTGTTTCCATCGAAATTAACATCCTTACATACACACTTTGCTAGTTGTAATGTTTCACTTGACCTTTGTTGTATTAACTTAATTTTGGAATTGAATAGTTTTATACCCATAACTGCACTTGTTTACATGGAAATTAACATCCTTAACTATACACTTTGCTAGTTGTAATGTTTCACTTTACCATTGTTGCATTCGTTAAATTGAAGAGTTTTTATACTCATAACTGCACTTGTTTCATTTGATTTTAACATCCTTACATATACACTTTGCTAGTTGTAATGTTTCACTTGACCTTTGTTGTATTAACTTAGTTGTGGAATTGAATAGTTTTATACCCATAACTGCACTTGTTAACATGGAAATTAGCATCCTTAACTTTACACTTTACTAGTTGTAAAGTTTGACTTTATCTTTCTTGCAGTTATTTAAACCGTTAAATTGAAGACTTTTTATACCCATAACTGCACTTGTTTCCATTGAAGTTAACATCCTTACCTACACACTTTGCTAGTTGTAATATTTCACTTTACCATTGTTGCATTTACTTAATTCGTTAAATTGAAGAGATTTTATACTCATAACTGCACTTGTTTACATGCAAATTAACATCCTTAACTATACACTTTACTAGTTGTAATGTTTTACTTTGTATTTGTTGCATTTACTTTATTCCTTAAATTGAAGACTTTTTACACCCATAACTACACTTGTTTCCATGAAAATTAACATCCTAAACTACATACTTTGCTAGTTGTAAAGTTTGACTTTATCTTTCTTGCATTTACTTAATTCGTTAAATTGAACAGTTGTTCTACCCATAACTGCACTTGTTTCCATTGAAATTAACATCCTTACCTACACACTTTGCTAGTTGTAATGTTTCACGTTACCTTTGTTGCTTTTACTTAATTCGTTAAATTTGAAGAGTTTTTATACCCATAACTGCACTTGTTTACATGGAAATTAGCATCCCTAACTAAACACTTTGCTAGTTGTAATGTTTTACTTTGTATTCGTTGCATCAACTTAATTGATGGAATTGAAAAGTTTGATACTCATAACTCCACTTGTTTACATGGAAATTAACATCCTTATTTACACATTTTGCTAGTTGTAATGTTTTACTTGACGTTTGTTTTATTGACTTAATTAAGGAATTGAAGAGTTTAATACCCATAACTGCACTTGTTAACATGGAAATCAACATCCTAACCTACTCACTTTGCTAGCTGTAATATTTCACTTTACCATTGTTGCATTTACTTAATTCGTTAAATTAAAGAGTTTTGATAACCATAACTGCACTTGCTTACATGAAGATTAACATCCTTACTTACAAACTTTGCTAGTTGTAATGTTTCACTTTACCTTTGTTGCATTTACGTAATTCGTGAAATTGAAGAGTTTTATACCAATAACTGCACTTCTTAACATGGAAATCAACATCCTAAGCAACTCACTTTGCTAGCTCTAATATTTCACTTTACCATTGATGCATTTACATAATTCGTTAAATTGAAGTGTTTTTATACCCATAACTGCACTTGTTTCCATCGAAATTAACATCCTTACATACACACTTTGCTAGTTGTAATGTTTCACTTGACCTTTGTTGTATTAACTTAATTTTGGAATTGAATAGTTTTATACCCATAACTGCACTTGTTTACATGGAAATTAACATCCTTAACTATACACTTTGCTAGTTGTAAAGTTTGACTTTATCTTTCTTGCAGTTATTTAAACCGTTAAATTGAAGACTTTTTACACCCATAACTACACTTGTTTCCATGGAAATTAACATCCTTACCTACAAACTTTGCTAGTTGTAATGTTTCACTTTACCTTTGTTACATTTACGTAATTCGTGAAATTGAAGAGTTTTATACCCATAACTGCCCTTGTTAACATGGAAATCAACATCCTAACCTACTCATTTTGCTAGCTGCATTATTTCACTTTACCATTGTTGCATTTACTTAATTCATTAAATTGAAGAGTTTTAATACCCATAACTGTACTTGTTTCTATTGAAGTTAACATCCTTACCTACACACTTTGCTAGTTGTAATGTTTCACTTGACCTTTGTTGTATTAACTTAATTGTGGAATTGAGTAGTTTTATACCTATAACTGCACTTGTTTACATGGAAATTAACATCCTTACCTACAAACTTTGCTAGTTGTAATGTTTCACTTTACCTTTGTTGCATTTACGTAATTCGTGAAATTGAAGAGTTTTATACCCATAACTGCACTTGTTAACATGGAAATCAACATCCTAACCTACTCATTTTGCTAGCTGTAATATTTCACTTTAACATTGTCGCATTTACTTAATTCGTTAAATTTAAGTGTTTTATACCCATAACTGCATTTGTTTCAATCGAAATTAACATCCTTACATACACACTTTGCTAGTTGTAATGTTTCACTTGACCTTTGTTGTATTAACTTAATTGTGGAATTGAATAGTTTTATACCTATAACTGCACTTGTTTACATGGAAATTAACATCCATAACTATACACTTTGCTAGTTGTAATGTTTCACTTGACCTTTCTTGCATTTACTTAACTCGTTAAATTGAAGAGTTTTTATACCCAAAACTGCACTTGTTTACATGGAAATTAACATCCTTACCTACAAACTTTGCTAGTTGTAATGTTTCACTTTACCTTTGTTGCATTTACGTAATTCATGAAATTGAAGAGTTTTATACCCAAAACTGCCCTTGTTAACATGGAAATCAACATCCTAACCTACTCACTTTTCTAGCTGTAATGTTTCACTTTACCATTGTTGCATTTACTTAATTTGTTAAAATGAAGAGTTTTTATACCCATAACTGCACTTGTTTACATGGAAATTAATATCCTTACCTACACACTTTGCTAGTTGTAATGTTTCACTTTACCTTTGTTGCATTTACGTAGTTCGTGAAATTGAAGAGTTTTATACCCATAACTGCACTTGTTAACATGGAAATCAACATCCTAAGCTAGTCAATTTTTTAGCTGCATTATTTCACTTCACCATTGTTGCATTTACTTAATTCATTAAATTGAAGAGTTTTAATACCCATAACTGTACTTGTTTCTATTGAAGTTAACATCCTTACCTACACACTTTGCTAGTTGTAATGTTTCACTTGACCTTTGTTGTATTAACTTAATTGAGGAATTGAATAGTTTTATACCCATAACTGCACTTGTTTACATGGAAATTAACATCCTTAACTACACATTTTGCTAGTTGTAATGTTTCACTTGACCTTTCTTGCATTTACTTAACTCGTTAAATTGAAGAGTTTTTATACCCAAAACTGCACTTGTTTCCATTGAAATTAACATCCTTACCTAAACACTTTGCTAGCTGTAATGTTTCTTTTAACCTTTGTTGTATTAACTTAATTGTGGAAGTGAATAGTTTTATACCTATAACTGCACTTGTTTACATGGAAATTAAAATCCTAAACTACATTCTTTGCTAGTTGTAAAGTTTGACTTTATCTTTCTTGCATTTACTTAATTCGTTAAATTGAACAGTTTTTATACCCATAGCTGCACTTGTTTCCATTGAAATTAACATCCTTACCTACACACTTTGCTAGTTGTAATGTTTCACTTTACCTTTGTTGCATTTACGTAATTCGTTAAATTGAAGAGTTTTTATACCCATAACTGCACTTGTTTACATGGAAATTAGCATCCCTAACTAAACACTTTGCTAGTTGTAATGTTTTACTTTGTATTCGTTGCATCAACTTAATTGATGGAATTGAAAAGTTTTATACTCATAACTCCACTTGTTTACATGGAAATTAACATCCTTATTTACACATTTTGCTAGTTGTAATGTTTCACTTGACGTTTGTTTTATTGACTTAATTAAGGAATTGAAGAGTTTAATACCCATAACTGCACTTGTTAACATGGAAATCAACATCCTAACCAACTCACTTTGCTAGCTGTAATATTTCACTTTACCATTGTTGCATTTACTTAATTCGTTAAATTAAAGAGTTTTTATAACCATAACTGCACTTGCTTACATGAAAATTAACATCCTTACTTACAAACTTTGCTAGTTGTAATGTTTCACTTTACCTTTGTTGCATTTACATAATTCGTGAAATTGAAGAGTTTTATACCCATAACTGCACTTGTTAACATGGAAATCAACATCCTAGGCAACTCACTTTGCTAGCTCTAATATTTCACTTTACCATTGATGCATTTACATAATTCGTTAAATTGAAGTGTTTTTATACCCATAACTGCACTTGTTTCCATCGAAATTAACATCCTTACATACACACTTTGCTAGTTGTAATGTTTCACTTGACCTTTGTTGTATTAACTTAATTGTGGAATTGAATAGTTTTATACCCATAACTGCACTTGTTTACATGGAAATTAACATCCTTAACTATACACTTTACTAGTTGTAATGTTTCACTTTACCATTGTTGCATTCGTTAAATTGAAGAGTTTTTATACCCATAACTGCACTTGTTTCATTTGATGTTAACATCCTTACCTATACACTTTGCTAGTTGTAATGTTTCACTTGACCTTTGTTGTATTAACTTAGTTGTGGAATTGAATAGTTTTATACCCATAACTGCACTTGTTTCCATCGAAATTAACATCCTTACATACACACTTTGCTAGTTGTAATGTTTCACTTGACCTTTGTTGTATTAACTTAATTGTGGAATTGAATAGTTTTATACCCATAACTGCCCTTGTTTACATGGAAATTAACATCCTTAACTATACACTTTGCTAGTTGTAATGTTTCACTTTACCATTGTTGCATTCGTTAAATTGAAGAGTTTTTATACCCATAACTGCACTTGTTTCATTTGATGTTAACATCCTTACCTATACACTTTGCTAGTTGTAATGTTTCACTTGACCTTTGTTGTATTAACTTAGTTGTGGAATTGAATAGTTTTATACCCATAAGTGCACTTGTTAACATGGAAATTAGCATCCTTAACTTTACACTTTACTAGTTGTAAAGTTTGACTTTATCTTTCTTGCAGTTATTTAAACCGTTAAATTGAAGACTTTTTACACCCATAACTACACTTGTTTCCATGGAAATTAACATCCTTACCTACACACTTTGCTAGTTGTAATGTTTCATTTTACCTTTGTTACATTTACGTAATTCGTGAAATTGAAGAGTTTTATACCCATAACTGCCCTTGTTAACATGGAAATCAACATCCTAACCTACTCACTTTGCTAGCTGTAATGTTTCATTTTACCATTGTTGCATTTACTTAATTTGTTAAATTGAAGACTTTTTACACCCATAACTACACTTGTTTCCATAGAAATTAACATCCTTACCTACACTCTTTGCTAGTTGTAATGTTTCACTTTACCTTTGTTGCATTTACGTAATTCGTGAAATTGAAGAGTTTTATACCCATAACTGCACGTGTTAACATGGAAATCAACATCCTAAGCTAGTCAATTTGCTAGCTGCATTATTTCACTTTACCATTGTTGCATTTACTTAACTCGTTAAATTGAAGAGTTTTTATACCCAAAACTGCACTTGTTTCCATTGAAATTAACATCCTTACCTACACACTTTGCTAGCTGTAATGTTTCTTTTAACCTTTGTTGTATTAACTTAATTGTAGAATTGAATAGTTTTATACCCATAACTGCACTTGTTTACATGGAAATTAACATCCTTAACTATACACTTTGCTAGTTGTAATGTTTCACTTGACCTTTCTTGCATTTACTTAACTCGATAAATTGAAGAGTTTTTATACCAAAAACTGCACTTGCTTTCATAGAAATTAACATCCTTACATACACACTTTGCTAGCTGTAATGTTTCTTTTAACCTTTGTTGCATTAACTTAATTGTGGAATTGAATAGTTTTATACCCATAACTGCACTTGTTTACATTGAAATTAACATCCTTAACTATACACTTTGCTAGTTGTAATGTTTCACTTGACCTTTCTTGCATTTACTTAACTCGTTAAATTGAAGAGTTTTTATACCCAAAACTGCACTTGTTTCCATAGAAATTAACATCCTTACCTACACACTTTGCTACCTGTAATGTTTCTTTTAACCTTTGTTGTATTAACTTAATTATGGAATTGAATAGTTTTATACCCATTACTGCACTTGTTTACATGGAAATTAACATCCTAAACTACATTCTTTGCTAGTTGTAAAGTTTGACTTTATCTTTCTTGCATTTACTTAATTCGTTAAATTGAACAGTTTTTATACCCATAACTGCACTTGTTAACATGGAAATCAACATCCTAACCTACTCATTTTGCTAGCTGCATTATTTCACTTTACCATTGTTGCATTTACTTAATTCATTAAATTGAAGAGTTTTAATACCCATAACTGTACTTGTTTCTATTTAAGTTAACATCCTTACCTACACACTTTGCTAGTTGTAATGTTTCTTTTAACCTTTGTTGTATTAACTTAATTGTGGAATTGAATAGTTTTATACCCATAACTGCACTTGTATACATGGAAATTAACATCCTTAACTATACACTTTGCTAGTTGTAATGTTTCACTTTACCTTTGTTGCATTTACGTAATTCGTGAAATTGAAGAGTTTTATACCCATAACTGCACTTGTTAACATGGAAATCAACATCCTAACTTACTCATTTTGCTAGCTGTAATATTTCACTTTACCATTGTTGCATTTACTTAATTCGTTAAATTTAAGTGTTTTTATACCCATAACTTTACTTGTTTCAATCGAAATTAACATCCTTACATACACACTTTGCTAGTTGTAATGTTTCACTTGACCTTTGTTGTATTAACTTAATTGTGGAATTGAATAGTTTTATACCTATAACTGCACTTGTTTACATGGAAATTAACATCCTTAACTATACACTTTGCTAGTTGTAATGTTTCACATGACCTTTCTTGTATTTACTTAACTCGTTAAATTGAAGAGTTTTTATACCCAAAACTGCACTTGTTTACATGGAAATTAACATCCTTACCTACAAACTTTACTAGTTGTAATGTTTCTTTTTACCTTTGTTGCATTTACGTAATTCGTAAAATTGAAGAGTTTTATACCCATAACTGCACTTGTTAACATGGAAATCAACATCCTAACCTACTCACTTTGCTAGCTGTAATGTTTCACTTTACCATTGTTGCATTTACTTAATTCGTTAAATTGAACAGTTTTTATACCCATAGCTGCACTTGTTTCCATTGAAATTAACATCCTTACCTACACACTTTGCTAGTTGTAATGTTTCACTTTACCTTTGTTGCATTTACGTAATTCGTTAAATTGAAGAGTTTTTATACCCATAACTGCACTTGTTTACATGGAAATTAGCATCCCTAACTAAACACTTTGCTAGTTGTAATGTTTTACTTTGTATTCGTTGCATCAACTTAATTGATGGAATTGAAAAGTTTTATACTCATAACTCCACTTGTTTACATGGAAATTAACATCCTTATTTACACATTTTGCTAGTTGTAATGTTTCACTTGACGTTTGTTTTATTGACTTAATTAAGGAATTGAAGAGTTTAATACCCATAACTGCACTTGTTAACATGGAAATCAACATCCTAACCAACTCACTTTGCTAGCTGTAATATTTCACTTTACCATTGTTGCATTTACTTAATTCCTTAAATTAAAGAGTTTTTATAACCATAACTGCACTTGCTTACATGAAAATTAACATCCTTACTTACAAACTTTGCTAGTTGTAATGTTTCACTTTACCTTTGTTGCATTTACATAATTCGTGAAATTGAAGAGTTTTATACCCATAACTGCACTTGTTAACATGGAAATCAACATCCTAGGCAACTCACTTTGCTAGCTCTAATATTTCACTTTACCATTGATGCATTTACATAATTCGTTAAATTGAAGTGTTTTTATACCCATAACTGCACTTGTTTCCATCGAAATTAACATCCTTACATACACACTTTGCTAGTTGTAATGTTTCACTTGACCTTTGTTGTATTAACTTAATTGTGGAATTGAATAGTTTTATACCCATAACTGCACTTGTTTACATGGAAATTAACATCCTTAACTATACACTTTACTAGTTGTAATGTTTCACTTTACCATTGTTGCATTCGTTAAATTGAAGAGTTTTTATACCCATAACTGCACTTGTTTCATTTGATGTTAACATCCTTACCTATACACTTTGCTAGTTGTAATGTTTCACTTGACCTTTGTTGTATTAACTTAGTTGTGGAATTGAATAGTTTTATACCCATAACTGCACTTGTTTCCATCGAAATTAACATCCTTACATACACACTTTGCTAGTTGTAATGTTTCACTTGACCTTTGTTGTATTAACTTAATTGTGGAATTGAATAGTTTTATACCCATAACTGCACTTGTTTACATGGAAATTAACATCCTTAACTATACACTTTGCTAGTTGTAATGTTTCACTTTACCATTGTTGCATTCGTTAAATTGAAGAGTTTTTATACCCATAACTGCACTTGTTTCATTTGATGTTAACATCCTTACCTATACACTTTGCTAGTTGTAATGTTTCACTTGACCTTTGTTGTATTAACTTAGTTGTGGAATTGAATAGTTTTATACCCATAAGTGCACTTGTTAACATGGAAATTAGCATCCTTAACTTTACACTTTACTAGTTGTAAAGTTTGACTTTATCTTTCTTGCAGTTATTTAAACCGTTAAATTGAAGACTTTTTACACCCATAACTACACTTGTTTCCATGGAAATTAACATCCTTACCTACACACTTTGCTAGTTGTAATGTTTCACTTTACCTTTGTTACATTTACGTAATTCGTGAAATTGAAGAGTTTTATACCCATAACTGCCCTTGTTAACATGGAAATCAACATCCTAACCTACTCACTTTGCTAGCTGTAATGTTTCATTTTACCATTGTTGCATTTACTTAATTTGTTAAATTGAAGACTTTTTACACCCATAACTACACTTGTTTCCATAGAAATTAACATCCTTACCTACACTCTTTGCTAGTTGTAATGTTTCACTTTACCTTTGTTGCATTTACGTAATTCGTGAAATTGAAGAGTTTTATACCCATAACTGCACGTGTTAACATGGAAATCAACATCCTAAGCTAGTCAATTTGCTAGCTGCATTATTTCACTTTACCATTGTTGCATTTACTTAACTCGTTAAATTGAAGAGTTTTTATACCCAAAACTGCACTTGTTTCCATTGAAATTAACATCCTTACCTACACACTTTGCTAGCTGTAATGTTTCTTTTAACCTTTGTTGTATTAACTTAATTGTGGAATTGAATAGTTTTATACCCATAACTGCACTTGTTTACATGGAAATTAACATCTTTAACTATACACTTTGCTAGTTGTAATGTTTCACTTGACCTTTCTTGCATTTACTTAACTCGATAAATTGAAGAGTTTTTATACCAAAAACTGCACTTGCTTTCATAGAAATTAACATCCTTACATACACACTTTGCTAGCTGTAATGTTTCTTTTAACCTTTGTTGCATTAACTTAATTGTGGAATTGAATAGTTTTATACCCATAACTGCACTTGTTTACATTGAAATTAACATCCTTAACTATACACTTTGCTAGTTGTAATGTTTCACTTGACCTTTCTTGCATTTACTTAACTCGTTAAATTGAAGAGTTTTTATACCCAAAACTGCACTTGTTTCCATAGAAATTAACATCCTTACCTACACACTTTGCTACCTGTAATGTTTCTTTTAACCTTTGTTGTATTAACTTAATTATGGAATTGAATAGTTTTATACCCATTACTGCACTTGTTTACATGGAAATTAACATCCTAAACTACATTCTTTGCTAGTTGTAAAGTTTGACTTTATCTTTCTTGCATTTACTTAATTCGTTAAATTGAACAGTTTTTATACCCATAACTGCACTTGTTAACATGGAAATCAACATCCTAACCTACTCATTTTGCTAGCTGCATTATTTCACTTTACCATTGTTGCATTTACTTAATTCATTAAATTGAAGAGTTTTAATACCCATAACTGTACTTGTTTCTATTTAAGTTAACATCCTTACCTACACACTTTGCTAGTTGTAATGTTTCTTTTAACCTTTGTTGTATTAACTTAATTGTGGAATTGAATAGTTTTATACCCATAACTGCACTTGTATACATGGAAATTAACATCCTTAACTATACACTTTGCTAGTTGTAATGTTTCACTTTACCTTTGTTGCATTTACGTAATTCGTGAAATTGAAGAGTTTTATACCCATAACTGCACTTGTTAACATGGAAATCAACATCCTAACTTACTCATTTTGCTAGCTGTAATATTTCACTTTACCATTGTTGCATTTACTTAATTCGTTAAATTTAAGTGTTTTTATACCCATAACTTTACTTGTTTCAATCGAAATTAACATCCTTACATACACACTTTGCTAGTTGTAATGTTTCACTTGACCTTTGTTGTATTAACTTAATTGTGGAATTGAATAGTTTTATACCTATAACTGCACTTGTTTACATGGAAATTAACATCCTTAACTATACACTTTGCTAGTTGTAATGTTTCACATGACCTTTCTTGTATTTACTTAACTCGTTAAATTGAAGAGTTTTTATACCCAAAACTGCACTTGTTTACATGGAAATTAACATCCTTACCTACAAACTTTACTAGTTGTAATGTTTCTTTTTACCTTTGTTGCATTTACGTAATTCGTAAAATTGAAGAGTTTTATACCCATAACTGCACTTGTTAACATGGAAATCAACATCCTAACCTACTCACTTTGCTAGCTGTAATGTTTCACTTTACCATTGTTGCATTTACTTAATTTGTTAAAATTAAGAGTTTTTATACCCATAACTGCACTTGTTTACATGGAAATTAATATCCTTACCTACACACTTTGCTAGTTGTAATGTTTCACTTTACCTTTGTTGCATTTACGTAGTTCGTGAAATTGAAGAGTTTTATACCCATAACTGCAGTTGTTAACATGGAAATCAACATCCTAAGCTAGTCAATTTTTTAGCTGCATTATTTCACTTCACCATTGTTGCATTTACTTAATTCATTAAATTGAAGAGTTTTAATACCCATAACTGTACTTGTTTCTATTGAAGTTAACATCCTTACCTACACACTTTGCTAGGTGTAATGTTTCACTTGACCTTTGTTGTATTAACTTAATTGTGGAATTGAATAGTTTTATACCCATAACTGCACTTGTTTACATTGAAATTAACATCCTTAACTATACACTTTGCTAGTTGTAATGTTTCACTTGACCTTTCTTGCATTTACTTAACTCGTTAAATTGAAGAGTTTTTATACCCAAAACTGCACTTGTTTCCATAGAAATTAACATCCTTACCTACACACTTTGCTAGCTGTAATGTTTCTTTTAACCTTTGTTGTATTAACTTAATTATGGAATTGAATAGTTTTATACCCATTACTGCACTTGTTTACATGGAAATTAACATCCTAATTTACATTCTTTGCTAGTTGTAAAGTTTGACTTTATCTTTCTTGCATTTACTTAATTCGTTAAATTGAACAGTTTTTATACCCATAACTGCACTTGTTAACATGGAAATCAACATCCTAACCTACTCATTTTGCTAGCTGCATTATTTCACTTTACCATTGTTGCATTTACTTAATTCATTAAATTGAAGAGTTTTAATACCCATAACTGTACTTGTTTCTATTTAAGTTAACATCCTTACCTACACACTTTGCTAGTTGTAATGTTTCTTTTAACCTTTGTTGTATTAACTTAATTGTGGAATTGAATAGTTTTATACCCATAACTGCACTTGTTTACATGGAAATTAACATCCTTAACTATACACTTTGCTAGTTGTAATGTTTCACTTTACCTTTGTTGCATTTACGTAATTCGTGAAATTGAAGAGTTTTATACCCATAACTGCACTTGTTAACATGGAAATCAACATCCTAACTTACTCATTTTGCTAGCTGTAATATTTCACTTTACCATTGTTGCATTTACTTAATTCGTTAAATTTAAGTGTTTTTATACCCATAACTTTACTTGTTTCAATCGAAATTAACATCCTTACATACACACTTTGCTAGTTGTAATGTTTCACTTGACCTTTGTTGTATTAACTTAATTGTGGAATTGAATAGTTTTATACCTATAACTGCACTTGTTTACATGGAAATTAACATCCTTAACTATACACTTTGCTAGTTGTAATGTTTCACTTGACTTTTCTTGTATTTACTTAACTCGTTAAATTGAAGAGTTTTTATACCCAAAACTGCACTTGTTTACATGGAAATTAACATCCTTACCTACAAACTTTACTAGTTGTAATGTTTCACTTTACCTTTGTTGCATTTACGTAATTCGTAAAATTGAAGAGTTTTATACCCATAACTGCACTTGTTAACATGGAAATCAACATCCTAACCTACTCACTTTGCTAGCTGTAATGTTTCACTTTACCATTGTTGCATTTACTTAATTTGTTAAAATGAAGAGTTTTTATACCCATAACTGCACTTGTTTACATGGAAATTAATATCCTTACCTACACACTTTGCTAGTTGTAATGTTTCACTTTACCTTTGTTGCATTTACGTAGTTCGTGAAATTGAAGAGTTTTATACCCATAACTGCACTTGTTAACATGGAAATCAACATCCTAAGCTAGTCAATTTTTTAGCTGCATTATTTCACTTCACCATTGTTGCATTTACTTAATTCATTAAATTGAAGAGTTTTAATACCCATAACTGTACTTGTTTCTATTGAAGTTAACATCCTTACCTACACACTTTGCTAGTTGTAATGTTTCACTTGACCTTTGTTGTATTAACTTAATTGTGGAATTGAATAGTTTTATACCCATAACTGCACTTGTTTACATGGAAATTAACATCCTTAACTACACATTTTGCTAGTTGTAATGTTTCACTTGACCTTTCTTGCATTTACTTAACTCGTTAAATTGAAGAGTTTTTATACCCAAAACTGCACTTGATTCCATTGAAATTAACATCCTTACCTACACTCTTTGCTAGCTGTAATGTTTCTTTTAACCTTTGTTGTATTAACTTAATTGTGGAAGTGAATAGTGTTATACCCATAACTGCACTTGTTTACATGGAAAGTAAAATCCTAAACTACATTCTTTGCTAGTTGTAAAGTTTGACTTTATCTTTCTTGCATTTACTTAATTCGTTAAATTGAACAGTTTTTATACCCATAGCTGCACTTGTTTCCATTGAAATTAACATCCTTACCTACACACTTTGCTAGTTGTAATGTTTCACTTTACCTTTGTTGCATTTACGTAATTCGTGATATTGAAGAGTTTTATACCCATAACTGCCCTTGTTAACATGGAAATCAACATCCTAACCTACTCATTTTGCTAGCTGTAATATTTCACTTTACCATTGTTGCATTTACTTAATTCGTTAAATTTAAGTGTTTTTATACCCATAACTGCACTTGTTTCAATCGAAATTAACATCCTTACATACACACTTTGCTAGTTGTAATGTTTCACTTGACCCTTGTTGTATTAACTTAATTGTGGAATTGAATAGTTTTATACCTATAACTGCACTTGTTTACATGGAAATTAACATCCTTAACTATACACTTTGCTAGTTGTAATGTTTCACTTGACCTTTCTTGCATTTACTTAACTCGTTAAATTGAAGAGTTTTTATACCCAAAACTGCACTTGTTTACATGGAAATTAACATCCTTACCTACAAACTTTGATAGTTGTAATGTTTCACTTTACCTTTGTTGCATTTACGTAATTCGTGATATTGAAGAGTTTTATACTCATAACTGCCCTTGTTAACATGGAAATCAACATCTTAACCTACTCACTTTGCTAGCTGTAATGTATCACTTTACCATTGTTGCATTTACTTAATTTGTTAAAATGAAGAGTTTTTATACCCATAACTGCACTTGTTTACATGGAAATTAACATCCTTAACTATACACTTTACTAGTTGTAATGTTTTACTTTGTATTTGTTGCATTTACTTAATTCCTTAAATTGAAGACTTTTTACACCCATAACTACACTTGTTTCCATGAAAATTAACATCCTAAACTAGATACTTTGCTAGTTGTAAAGTTTGACTTTATCTTTCTTGCATTTACTTAATTCGTTAAATTGAACAGTTGTTCTACCCATAACTGCACTTGTTTCCATTGAAATTAACATCGTTACCTACACACTTTGCTAGTTGTAATGTTTCACTTTACCTTTGTTGCATTTACGTAATTCGTGAATTTGAAGAGTTTTATACCCATAACTGCACTTGTTAACATGGAAATCAACATCCTAACCTACTCACTTTGCTAGCTGTAATATTTCCCTTTACCATTGTTGCATTTACTTAATTTGTTAAATTGAAGAGTTTTTATACCCATAACTACACTTGTTTCCATCGAAATTAACATCCTTAACTACACACTTTGCTAGTTGTAATGTTTCACTTGACATTTGTTGTATTAACTTAATTGTAAAATTGAATAGTTTTATACCCATAACTGCACTTGTTTACATGGAAATTAACATCCTTAACTACACAATTTGCTAGCTGTAATATTTCACTCTACCATTGTTGCATTTACTTAATTCGTTAAATTAAAGAGTTTTTATAACCATAACTGCACTTGTTTACATGAAAATTAACATCCTTACTTACAAACTTTGCTAGTTGTAATGTTTCACTTTACCATTGTTGCATCTACGTAATTCGTGAAATTGAAGAGTTTTATACCCATAACCGCACTTGTTAACATGGAAATCAACATCCTAAGCTACTCACTTTGCTAGCTCTAATATTTCACTTTACCATAGATGCATTTACACAATTCGTTAAATTGAAGTGTTTTTATACCCATAACTGCACTTGTTTCAATCGAAATTAACATCCTTACATACACACTTTGCTAGTTGTAATGTTTCACTTGACCCTTGTTGTATTAACTTAATTGTGGAATTGAATAGTTTTATACCTATAACTGCACTTGTTTACATGGAAATTAACATCCTTAACTATACACTTTGCTAGTTGTAATGTTTCACTTGACCTTTCTTGCATTTACTTAACTCGTTAAATTGAAGAGTTTTTATACCCAAAACTGCACTTGTTTACATGGAAATTAACATCCTTACCTACAAACTTTGATAGTTGTAATGTTTCACTTTACCTTTGTTGCATTTACGTAATTCGTGATATTGAAGAGTTTTATACTCATAACTGCCCTTGTTAACATGGAAATCAACATCCTAACCTACTCTATTTGCTAGCTGTAATGTATCACTTTACCATTGTTGCATTTACTTAATTTGTTAAAATGAAGAGTTTTTATACCCATAACTGCACTTGTTTACATGGAAATTAACATCCTTAACTATACACTTTACTAGTTGTAATGTTTTACTTTGTATTTGTTGCATTTACTTAATTCCTTAAATTGAGGACTTTTTACACCCATAACTACACTTGTTTCCATGAAAATTAACATCTTAAACTACAGACTGTGCTAGTTGTAAAGTTTGACTTTATCTTTCTTGCATTTTCTTAATTCGTTAAATTGAACAGTTGTTCTACCCATAACTGCACTTGTTAACATTGAAATTAACAACATCCTTACCTACACACTTTGCTAGTTGTAATGTTTCACTTTACCTTTGTTACATTTACGTAATTCGTGAAATTGAAGAGTTTTATACCCATAACTGCCCTTGTTAACATGGAAATCAACATCCTAACCTACTCACTTTGCTAGCTGTAATGTTTCATTTTACCATTGTTGCATTTACTTAATTTGTTAAATTGAAGACTTTTTACACCCATAACTACACTTGTTTCCATAGAAATTAACATCCTTACCTACACTCTTTGCTAGTTGTAATGTTTCACTTTACCTTTGTTGCATTTACGTAATTCGTGAAATTGAAGAGTTTTATACCCATAACTGCACGTGTTAACATGGAAATCAACATCCTAAGCTAGTCAATTTGCTAGCTGCATTATTTCACTTTACCATTGTTGCATTTACTTAACTCGTTAAATTGAAGAGTTTTTATACCCAAAACTGCACTTGTTTCCATTGAAATTAACATCCTTACCTACACACTTTGCTAGCTGTAATGTTTCTTTTAACCTTTGTTGTATTAACTTAATTGTGGAATTGAATAGTTTTATACCCATAACTGCACTTGTTTACATGGAAATTAACATCCTTAACTATACACTTTGCTAGTTGTAATGTTTCACTTGACCTTTCTTGCATTTACTTAACTCGATAAATTGAAGAGTTTTTATACCAAAAACTGCACTTGCTTTCATAGAAATTAACATCCTTACATACACACTTTGCTAGCTGTAATGTTTCTTTTAACCTTTGTTGCATTAACTTAATTGTGGAATTGAATAGTTTTATACCCATAACTGCACTTGTTTACATTGAAATTAACATCCTTAACTATACACTTTGCTAGTTGTAATGTTTCACTTGACCTTTCTTGCATTTACTTAACTCGTTAAATTGAAGAGTTTTTATACCCAAAACTGCACTTGTTTCCATAGAAATTAACATCCTTACCTACACACTTTGCTACCTGTAATGTTTCTTTTAACCTTTGTTGTATTAACTTAATTATGGAATTGAATAGTTTTATACCCATTACTGCACTTGTTTACATGGAAATTAACATCCTAAACTACATTCTTTGCTAGTTGTAAAGTTTGACTTTATCTTTCTTGCATTTACTTAATTCGTTAAATTGAACAGTTTTTATACCCATAACTGCACTTGTTAACATGGAAATCAACATCCTAACCTACTCATTTTGCTAGCTGCATTATTTCACTTTACCATTGTTGCATTTACTTAATTCATTAAATTGAAGAGTTTTAATACCCATAACTGTACTTGTTTCTATTTAAGTTAACATCCTTACCTACACACTTTGCTAGTTGTAATGTTTCTTTTAACCTTTGTTGTATTAACTTAATTGTGGAATTGAATAGTTTTATACCCATAACTGCACTTGTTTACATGGAAATTAACATCCTTAACTATACACTTTGCTAGTTGTAATGTTTCACTTTACCTTTGTTGCATTTACGTAATTCGTGAAATTGAAGAGTTTTATACCCATAACTGCACTTGTTAACATGGAAATCAACATCCTAACCTACTCACTTTGCTAGCTGTAATATTTCACTTTACCATTGTTGCATTTACTTAATTTGTTAAAATGAAGAGTTTTTATACCCATAACTGCACTTGTTTACATGGAAATTAATATCCTTACCTACACACTTTGCTAGTTGTAATGTTTCACTTTACCTTTGTTGCATTTACGTAGTTCGTGAAATTGAAGAGTTTTATACCCATAACTGCACTTGTTAACATGGAAATCAACATCCTAAGCTAGTCAATTTTTTAGCTGCATTATTTCACTTCACCATTGTTGCATTTACTTAATTCATTAAATTGAAGAGTTTTAATACCCATAACTGTACTTGTTTCTATTGAAGTTAACATCCTTACCTACACACATTGCTAGTTGTAATGTTTCACTTGACCTTTGTTGTATTAACTTAATTGTGGAATTGAATAGTTTTATACCCATAACTGCACTTGTTTACATTGAAATTAACATCCTTAACTACACAATTTGCTAGTTGTAATGTTTCACTCTACCATTGTTGCATTTACTTAACTCGTTAAATTGAAGAGTTTTTATACCCAAAACTGCACTTGTTTCCATAGAAATTAACATCCTTACCTACACACTTTGCTAGCTGTAATGTTTCTTTTAACCTTTGTTGTATTAACTTAATTATAGAATTGAATAGTTTTATACCCATTACTGCACTTGTTTACATGGAAATTAACATCCTAAACTACATTCTTTGCTAGTTGTAAAGTTTGACTTTATCTTTCTTGCATTTACTTAATTCGTTAAATTGAACAGTTTTTATACCCATAACTGCACTTGTTAACATGGAAATCAACATCCTAACCTACTCATTTTGCTAGCTGCATTATTTCACTTTACCATTGTTGCATTTACTTAATTCATTAAATTGAAGAGTTTTAATACCCATAACTGTACTTGTTTCTATTTAAGTTAACATCCTTACCTACACACTTTGCTAGTTGTAATGTTTCTTTTAACCTTTGTTGTATTAACTTAATTGTGGAATTGAATAGTTTTATACCCATAACTGCACTTGTTTACATGGAAATTAACATCCTTAACTATACACTTTGCTAGTTGTAATGTTTCACTTTACCTTTGTTGCATTTACGTAATTCGTGAAATTGAAGAGTTTTATACCCATAACTGCACTTGTTAACATGGAAATCAACATCCTAACTTACTCATTTTGCTAGCTGTAATATTTCACTTTACCATTGTTGCATTTACTTAATTCGTTAAATTTAAGTGTTTTTATACCCATAACTTTACTTGTTTCAATCGAAATTAACATCCTTACATACACACTTTGCTAGTTGTAATGTTTCAGTTGACCTTTGTTGTATTAACTTAATTGTGGAATTGAATAGTTTTATACCTATAACTGCACTTGTTTACATGGAAATTAACATCCTTAACTATACACTTTGCTAGTTGTAATGTTTCACTTGACTTTTCTTGTATTTACTTAACTCGTTAAATTGAAGAGTTTTTATACCCAAAACTGCACTTGTTTACATGGAAATTAACATCCTTACCTACAAACTTTACTAGTTGTAATGTTTCACTTTACCTTTGTTGCATTTACGTAATTCGTAAAATTGAAGAGTTTTATACCCATAACTGCACTTGTTAACATGGAAATCAACATCCTAACCTACTCACTTTGCTAGCTGTAATGTTTCACTTTACCATTGTTGCATTTACTTAATTTGTTAAAATGAAGAGTTTTTATACCCATAACTGCACTTGTTTACATGGAAATTAATATCCTTACCTACACACTTTGCTAGTTGTAATGTTTCACTTTACCTTTGTTGCATTTACGTAGTTCGTGAAATTGAAGAGTTTTATACCCATAACTGCACTTGTTAACATGGAAATCAACATCCTAAGCTAGTCAATTTTTTAGCTGCATTATTTCACTTCACCATTGTTGCATTTACTTAATTCATTAAATTGAAGAGTTTTAATACCCATAACTGTACTTGTTTCTATTGAAGTTAACATCCTTACCTACACACTTTGCTAGTTGTAATGTTTCACTTGACCTTTGTTGTATTAACTTAATTGTGGAATTGAATAGTTTTATACCCATAACTGCACTTGTTTACATGGAAATTAACATCCTTAACTACACATTTTGCTAGTTGTAATGTTTCACTTGACCTTTCTTGCATTTACTTAACTCGTTAAATTGAAGAGTTTTTATACCCAAAACTGCACTTGATTCCATTGAAATTAACATCCTTACCTACACTCTTTGCTAGCTGTAATGTTTCTTTTAACCTTTGTTGTATTAACTTAATTGTGGAAGTGAATAGTGTTATACCCATAACTGCACTTGTTTACATGGAAATTAAAATCCTAAACTACATTCTTTGCTAGTTGTAAAGTTTGACTTTATCTTTCTTGCATTTACTTAATTCGTTAAATTGAACAGTTTTTATACCCATAGCTGCACTTGTTTCCATTGAAATTAACATCCTTACCTACACACTTTGCTAGTTGTAATGTTTCACTTTACCTTTGTTGCATTTACTTAATTTGTTAAAATGAAGAGTTTTTATACCCATAACTGCACTTGTTTACATGGAAATTAATATCCTTACCTACACACTTTGCTAGTTGTAATGTTTCACTTTACCTTTGTTGCATTTACGTAGTTCGTGAAATTGAAGAGTTTTATACCCATAACTGCACTTGTTAACATGGAAATCAACATCCTAAGCTAGTCAATTTTTTAGCTGCATTATTTCACTTCACCATTGTTGCATTTACTTAATTCATTAAATTGAAGAGTTTTAATACCCATAACTGTACTTGTTTCTATTGAAGTTAACATCCTTACCTACACACATTGCTAGTTGTAATGTTTCACTTGACCTTTGTTGTATTAACTTAATTGTGGAATTGAATAGTTTTATACCCATAACTGCACTTGTTTACATTGAAATTAACATCCTTAACTACACAATTTGCTAGTTGTAATGTTTCACTCTACCATTGTTGCATTTACTTAACTCGTTAAATTGAAGAGTTTTTATACCCAAAACTGCACTTGTTTCCATAGTAATTAACATCCTTACCTACACACTTTGCTAGCTGTAATGTTTCTTTTAACCTTTGTTGTATTAACTTAATTATAGAATTGAATAGTTTTATACCCATTACTGCACTTGTTTACATGGAAATTAACATCCTAAACTACATTCTTTGCTAGTTGTAAAGTTTGACTTTATCTTTCTTGCATTTACTTAATTCGTTAAATTGAACAGTTTTTATACCCATAACTGCACTTGTTAACATGGAAATCAACATCCTAACCTACTCATTTTGCTAGCTGCATTATTTCACTTTACCATTGTTGCATTTACTTAATTCATTAAATTGAAGAGTTTTAATACCCATAACTGTACTTGTTTCTATTTAAGTTAACATCCTTACCTACACACTTTGCTAGTTGTAATGTTTCTTTTAACCTTTGTTGTATTAACTTAATTGTGGAATTGAATAGTTTTATACCCATAACTGCACTTGTTTACATGGAAATTAACATCCTTAACTATACACTTTGCTAGTTGTAATGTTTCACTTTACCTTTGTTGCATTTACGTAATTCGTGAAATTGAAGAGTTTTATACCCATAACTGCACTTGTTAACATGGAAATCATCATCCTAACTTACTCATTTTGCTAGCTGTAATATTTCACTTTACCATTGTTGCATTTACTTAATTCGTTAAATTTAAGTGTTTTTATACCCATAACTTTACTTGTTTCAATCGAAATTAACATCCTTACATACACACTTTGCTAGTTGTAATGTTTCAGTTGACCTTTGTTGTATTAACTTAATTGTGGAATTGAATAGTTTTATACCTATAACTGCACTTGTTTACATGGAAATTAACATCCTTAACTATACACTTTGCTAGTTGTAATGTTTCACTTGACTTTTCTTGTATTTACTTAACTCGTTAAATTGAAGAGTTTTTATACCCAAAACTGCACTTGTTTACATGGAAATTAACATCCTTACCTACAAACTTTACTAGTTGTAATGTTTCACTTTACCTTTGTTGCATTTACGTAATTCGTAAAATTGAAGAGTTTTATACCCATAACTGCACTTGTTAACATGGAAATCAACATCCTAACCTACTCACTTTGCTAGCTGTAATGTTTCACTTTACCATTGTTGCATTTACTTAATTTGTTAAAATGAAGAGTTTTTATACCCATAACTGCACTTGTTTACATGGAAATTAATATCCTTACCTACACACTTTGCTAGTTGTAATGTTTCACTTTACCTTTGTTGCATTTACGTAGTTCGTGAAATTGAAGAGTTTTATACCCATAACTGCACTTGTTAACATGGAAATCAACATCCTAAGCTAGTCAATTTTTTAGCTGCATTATTTCACTTCACCATTGTTGCATTTACTTAATTCATTAAATTGAAGAGTTTTAATACCCATAACTGTACTTGTTTCTATTGAAGTTAACATCCTTACCTACACACTTTGCTAGTTGTAATGTTTCACTTGACCTTTGTTGTATTAACTTAATTGTGGAATTGAATAGTTTTATACCCATAACTGCACTTGTTTACATGGAAATTAACATCCTTAACTACACATTTTGCTAGTTGTAATGTTTCACTTGACCTTTCTTGCATTTACTTAACTCGTTAAATTGAAGAGTTTTTATACCCAAAACTGCACTTGATTCCATTGAAATTAACATCCTTACCTACACTCTTTGCTAGCTGTAATGTTTCTTTTAACCTTTGTTGTATTAACTTAATTGTGGAAGTGAATAGTGTTATACCCATAACTGCACTTGTTTACATGGAAATTAAAATCCTAAACTACATTCTTTGCTAGTTGTAAAGTTTGACTTTATCTTTCTTGCATTTACTTAATTCGTTAAATTGAACAGTTTTTATACCCATAGCTGCACTTGTTTCCATTGAAATTAACATCCTTACCTACACACTTTGCTAGTTGTAATGTTTCACTTTACCTTTGTTGCATTTACGTAATTCGTGATATTGAAGAGTTTTATACCCATAACTGCCCTTGTTAACATGGAAATCAACATCCTAACCTACTCATTTTGCTAGCTGTAATATTTCACTTTACCATTGTTGCATTTACTTAATTCGTTAAATTTAAGTGTTTTTATACCCATAACTGCACTTGTTTCAATCGAAATTAACATCCTTACATACACATTTTGCTAGTTGTAATGTTTCACTTGACCCTTGTTGTATTAACTTAATTGTGGAATTGAATAGTTTTATACCTATAACTGCACTTGTTTACATGGAAATTAACATCCTTAACTATACACTTTGCTAGTTGTAATGTTTCACTTGACCTTTCTTGCATTTACTTAACTCGTTAAATTGAAGAGTTTTTATACCCAAAACTGCACTTGTTTACATGGAAATTAACATCCTTACCTACAAACTTTGATAGTTGTAATGTTTCACTTTACCTTTGTTGCATTTACGTAATTCGTGATATTGAAGAGTTTTATACTCATAACTGCCCTTGTTAACATGGAAATCAACATCTTAACCTACTCACTTTGCTAGCTGTAATGTATCACTTTACCATTGTTGCATTTACTTAATTTGTTAAAATGAAGAGTTTTTATACCCATAACTGCACTTGTTTACATGGAAATTAACATCCTTAACTATACACTTTACTAGTTGTAATGTTTTACTTTGTATTTGTTGCATTTACTTAATTCCTTAAATTGAAGACTTTTTACACCCATAACTACACTTGTTTCCATGAAAATTAACATCCTAAACTAGATACTTTGCTAGTTGTAAAGTTTGACTTTATCTTTCTTGCATTTACTTAATTCGTTAAATTGAACAGTTGTTCTACCCATAACTGCACTTGTTTCCATTGAAATTAACATCGTTACCTACACACTTTGCTAGTTGTAATGTTTCACTTTACCTTTGTTGCATTTACGTAATTCGTGAATTTGAAGAGTTTTATACCCATAACTGCACTTGTTAACATGGAAATCAACATCCTAACCTACTCACTTTGCTAGCTGTAATATTTCCCTTTACCATTGTTGCATTTACTTAATTTGTTAAATTGAAGAGTTTTTATACCCATAACTACACTTGTTTCCATCGAAATTAACATCCTTAACTACACACTTTGCTAGTTGTAATGTTTCACTTGACATTTGTTGTATTAACTTAATTGTAAAATTGAATAGTTTTATACCCATAACTGCACTTGTTTACATGGAAATTAACATCCTTAACTATACACTTTGCTAGTTGTAATGTTTCACTTTACCTTTGTTGCATTTACGTAATTCGTGATATTGAAGAGTTTTATACCCATAACTGCCCTTGTTAACATGGAAATCAACATCCTAACCTACTCATTTTGCTAGCTGTAATATTTCACTTTACCATTGTTGCATTTACTTAATTCGTTAAATTAAAGAGTTTTTATAACCATAACTGCACTTGTTTACATGAAAATTAACATCCTTACTTACAAACTTTGCTAGTTGTAATGTTTCACTTTACCATTGTTGCATCTACGTAATTCGTGAAATTGAAGAGTTTTATACCCATAACCGCACTTGTTAACATGGAAATCAACATCCTAAGCTACTCACTTTGCTAGCTCTAATATTTCACTTTACCATAGATGCATTTACATAATTCGTTAAATTGAAGTGTTTTTATACCCATAACTGCACATGTTTCCATCGAAATTAACATCCTTACATACACACTTTGCTAGTTGTAATGTTTCACTTGACCCTTGTTGTATTAACTTAATTGTGGAATTGAATAGTTTTATACCTATAACTGCACTTGTTTACATGGAAATTAACATCCTTAACTATACACTTTGCTAGTTGTAATGTTTCACTTTACCTTTGTTGCATTTACGTAATTCGTGATATTGAAGAGTTTTATACCCATAACTGCCCTTGTTAACATGGAAATCAACATCCTAACCTACTCATTTTGCTAGCTGTAATATTTCACTTTACCATTGTTGCATTTACTTAATTCGTTAAATTTAAGTGTTTTTATACCCATAACTGCACTTGTTTCAATCGAAATTAAAATCCTTACATACACATTTTGCTAGTTGTAATGTTTCACTTGACCCTTGTTGTATTAACTTAATTGTGGAATTGAATAGTTTTATACCTATAACTGCACTTGTTTACATGGAAATTAACATCCTTAACTATACACTTTGCTAGTTGTAATGTTTCACTTGACCTTTCTTGCATTTACTTAACTCGTTAAATTGAAGAGTTTTTATACCCAAAACTGCACTTGTTTACATGGAAATTAACATCCTTACCTACAAACTTTGATAGTTGTAATGTTTCACTTTACCTTTGTTGCATTTACGTAATTCGTGATATTGAAGAGTTTTATACTCATAACTGCCCTTGTTAACATGGAAATCAACATCTTAACCTACTCACTTTGCTAGCTGTAATGTATCACTTTACCATTGTTGCATTTACTTAATTTGTTAAAATGAAGAGTTTTTATACCCATAACTGCACTTGTTTACATGGAAATTAACATCCTTAACTATACACTTTACTAGTTGTAATGTTTTACTTTGTATTTGTTGCATTTACTTAATTCCTTAAATTGAAGACTTTTTACACCCATAACTACACTTGTTTCCATGAAAATTAACATCCTAAACTAGATACTTTGCTAGTTGTAAAGTTTGACTTTATCTTTCTTGCATTTACTTAATTCGTTAAATTGAACAGTTGTTCTACCCATAACTGCACTTGTTTCCATTGAAATTAACATCGTTACCTACACACTTTGCTAGTTGTAATGTTTCACTTTACCTTTGTTGCATTTACGTAATTCGTGAATTTGAAGAGTTTTATACCCATAACTGCACTTGTTAACATGGAAATCAACATCCTAACCTACTCACTTTGCTAGCTGTAATATTTCCCTTTACCATTGTTGCATTTACTTAATTTGTTAAATTGAAGAGTTTTTATACCCATAACTACACTTGTTTCCATCGAAATTACCATCCTTAACTACACACTTTGCTAGTTGTAATGTTTCACTTGACATTTGTTGTATTAACTTAATTGTAAAATTGAATAGTTTTATACCCATAACTGCACTTGTTTACATGGAAATTAACATCCTTAACTACACAATTTGCTAGCTGTAATATTTCACTCTACCATTGTTGCATTTACTTAATTCGTTAAATTAAAGAGTTTTTATAACCATAACTGCACTTGTTTACATGAAAATTAACATCCTTACTTACAAACTTTGCTAGTTGTAATGTTTCACTTTACCATTGTTGCATCTACGTAATTCGTGAAATTGAAGAGTTTTATACCCATAACCGCACTTGTTAACATGGAAATCAACATCCTAAGCTACTCACTTTGCTAGCTCTAATATTTCACTTTACCATAGATGCATTTACATAATTCGTTAAATTGAAGTGTTTTTATACCCATAACTGCACATGTTTCCATCGAAATTAACATCCTTACATACACACTTTGCTAGTTGTAATGTTTCACTTGACCCTTGTTGTATTAACTTAATTGTGGAATTGAATAGTTTTATACCTATAACTGCACTTGTTTACATGGAAATTAACATCCTTAACTATACACTTTGCTAGTTGTAATGTTTCACTTGACCTTTCTCGCATTTACTTAACTCGTTAAATTGAAGAGTTTTTATACCCAAAACTGCACTTGTTTACATGGAAATTAACATCCTTACCTACAAACTTTGATAGTTGTAATGTTTCACTTTACCTTTGTTGCATTTACGTAATTCGTGATATTGAAGAGTTTTATACCCATAACTGCCCTTGTTAACATGGAAATCAACATCCTAACCACTAACTGCCCTTGTTAACATGGAAATCAACATCCTAACCACTTTGCTAGCTGTAATGTATCACTTTACCATTGTTGCATTTACTTAATTTGTTAAAATGAAGAGTTTTTATACCCATAACTGCACTTGTTTACATGGAAATTAACATCCTTAACTATACACTTTACTAGTTGTAATGTTTTACTTTGTATTTGTTGCATTTACTTAATTCCTTAAATTGAGGACTTTTTACACCCATAACTACACTTGTTTCCATGAAAATTAACATCTTAAACTACAGACTGTGCTAGTTGTAAAGTTTGACTTTATCTTTCTTGCATTTACTTAATTCGTTAAATTGAACAGTTGTTCTACCCATAACTGCACTTGTTAACATTGAAATTAACATCCTTACCTACACACTTTGCTAGTTGTAATGTTTCACTTTACCTTTGTTGCATTTACGTAATTCGTGAATTTGAAGAGTTTTATTCCCATAACTGCACTTGTTAACATGGAAATCAACATCCTAACCTACTCACTTTGCTAGCTGTAATATTTCCCTTTACCATTGTTGCATTTACTTAATTTGTTAAATTGAAGAGTTTTTATACCCATAACTACACTTGTTTCCATCGAAATTAACATCCTTAACTACACACTTTGCTAGTTGTAATGTTTCACTTGACATTTGTTGTATTAACTTAATTGTAAAATTGAATAGTTTTATACCCATAACTGCACTTGTTTACATGGAAATTAACATCCTTAACTACACAATTTGCTAGCTGTAATATTTCACTCTACCATTGTTGCATTTACTTAATTCGTTAAATTAAAGAGTTTTTATAACCATAACTGCACTTGTTTACATGAAAATTAACATCCTTACTTACAAACTTTGCTAGTTGTAATGTTTCACTTTACCATTGTTGCATCTACGTAATTCGTGAAATTGAAGAGTTTTATACCCATAACCGCACTTGTTAACATGGAAATCAACATCCTAAGCTATTCACTTTGCTAGGTCTAATATTTCACTTTACCATTGATGCATTTACATAATTCGTTAAATTGAAGTGTTTTTATACCCATAACTGCACTTGTTTCCATCGAAATTAACATCCTTACATACACACTTTGCTAGTTGTAATGTTTCACTTGACCCTTGTTGTATTAACTTAATTGTGGAATTGAATAGTTTTATACCTATGACTGCACTTGTTTACATGGAAATTAACATCCTTAACTATACATTTTGCTAGCTGTAATATTTCACTTTACCATTCTTGCATTTACTTAACTCGTTAAATTGAAGAGTTTTTATACCCAAAACTGCACTTGTTTACATGGAAATTAACATCCTTACCTACAAACTTTGATAGTTGTAATGTTTCACTTTACCTTTGTTGCATTTACGTAATTCGTGATATTGAAGAGTTTTATACCCATAACTGCCCTTGTTAACATGGAAATCAACATCCTAACCTACTCACTTTGCTAGCTGTAATGTATCACTTTACCATTGTTGCATTTACTTAATTTGTTAAAATGAAGAGTTTTTATACCCATAACTGCACTTGTTTACATGGAAATTAACATCCTTAACTATACACTTTACTAAATGTAATGTTTTACTTTGTATTTGTTGCATTTACTTAATTCCTTAAATTGAAGACTTTTTACACCCATAACTACACTTGTTTCCATGAAAATTAACATCTTAAACTACATACTGTGCTAGTTGTAAAGTTTGACTTTATCTTTCTTGCATTTACTTAATTCGTTAAATTGAACAGTTGTTCTACCCATAACTGCACTTGTTTCCATCCTTACCTAACATCCTTACCTACACACTTTGCTAGTTCTAATGTTTCACTTTACCTTTGTTGCATTTACGTAATTCGTGAATTTGAAGAGTTTTATACCCATAACTGCACTTGTTAACATGGAAATCAACATCCTAACCTACTCACTTTGCTAGCTGTAATATTTCCCTTTACCATTGTTGCATTTACTTAATTTGTTAAATTGAAGAGTTTTTATACCCATAACTACACTTGTTTCCATCGAAATTAACATCCTTAACTACACACTTTGCTAGTTGTAATGTTTCACTTGACATTTGTTGTATTAACTTAATTGTAAAATTGAATAGTTTTATACCCATAACTGCACTTGTTTACATGGAAATTAACATCCTTAACTACACAATTTGCTAGCTGTAATATTTCACTCTACCATTGTTGCATTTACTTAATTCGTTAAATTAAAGAGTTTTTTATACCCATAACTGCACTTGTTAACATGGAAATCAACATCCTAACCTACTCACTTTGCTAGCTGTAATATTTCCCTTTACCATTGTTGCATTTACTTAATTTGTTAAATTGAAGAGTTTTTATACCCATAACTACACTTGTTTCCATCGAAATTAACATCCTTAACTACACACTTTGCTAGTTGTAATGTTTCACTTGACATTTGTTGTATTAACTTAATTGTAAAATTGAATAGTTTTATACCCATAACTGCACTTGTTTACATGGAAATTAACATCCTTAACTACACAATTTGCTAGCTGTAATATTTCACTCTACCATTGTTGCATTTACTTAATTCGTTAAATTAAAGAGTTTTTTATAACCATAACTGCACTTGTTTACATGAAAATTAACATCCTTACTTACAAACTTTGCTAGTTGTAATGTTTCACTTTACCATTGTTGCATCTACGTAATTCGTGAAATTGAAGAGTTTTATACCCATAACCGCACTTGTTAACATGGAAATCAACATCCTAAGCTACTCACTTTGCTAGCTCTAATATTTCACTTTACCATTGATGCATTTACATAATTCGTTAAATTGAAGTGTTTTTATACCCATAACTGTACTTGTTTCTATTGAAGTTAACATCCTTACCTACACACTTTGCTAGTTGTAATGTTTTACTTGACCTTTGTTCTATTAACTTAATTGTGGAATTGAATAGTTTTATACCCATAGCTGCAGTTGTTTACATGGAAATTAACATCCTTAACTACACATTTTGCTAGCTGTAATATTTCACTTTACCATTGTTGCATTTACTTAACTCGTTAAATTGAAGAGTTTTTATACCCAAAACTGCACTTGTTTCCATTGAAATTAAAATCCTTACCTACACACTTTGCTAGCTGTAATGTTTCTTTTAACCTTTGTAGTATTAACTTAATTGTGGAATTGAATAGTTTTATACCCATAACTGCACTTGTTTACATGGAAATTAACATCCTAAACTACATTCTTTGCTAGTTGTAAAGTTTGACTTTATCTTTCTTGCATTTACTTAATTCGTTAAATTGAACAGTTTTTATACCCATAACTGCAGTTGTTTACATGGAAATTAACATCCTTAACTACACATTTTGCTAGTTGTAATGTTTCACTTTACAATTGTTGCATTTACTTAATTCGTTAAATTGAAGAGTTTTATACCCATAACTGCACTTGTTTCCATAGAAATTAACATCCTTACGTACAAACTTTGCTAGCTGTAATGTTTCTTTTAACCTTTGTTGTATTAACTTAATTGTGGAATTGAATAGTTTTATACCCATAACTGCACTTGTTTACATGGATATTAACATCCTTAACTATACACTTTGCTAGTTGTAATGTTTCGCTTTACCTTTCTTGCATTTACTTAACTCGATAAATTGAAGAGTTTTTATACCCAAAACTGCACTTGTTTCCATAGAAATTAACATCCTTACCTACACACTTTGCTAGCTGTAATGTTTCTTTTAACCTTTGTTGTATTAACTTAATTGTGGAATTGAATAGTTTTATACCCATAACTGCACTTGTTTACATGGAAATTAACATCCTTAACTATACACTTTGCTAGTTGTAATGTTTTACTTGACCTTTCTTGCATTTACTTAACTCGTTAAATTGAAGAGTTTTTATACCCAAAACTGCACTTGTTTCCATAGAAATTAACATCCTTACCTACACACTTTGCTAGCTGTAATGTTTCTTTTAACCTTTGTTGTATTAACTTAATTGTGGAATTGAATAGTTTTATACCAATAACTGCACTTGTTTACATGGAAATTAACATCCTAAACTACATTCTTTGCTAGTTGTAAAGTTTGACTTTATCTTTCTTGCAATTACTTAATTCGTTAAATTGAACAGTTTTTATACCCATAACTGCACTTGTTTCCATTGAAATTAACATCCTTACCTACAAACATTGCTAGTTGTAATGTTTCACTTTACCATTGTTCCATCTACGTAATTCGTGAAATTGAAGAGTTTTATACCCATAACTGCACTTGTTAACATGGAAATCAACATCCTAAGCTACTCATTTTGCTAGCTGTAATATTTCACTTTACCATTGTTGCATTTACTTAATTCGTTAAATTGAAGGCTTTTTACACCCATAACTACACTTGTTTCCATGGAAATTAGCATCCTTACCTACAAACTTTGCTAGTTGTAATTTTTCACTTTACCTTTGTTGCATTTACGTAATTCGTGAAATTGAAGAGTTTTATACCCATAACTGCACTTGTTAACATGGAAATCAACATCCTAAGCTAGTCAATTTGCTAGCTGTATTATTTCACTTTACCATTGTTGCATTTACTTAATTCATTAAATTGAAGAGTTTTAATACCCATAACTGTACTTGTTTCTATTGAAGTTAACATCCTTACCTACACACTTTGCTAGTTGTAATCTTTCACTTGACCTTTGTTGTATTAACTTAATTGTGGAATTGAATAGTTTTATACCCATAACTGCAGTTGTTTACATGGAAATTAACATCCTTAACTACACATTTTGCTAGTTGTAATGTTTCACTTTACCATTGTTGCATTTACTTAATTCGTTAAATTGAAGAGTTTTATACCCATAACTGCACTTGTTAACATGGAAATCAACATCCTAAGCAACTCACTTTGCTAGCTGTAATATTTCACTTTACCATTGATGCATTTACATAATTCGTTAAGTTGAAGTGTTTTTATACCCATAACTGCACTTGTTTACATCGAAATTAACATCCTTACATACACACTTTGCTAGTGCTAATGTTTCACTTGACCTTTGTTGTATTAACTTAATTGTGGAATTGAATAGTTTTATACCCATAACTGCACTTGTTTACATGGAAATTAACATCCTTAACTATACACTTTGCTAGTTGTAATGTTTCACTTGACCTTTCTTGCATTTACTTAACTCGTTAAATTGAAGAGTTTTTATACCCAAAACTGCACTTGTTTCCATTGAAATTAACATCCTTACCTACAAACTTTGCTAGCTGTAATGTTTCTTTTAACCTTTGTTGTATTAACTTAATTGTGGAATTGAATAGTTTTATACCCATAACTGCACTTGTTTACATGGAAATTAACATCCTAAACTACATTCTTTGCTAGTTGCAAAGTTTGACTTTATCTATCTTGCATTTACTTAATTCGTTAAATTGAACAGTTTTTATACCCATAACTGCACTTGTTGCCATGGAAATTAGCATCCTTACCTACAAACTTTGCTAGTTGTAATGTTTCACTTTACCTTTATTGCATTTACGTAATTCGTGAAATTGAAGAGTTTTATACCCATAACTGCACTTGTTAACATGGAAATCAACATCCTAAGCTACTCACTTTGCTAGCTGTAATATTTCACTTTACCATTGTTGCATTTACTTAATTCGTTAAATTAAAGAGTTTTTATAACCATAACTGCACTTGTTAACATGGAAATCAACATCCTAAGCAACTCACTTTGCTAGCTGTAATATTTCACTTTACCATTGATGCATTTACATAACTCGTTAAATTGAACAGTTTTATACCCATAACTGCACTTGTTAACATAGAAATCAACATCCTAAGCAACTCACTTTGCTAGCTGTAATATTTCACTTTACCATTGATGCATTTACATAATTCGTTAAATTGAAGTGTTTTTATACCCATAACTGCACTTGTTTCCATCGAAATTAACATCCTTACATACACACTTTGCTAGTTGTAATGTTTCACTTGACCTTTGTTGTATTAACTTAATTGTGGAATTGATTAGTTTTATACCCATACCTGCCCTTGTTTACATGGAAATTAACATCCTTAGCTATACACTTTGCTAGTTGTAATGTTTCACTTTACCATTGTTACATTCGTTAAATTGAAGAGTTTTTATACCAATAACTGCACTTGTTTCAATTGATGTTAACATCCTTACCTATACACTTTGCTAGTTGTAATGTTTCACTTGACTTTTTTTGTATTAACTTAGTTGTGGAATTGAATAGTTTTATACCCATAACTGCACTTAATAACATGGAAATTAGCATCCTTAACTATACATTTTACTAGCTGTAAAGTTTGACTTTATCTTTCTTGCAGTTATTTAAATCGTTAAATTGAAGACTTTTTACACCCATAACTACACTTGTTTCCATGGAAATTAACATCCTTACCTACAAACTTTGCTAGTTGTAATGTTTCACTTTACCTTTGTTGCATTTACGTAATTCGTGAAATTGAAGAGTTTTATACCCATAACTGCACTTGTTAACATGGAAATCAACATCCTAAGCTACTCACTTTGCTAGCTGTAATATTTCACTTTACCATTGTTGCATTTACTTAATTCGTTAAATTGAAGACTTTTTACACCCATAACTACACTTGTTTCCATGGAAATTAGCATCCTTACCTAGAAACTTTGCTAGTTGTAATGTTTCACTTTACCTTTGTTGCATTTACGTAATTCGTGAAATTGAAGAGTTTTATACCCATAACTGCACTTGTTAACATGGAAATCAACATCCTAACCTACTCACTTTGCTAGCTGTAATATTTCACTTTACCATTGTTGCATTTACTTAATTCGTTAAATTAAAGAGTTTTTATAACCATAACTGCACTTGTTAACATGGAAATCAACATCCTAACCAACTCACTTTGCTAGCTGTAATATTTCATTTTACCATTGAGGCATTTACATAATTCGTTAAATTGAATAGTTTTTATACCCATAACTGCACTTGTTTACATGGAAATTAACATCCTTACCTACAAACTTTGCTAGTTGTAATGTTTCACTTTACCTTTGTTGCATTTACGTAATTCGTGAAATTGAAGAGTTTTATACCCATAACTCCACTTGTTAACATGCAAATCAACATCCTAACCTACTCACTTTGCTAGCTGTAATATTTCACTTTACCATTGTTGCATTTACTTAATTCGTTAAATTGAAGACTTTTTACACCCATACACTACACTACACTACACTACACTACACTACACTACACTACACTAAATAACTACACTTGTTTCCATGGAAATTAGCATCCTTACCTACAAACTTTGCTAGTTGTAATGTTTCACTTTACCTTTGTTGCATTTACGTAATTCATAAAATTGAAGAGTTTTATACCCATAACTGCACTTGTTAACATGGAAATCAACATCCTAACCTACTCACTTTGCTAGCTGTAATATTTCACTTTACCATTGTTGCATTTACTTAATTCGTTAAATTGAAGAGTTTTTATACCCATAACGGCACTTGTTTACATGGAAATTAACATCCTTAACTACACACTTTGCTAGTTGTAATGTTTCACTTGACATTTGATGTATTAACTTAAATGTAAAATTGAATAGTTTTATACCCATAACTGCACTTGTTTACATGGAAATTAACATCCTTAACTACTCACTTTGCTAGCTGTAATATTTCACTTTACCATTGTTGCATTTACTTAATTCGTTAAATTGAAGAGTTTTCATACCCATAACGGCACTTGTTTACATGGAAATTAACATCCTTAACTACACACTTTGCTAGTTGTAATGTTTCACTTGACATTTGATGTATTAACTTAAATGTAAAATTGAATAGTTTTATACCCATAACTGCACTTGTTAACATGGAAATCAACATCCTAAGCTACTCACTTTGCTAGCTGTAATATTTCACTTTACCATTGTTGCATTTACTTAATTCGTTAAATTGAAGACTTTTTACACCCATAACTACACTTGTTTCCATGGAAATTAGCATCCTTACCTACAAACTTTGCTAGTTGTAATGTTTCACTTTACCTTTGTTGCATTTACGTAATTCGTGAAATTGAAGAGTTTTATACCCATAACTGCACTTGTTAACATGGAAATCAACATCCTAACCTACTTACTTTGCTAGCTGTAATATTTCACTTTACCATTGTTGCATTTACTTAATTCGTTAAATTAAAGAGTTTTTATAACCATAACTGCACTTGTTAACATGGAAATCAACATCCTAACCAACTCACTTTGCTAGCTGTAATATTTCATTTTACCATTGAGGCATTTACATAATTCATTAAATTGAATAGTTTTTATACCCATAACTGCACTTGTTTACATGGAAATTAACATCCTTACCTACAAACTTTGCTAGCTGTAATATTTCACTTTATCATTGTTGCATTTACTTAATTCGTTAAATTGAAGACTTTTTACACCCATACACTACACTACACTACACTACACTACATAACTACACTTGTTTCCATGGAAATTAGCATCCTTACCTACAAACTTTGCTAGTTGTAATGTTTCACTTTACCTTTGTTGCATTTACGTAATTCGTGAAATTGAAGAGTTTTATACCCATAACTGCACTTGTTAACATGCAAATCAACATCCTAACCTACTCACTTTGCTAGCTGTAATATTTCACTTTACCATTGTTGCATTTACTTAATTCGTTAAATTGAAGACTTTTTACACCCATACACTACACTACACTACACTACACTACACTACACTACATAACTACACTTGTTTCCATGGAAATTAGCATCCTTACCTACAAACTTTGCTAGTTGTAATGTTTCACTTTACCTTTGTTGCATTTACGTAATTCGTGAAATTGAAGAGTTTTATACCCATAACTGCACTTGTTAACATGGAAATCAACATCCTAACCTACTCACTTTGCTAGCTGTAATATTTCACTTTACCATTGTTGCATTTACTTAATTCGTTAAATTGAAGAGTTTTTATACCCATAACGGCACTTGTTTACATGGAAATTAACATCCTTAACTACACACTTTGCTAGTTGTAATGTTTCACTTGACATTTGATGTATTAACTTAAATGTAAAATTGAATAGTTGTATACCCATAACTGCACTTAATTACATGGAAATTAACATCCTTAACTACACAATTTGCTAGTTGTAATGTTTCATTCTACCATTGTTGCATTTACTTAATTCGTTAAATTGAAGAGTTTTTATACCCATAACTGCACTTGTTTACATGGAAATTAACATCCTTACCTACACACTTTGCTAGTTGTAATGTTTCACCTTACCATTGTTGCATTTACGTAATTCGTGAAATTGAAGAGTTTTATACCCATAACTGCACTTGTTAACATGGAAATCAACATCCTAAGCTACTCACTTTGCTAGCTGTAATATTTCACTTTACAATTGTTGCATTTACTTAATTCGTTAAATTGAAGACTTTTTACACCCATAACTACACTTGTTTCCATGGAAATTAGCATCCTTACCTACAAACTTTGCTAGTTGTAATGTTTCACTTTACCTTTGTTGCATTTACGTAATTCGTGAAATTGAAGAGTTTTATACCCATAACTGCACTTGTTAACATGGAAATCAACATCCTAACCTACTCACTTTGCTAGCTGTAATATTTCACTTTACCATTGTTGCATTTACTTAATTCGTTAAATTGAAGACTTTTTACACCCATACACTACACTACACTACACTACACTACACTACATAACTACACTTGTTTCCATGGAAATTAGCATCCTTACCTACAAACTTTGCTAGTTGTAATGTTTCACTTTACCTTTGTTGCATTTACGTAATTCATGAAATTGAAGAGTTTTATACCCATAACTGCACTTGTTAACATGGAAATCAACATCCTAACCTACTCACTTTGCTAGCTGTAATATTTCACTTTACCATTGTTGCATTTACTTAATTCGTTAAATTGAAGAGTTTTTATACCCATAACTGCACTTGTTTACATGGAAATTAACATCCTTACCTACACACTTTGCTAGTTGTAATGTTTCACCTTACCATTGTTGCATTTACGTAATTCGTGAAATTGAAGAGTTTTATACCCATAACTGCACTTGTTAACATGGAAATCAACATCCTAAGCTACTCACTTTGCTAGCTGTAATATTTCACTTTACCATTGTTGCATTAACTTAATTCGTTAAATTGAAGACTTTTTACACCCATAACTACACTTGTTTCCATGGAAATTAGCATCTTTACCTACAAACTTTGCTAGTTGTAATGTTTCACTTTACCTTTGTTGCATTTACGTAATTCGTGAAATTGAAGAGTTTTATACCCATAACTGCACTTGTTAACATGGAAATCAACATCCTAACCTACTCACTTTGCTAGCTGTAATATTTCACTTTACCATTGTTGTATTTACTTAATTCGTTAAATTGAAGAGTTTTTATACCCATAACTGCACTTGTTTCCATCGAAATTAACATCCTTAACTACACACTTTGCTAGTTGTAATGTTTCACTTGACATTTGTTGTATTAACTTAATTGTAAAATTGAATAGTTTTATACCCATAACTGCACTTGTTTACATGGAAATTAACATCCTTAACTACACAATTTGCTAGTTGTAATGTTTCACTCTACCATCGTTGCATTTACTTAATTCGTTAAATTGAAGACTTTTTACACCCATACACTACGCTACACTACACTACACTACACTACATAACTACACTTGTTTCCATGGAAATTAGCATCCTTACCTACAAACTTTGCTAGTTGTAATGTTTCACTTTACCTTTGTTGTATTTACGTAATTCGTGAAATTGAAGAGTTTTATACCCATAACTGCACTTGTTAACATGGAAATCAACATCCTAACCTACTTACTTTGCTAGCTGTAATATTTCACTTTACCATTGTTGCATTTACTTAATTCGTTAAATTAAAGAGTTTTTATAACCATAACTGCACTTGTTAACATGGAAATCAACATCCTAACCAACTCACTTTGCTAGCTGTAATATTTCATTTTACCATTGAGGCATTTACATAATTCGTTAAATTGAATAGTTTTTATACCCATAACTGCACTTGTTTACATGGAAATTAACATCCTTACCTACAAACTTTGCTAGCTGTAATATTTCACTTTATCATTGTTGCATTTACTTAATTCGTTAAATTGAAGACTTTTTACACCCATACACTACACTACACTACACTACATAACTACACTTGTTTCCATGGAAATTAGCATCCTTACCTACAAACTTTGCTAGTTGTAATGTTTCACTTTACCTTTGTTGCATTTATGTAATTCGTGAAATTGAAGAGTTTTATACCCATAACTGCACTTGTTAACATGGAAATCAACATCCTAACCTACTCACTTTGCTAGCTGTAATATTTCACTTTACCATTGTTGCATTTACTTAATTCGTTAAATTGAAGACTTTTTACACCCATACACTACACTACACTACACTACACTACATAACTACACTTGTTTCCATGGAAATTAGCATCCTTACCTACAAACTTTGCTAGTTGTAATGTTTCACTTTACCTTTGTTGCATTTACGTAATTCATGAAATTGAAGAGTTTTATACCCATAACTGCACTTGTTAACATGGAAATCAACATCCTAACCTACTCACTTTGCTAGCTGTAATATTTCACTTTACCATTGTTGCATTTACTTAATTCGTTAAATTGAAGAGTTTTTATACCCATAACGGCACTTGTTTACATGGAAATTAACATCCTTAACTACACACTTTGCTAGTTGTAATGTTTCACTTGACATTTGATGTATTAACTTAAATAAAAAATTGAATAGTTGTATACCCATAACTGCACTTAATTACATGGAAATTAACATCCTTAACTACACAATTTGCTAGTTGTAATGTTTCATTCTACCATTGTTGCATTTACTTAATTCGTTAAATTGAAGAGTTTTTATACCCATAACTGCACTTGTTTACATGGAAATTAACATCCTTACCTACACACTTTGCTAGTTGTAATGTTTCACCTTACCATTGTTGCATTTACGTAATTCGTGAAATTGAAGAGTTTTATACCCATAACTGCACTTGTTAACATGGAAATAAACATCCTAAGCTACTCACTTTGCTAGCTGTAATATTTCACTTTACCATTGTTGCATTTACTTAATTCGTTAAATTGAAGAGTTTTTACACCCATAACTACACTTGTTTCCATGGAAATTAGCATCCTTACCTACAAACTTTGCTAGTTGTAATGTTTCACTTTACCTTTGTTACATTTACGTAATTCGTGAAATTGAAGAGTTTTATACCCATAACTGCACTTGTTAACATGGAAATCAACATCCTAACCTACTTACTTTGCTAGCTGTAATATTTCACTTTACCATTGTTGCATTTACTTAATTCGTTAAATTAAAGAGTTTTTATAACCATAACTGCACTTGTTAACATGGAAATCAACATCCTAACCAACTCACTTTGCTAGCTGTAATATTTCATTTTACCATTGAGGCATTTACATAATTCGTTAAATTGAATAGTTTTTATACCCATAACTGCACTTGTTTACATGGAAATTAACATCCTTACCTACAAACTTTGCTAGTTGTAATGTTTCACTTTACCTTTGTTGCATTTACGTAATTCGTGAAATTGAAGAGTTTTATACCCATAACTGCACTTGTTAACATGGAAATCAACATCCTAACCTACTCACTTTGCTAGCTGTAATATTTCACTTTACCATTGTTGCATTTACTTAATTCGTTAAATTGAAGACTTTTTACACCCATACACTACACTAGACTACACTACACTACATAACTACACTTGTTTCCATGGAAATTAGCATCCTTACCTACAAACTTTGCTAGTTGTAATGTTTCACTTTACCTTTGTTGCATTTACGTAATTCATGAAATTGAAGAGTGTTATACCCATAACTGCACTTGTTAACATGGAAATCAACATCCTAACCTACTCACTTTGCTAGCTGTAATATTTCACTTTACCATTGTTGCATTTACTTAATTCGTTAAATTGAAGAGTTTTTATACCCATAACTGCACTTGTTTACATGGAAATTAACATCCTTACCTACACACTTTGCTAGTTGTAATGTTTCACCTTACCATTGTTGCATTTACGTAATTCGTGAAATTGAAGAGTTTTATACCCATAACTGCACTTGTTAACATGGAAATCAACATCCTAAGCTACTCACTTTGCTAGCTGTAATATTTCACTTTACCATTGTTGTATTTACTTAATTCGTGAAATTGAAGAGTTTTTATACCCATAACTGCACTTGTTTCCATCGAAATTAACATCCTTAACTACACACTTTGCTAGTTTTAATGTTTCACTTGACATTTGTTGTATTAACTTAATTGTAAAATTGAATAGTTTTATACCCATAACTGCACTTGTTTACATGGAAATTAACATCCTTAACTACACAATTTGCTAGTTGTAATGTTTCACTCTACCATTGTTGCATTTACTTAATTCGTTAAATTGAAGAGTTTTTATACCAATAACTGCACTTGTTTACATAAAAATTAACATCCTTACCTACACAATTTGCTAGTTGTAATGTTTCACCTTACCTTTGTTACATTTACGTAATTCGTGAAATTGAAGAGTTTTATACCCATAACTGCACTAGTTAACATGGAAATCAACATGCTAAGCTACTCACTTTGCTAGCTGTAATATTTCACTTTACCATTGTTGCATTTACTTAATTCGTTAAATTGAAGACTTTTTACACCCATAACTACACTTGTTTGCATGGAAATTAGCATCCTTAAATACACATTTTGCTAGTTGTAATGTTTAACTTTACCTTTGTTGTATTAACTTAATTGTGGAATTGAATAGTTTTATACCCATAACTGCACTTGTTAACATGGAAATCAACATCCTAAGCTACTCACTTTGCTAGTTGTAATGTTTCACTTTACCTTTGTTGCATTTACGAAATTCGTGAAATTGAAGAGTTTTATACCCATAACTGCACTTGTTAACATGGAAATCAACATCCTAACCTACTCACTTTGCTAGCTGTAATATTTCACTTTACCATTGTTGCATTTACTTAATTCGTTAAGTTGAAGAGTTTTTATACCCATAACTGCACTTGTTTCCATCGAAATTAACATCCTTAACTACACACTTTGCTAGTTGTAATGTTTCACTTGACATTTGTTGTATTAACTTAATTGTAAAATTGAATAGTTTTATACCCATAACTGCACTTGTTTACATTGAAATTAACATCCTTAACTACACAATTTGCTAGTTGCAATGTTTCACTCTACCATTGTTGCATTTACTTAATTCGTTAAATTGAAGAGTTTTTATTCCCATAACTGCACTTGTTTACATGGAAATTAACATCCTTACCTACACACTTTGCTAGTTGTAATGTTTCACTTTACCATTGTTGCATTTACTTAATTCGTGAAATTGAAGAGTTTTATACCCATAACTGCACTTGTTAACATGGAAATCAACATCCTAAGCTACTCACTTTGCTAGCTGTAATATTTCACTTTATCATTGTTGCATTTACTTAATTCGTTAAATTGAAGAGTTTTTATACCCATAACTGCACTTGTTTCCATTGAAATTAACATCCTTAACTACACACTTTGCTAGTTGTAATGTTTCACTTGACATTTGATGTATTAACTTAATTGTAAAATTGAATATTTTTATACCCATAACTGCACTTGTTTACATGGAAATTAACATCCTTAGCTACACAATTTGCTAGTTCTAATGTTTCACCTTACCTTTGTTGCATTTACGTAATTCGTGAAATTGAAGAGTTTTATACCCATAACTGCACTTGTTAACATGGAAATCAACATCCTAAGCTACTCACTTTGCTAGCTGTAATATTTCACTTTACCATTGTTGCATTTACTTAATTCGTTAAATTGAAGACTTTTTACACTCATAACTACACTTGTTTCCATGGAAATTAGCATCCTTACCTAATAACTTTGCTAGTTGTAATGTTTCACTTTACCTTTGTTGCATTTACGTAATTCGTGAAATTGAAGAGTTTTATACCCATAACTGCACTTGTTAACATGGAAATCAACATCCTAAGCAACTAACTTTGCTAGCTTTAATATTTCACATTACCATTGATGCATTTACATAATTGGTTAAATTGAAGTGTTTTTATACCCATAACTGCACTTGTTTCCATCGAAATTAACATCCTTACCTACACGCTTTGCTAGTTGTAATGTTTCACTTGACCTTTGTTGTATTAACTTAATTGTGGAATTGAATGGTTTATACCCATAACTGCACTTGTTTACATGGAAATTAACATCCTTAACTATACACTTTGCTAGTTGTAATGTTTCACTTTACCATTGTTGCATTCGTTAAATTGAAGAGTTTTTATACCAATAACTGCACTTGTTTCAATTGATGTTAACATCCTTACCTATACACTTTGCTAGTTGTAATGTTTCACTTGACTTTTGTTGTGTTAACTTAGTTGTGGAATTGAATAGTTTTATACCCATAACTGCACTTGTTAACATGGAAATCAACATTCTAACCTACTCACTTTGCTAGCTGTAATATTTCACTTTACCATTGTTGCATTTACTTAATTCGTTAAGTTGAAGAGTTTTTATACCCATAACTGCACTTTTTTCCATCGAAATTAACATCCTTAACTACACACTTTGCTAGTTGTAATGTTTCACTTGACATTTGTTGTATTAACTTAATTGTAAAATTGAATAGTTTTATACCCATAACTGCACTTGTTTACATCGAAATTAACATCCTTAACTACACACTTTGCTAGTTGTAATGTTTCACTTGACATTTGTTGAATTAACTTTATTGTAAAATTTAATAGTTTTATACCCATAACTGCACTTGTTTACATGGAAATTAACATCCTTAACTACACAATTTGCTAGTTGTAATGTTTCACTCTACCATTGTTGCATTTACTTAATTCGTTAAATTGAAGAGTTTTAATACCCATAACTGCACTTGTTTACATGGAATTTCACATCCTTACCTACACACTTTGCTAGTTGTAATGTTTCACCTTACCTTTGTTGCATTTACGTAATTCGTGAAATTGAAAGGTTTTATACCCATAACTGCACTTGTTAACATAGAAATCAACATCGTAAGCAACTCACTTTGCTAGCTGTAATATTTCACTTTACAATTGATGCATTTACTTAATTCGTTAAATGGAAGACTTTTTACACCCATAACTACACTTGTTTCCATGGAAATTAGCATCCTTACCTACAAACTTTGCTAGTTGTAATGTTTCACTTTACCTTTGTTGCATTTACGAAATTCGTGAAATTGAAGAGTTTTATACCCATAACTGCACTTGTTAACATGGAAATCAACATTCTAACCTACTCACTTTGCTAGCTTTAATATTTCACTTTACCATTGTTGCATTTACTTAATTCGTTAAGTTGAAGAGTTTTTATACCCATAACTGCACTTTTTTCCATCGAAATTAACATCCTTAACTACACACTTTGCTAGTTGTAATGTTTCACTTGACATTTGTTGTATTAACTTAATTGTAAAATTAAATAGTTTTATACCCATAACTGCACTTGTTTACATCGAAATTAACATCCTTAACCACACAATTTGCTAGTTGTAATGTTTCACTCTACCATTGTTGCATTTACTTAATTCGTTAAATTGAAGAGTTTTTATACCCATAACTGCACTTGTTTACATGGAAATTAATATCCTTACCTACACACTTTGCTAGTTGTAATGTTTCACCTTACCTTTGTTGCATTTACGTAATTCGTGAAATTGAAATGTTTTATACCCATAACTGCACTTGTTAACATGGAAATCAACATCCTAAACAACTCACTTTGCTAGCTGTAATATTTCACTTTACAATTGATGCATTTACATAATTCGTTAAATTGAAGTGTTTTTATACCCATAACTGCACTTGTTTCCATCGATATTAACATCCTTACATACACACTTTGCTAGTTGTAATGTTTCACTTGACCTTTGTTGTATTAACTTAATTGTGGAATTGAATAGTTTTATACCCATAACTGCACTTGTTTACATGGAAATTAACATCCTTAACTATACACTTTGCTAGTTGTAATGTTTCACTTTACCATTCTTAATTTTCGTTAAATTGAAGAGTTTTTATACCAATAACTGCACTTGTTTCAATTGATGTTAACATCCTTACCTATACACTTTGCTAGTTGTAATGTTTCACTTGACTTTTTTGTATTAACTTAGTTGTGGAATTGAATAGTTTTATACCCATAATTGCACTTGTTAACATGGAAATTAGCATCCTTAACTATACATTTTACTAGTTGTAAAGTTTGACTTTATCTTTCTTGCAGTTATTTAAATCGTTAAATTGAAGACTTTTTACACCCATAACTACACTTGTTTCCATGGAAATTAACATCCTTACCTACAAACTTTGCTAGTTGTAATGTTTCACTTTACCTTTGTTGCATTTACGTAATTCGTGAAATTGAAGAGTTTTATACCCATAACTGCACTTGTTAACATGGAAATCAACATCCTAAGCTACTCACTTTGCTAGCTGTAATATTTCACTTTATCATTGTTGCATTTACTTAATTCGTTAAATTGAAGACTTTTTACACCCATACACTACACTACACTACACTACATAACTACACTTGTTTCCATGGAAATTAGCATCCTTACCTACAAACTTTGCTAGTTGTAATGTTTCACTTTACCTTTGTTGCATTTACGTAATTCGTGAAATTGAAGAGTTTTATACCCATAACTGCACTTGTTAACATGGAAATCAACATCCTAACCTACTCACTTTGCTAGCTGTAATATTTCACTTTACAATTGTTGCATTTACTTAATTCGTTAAGTTGAAGAGTTTTTATACCCATAACTGCACTTGTTTCCATCGAAATTAACATCCTTAACTAGACACTTTGCTAGTTGTAATGTTTCACTTTACCTTTGTTGCATTTACGTAATTCGTGAAATTGAAGAGTTTTATACCCATAACTGCACTTGTTAACATGGAAATCAACATCCTAAGCAACTCACTTTGCTAGCTTTAATATTTCACATTACCATTGATGCATTTACATAATTGGTTAAATTGAAGTGTTTTTATACCCATAACTGCACTTGTTTCCATCGAAATTAACATCCTTACATACACACTTTGCTAGTTGTAATGTTTCACTTGACCTTTGTTGTATTAACTTAATTGTGGAATTGAATGGTTTATACCCATAACTGCACTTGTTTACATGGAAATTAACATCCTTAACTATATATACACTTTGCTAGTTGTAATGTTTCACTTTACCATTGTTGCATTCGTTAAATTGAAGAGTTTTTATACCAATAACTGCACTTGTTTCAATTGATGTTAACATCCTTACCTATACACTTTGCTAGTTGTAATGTTTCACTTGACTTTTGTTGTATTAACTTAGTTGTGGAATTGAATAGTTTTATACCCATAACTGCACTTGTTAACATGGAAATCAACATCCTAACCTACTCACTTTGCTAGCTGTAATATATCACTTTACCATTGTTGTATTTACTTAATTCGTTAAATTGAAGAGTTTTTATACCCATAACTGCACTTGTTTCCATCGAAATTAACATCCTTAACTACACACTTTGCTAGATGTAATGTTTCACTTGACATTTGTTGTATTAACTTTATTGTAAAATTGAATAGTTTTATACCCATAACTGCACTTGTTTACATGGAAATTAACATCCTTAACTACACAATTTGCTAGTTGTAATGTTTCACTCTACCATTGTTGCATTTACTTAATTCGTTAAATTGAAGAGTTTTTATACCAATAACTGCACTTGTTTCAATTGATGTTAACATCCTTACCTATACACTTTGCTAGTTGTAATGTTTCACTTGACTTTTTTTGTATTAACTTAGTTGTGGAATTGAATAGTTTTATACCCATAACTGCACTTGTTAACATGGAAATTAGCATCCTTAACTATACACTTTACTAGTTGTAAAGTTTGACTTTATCTTTCTTGCAGTTATTTAAATCGTTAAATTGAAGACTTTTTACACCCATAACTACCCTTGTTTCCATGGAAATTAACATCTTTACCTACAAACTTTGCTAGTTGTAATGTTTCACTTTACCTTTGTTGCATTTACGTAATTCGTGAAATTGAAGAGTTTTATACCCATAACTGCACTTGTTAACATGGAAATCAACATCCTAAGCAACTCACTTTGCTAGCTGTAATATTTCACTTTACCATTGATGCATTTACATAATTCGTTAAGTTGAAGTGTTTTTATACCCATAACTGCACTTGTTTTCATCGAAATTAACATCCTTAACTACACACTTTGCTAGTTGTAATGTTTCACTTGACATTTGATGTATTAACTTAATTGTAAAATTGAATAGTTTTATACCCATAACTGCACTTGTTTACATGGAAATTAACATCCTTAACTACACAATTTGCTAGTTGTAATGTTTCACTCTACCATTGTTGCATTTACTTAATTCGTTAAATTGAAGAGTTTTTATACCAATAACTGCACTTGTTTCAATTGATGTTAACATCCTTACCTATACACTTTGCTAGTTGTAATGTTTCACTTGACTTTTTTTGTATTAACTTAGTTGTGGAATTGAATAGTTTTATACCCATAACTGCACTTGTTAACATGGAAATTAGCATCCTTAACTATACACTTTACTAGTTGTAAAGTTTGACTTTATCTTTCTTGCAGTTATTTAAATCGTTAAATTGAAGACTTTTTACACCCATAACTACCCTTGTTTCCATGGAAATTAACATCTTTACCTACAAACTTTGCTAGTTGTAATGTTTCACTTTACCTTTGTTGCATTTACGTAATTCGTGAAATTGAAGAGTTTTATACCCATAACTGCACTTGTTAACATGGAAATCAACATCCTAAGCAACTCACTTTGCTAGCTGTAATATTTCACTTTACCATTGATGCATTTACATAATTCGTTAAGTTGAAGTGTTTTTATACCCATAACTGCACTTGTTTTCATCGAAATTAACATCCTTAACTACACACTTTGCTAGTTGTAATGTTTCACTTGACATTTGATGTATTAACTTAATTGTAAAATTGAATAGTTTTATACCCATAACTGCACTTGTTTACATTGAAATTAACATCCTTAACTACACAATTTGCTAGTTGTAATGTTTCACTCTACCATTGTTGCATTTACTTAATTCGTTAAATTGAAGAGTTTTTATACCCATAACTGCACTTGTTTACATGGAAATTAACATCCTTACCTACACACTTTGCTAGTTGTAATGTTTCACCTTACCTTTGTTAATTTTCGTTAAATTGAAGAGTTTTTATACCAATAACTGCACTTATTTCAATTGATGTTAACATCCTTACCTATACACTTTGCTAGTTGTAATATTTCACTTTATCATTGTTGCATTTACTTAATTCGTTAAATTGAAGACTTTTTACACCCATACACTACACTACACTACACTACACTACACTACACTACACTACACTACACTACACTACATAACTACACTTGTTTCCATGGAAATTAGCATCCTTACCTACAAACTTTGCTAGTTGTAATGTTTCACTTTACCATTGTTGCATTTACGTAATTCGTGAAATTGAAGAGTTTTATACCCATAACTGCACTTGTTAACATGGAAATCAACATCCTAAGCTACTCACTTTGCTAGCTGTAATATTTCACTTTACCATTGTTGCATTTACTTAATTCGTTAAATTGAAGACTTTTTACACCCATAACTACACTTGTTTCCATGGAAATTAGCATCCTTAAATACACATTTTGCTAGTTGTCATGTTTAACTTTACCTTTGTTGTATTAACTTAATTGTGGAATTGAATAGTTTTATACCCATAACTGCACTTGTTAACATGGAAATCAACATCCTAAGCTACTCACTTTGCTAGCTGTAATATTTCACTTTACCATTGTTGCATTTACTTAATTCGTTAATTTGAAGACTTTTTACACCCATAACTACACTTGTTTCCATGGAAATTAGCATCCTTAAATACACACTTTGCTAGTTGTAATGTTTCACTTGACCTTTGTTGTATTAACTTAATTGTGGAATTGAATAGTTTTATACCCATAACTGCACTTGTTTACATGGAAATTAACATCCTTAACTATACACTTTGCTAGTTGTAATGTTTCACTTTACCATTCTTAATTTTCGTTAAATTGAAGAGTTTTTATACCAATAACTGCACTTGTTTCAATTGATGTTAACATCCTTACCTATACACTTTGCTAGTTGTAATGTTTCACTTGACTTTTTTGTATTAACTTAGTTGTGGAATTGAATAGTTTTATACCCATAATTGCACTTGTTAACATGGAAATTAGCATCCTTAACTATACATTTTACTAGTTGTAAAGTTTGACTTTATCTTTCTTGCAGTTATTTAAATCGTTAAATTGAAGACTTTTTACACCCATAACTACACTTGTTTCCATGGAAATTAACATCCTTACCTACAAACTTTGCTAGTTGTAATGTTTCACTTTACCTTTGTTGCATTTACGTAATTCGTGAAATTGAAGAGTTTTATACCCATAACTGCACTTGTTAACATGGAAATCAACATCCTAAGCTACTCACTTTGCTAGCTGTAATATTTCACTTTATCATTGTTGCATTTACTTAATTCGTTAAATTGAAGACTTTTTACACCCATACACTACACTACACTACACTACATAACTACACTTGTTTCCATGGAAATTAGCATCCTTACCTACAAACTTTGCTAGTTGTAATGTTTCACTTTACCTTTGTTGCATTTACGTAATTCGTGAAATTGAAGAGTTTTATACCCATAACTGCACTTGTTAACATGGAAATCAACATCCTAACCTACTCACTTTGCTAGCTGTAATATTTCACTTTACAATTGTTGCATTTACTTAATTCGTTAAATTGAAGAGTTTTTATACCCATAACTGCACTTGTTTCCATCGAAATTAACATCCTTAACTAGACACTTTGCTAGTTGTAATGTTTCACTTTACCTTTGTTGCATTTACGTAATTCGTGAAATTGAAGAGTTTTATACCCATAACTGCACTTGTTAACATGGAAATCAACATCCTAAGCAACTCACTTTGCTAGCTTTAATATTTCACATTACCATTGATGCATTTACATAATTGGTTAAATTGAAGTGTTTTTATACCCATAACTGCACTTGTTTCCATCGAAATTAACATCCTTACATACACACTTTGCTAGTTGTAATGTTTCACTTGACCTTTGTTGTATTAACTTAATTGTGGAATTGAATGGTTTATACCCATAACTGCACTTGTTTACATGGAAATTAACATCCTTCACTATATATACACTTTGCTAGTTGTAATGTTTCACTTTACCATTGTTGCATTCGTTAAATTGAAGAGTTTTTATACCAATAACTGCACTTGTTTCAATTGATGTTAACATCCTTACCTATACACTTTGCTAGTTGTAATGTTTCACTTGACTTTTGTTGTATTAACTTAGTTGTGGAATTGAATAGTTTTATACCCATAACTGCACTTGTTAACATGGAAATCAACATCCTAACCTACTCACTTTGCTAGCTGTAATATATCACTTTACCATTGTTGTATTTACTTAATTCGTTAAATTGAAGAGTTTTTATACCCATAACTGCACTTGTTTCCATCGAAATTAACATCCTTAACTACACACTTTGCTAGATGTAATGTTTCACTTGACATTTGTTGTATTAACTTTATTGTAAAATTGAATAGTTTTATACCCATAACTGCACTTGTTTACATGGAAATTAACATCCTTAACTACACAATTTGCTAGTTGTAATGTTTCACTCTACCATTGTTGCATTTACTTAATTCGTTAAATTGAAGAGTTTTTATACCCATAACTGCACTTGTTTACATGGAATTTAACATCCTTACCTACACACTTTTCTAGTTGTAATGTTTCACCTTACCTTTGTTGCATTTACGTAATTCGTGAAATTGAAATGTTTTATACCCATAACTGCACTTGTTAACATGGAAATCAACATCCTAAGCTACTCACTTTGCTAGCTGTAATATTTCACTTTACCATTGATGCATTTACATAATTCGTTAAATTGAAGAGTTTTATACCCATAACTGCACTTGTTAACATGGAAATCAACATCCTAAGCAACTCACTTTGCTAGCTGTAATATTTCACTTTACCATTGATGCATTTACATAATTCGTTAAATTGAAGTGTTTTTATACCCATAACTGCACTTGTTTCCATCGAAATTAACATCCTTAAATACACATTTTGCTAGTTGTAATGTTTAACTTTACCTTTGTTGTATTAACTTAATTGTGGAATTGAATAGTTTTATACTCATAACTGCACTTGTTAACATGGAAATCAACATCCTAAGCTACTCACTTTGCTAGCTGTAATATTTCACTTTACCATTGTTGCATTTACTTAATTCGTTAAATTGAAGACTTTTTACACCCATAACTACACTTGTTTCCATGGAAATTAGCATCCTTACCTACAAACTTTGCTAGTTGTAATGTTTCACTTTACCTTTGTTGCATTTACGAAATTCGTGAAATTGAAGAGTTTTATACCCATAACTGCACTTGTTAACATGGAAATCAACATCCTAACCTACTCACTTTGCTAGCTGTAATATTTCACTTTACCATTGTTGCATTTACTTAATTCGTTAAGTTGAAGAGTTTTTATACCCATAACTGCACTTGTTTCCATCGAAATTAACATCCTTAACTACACACTTTGCTAGTTGTAATGTTTCACTTGACATTTGTTGTATTAACTTAATTGTAAAATTGAATAGTTTTATACCCATAACTGCACTTGTTTACATTGAAATTAACATCCTTAACTACACAATTTGCTAGTTGTAATGTTTCACTCTACCATTGTTGCATTTACTTAATTCGTTAAATTGAAGAGTTTTTATACCCATAACTGCACTTGTTTACATGGAAATTAACATCCTTACCTACCTACAATTTGCTAGTTGTAATGTTTCACCTTACCTTTGTTGCATTTACGTAATTCGTGAAATTGAAATGTTTTATACCCATAACTGCACTTGTTTACATGGAAATCAACATCCTAAGCAACTCACTTTGCTAGCTGTAATATTTCACTTTACAATTGATGCATTTACATAATTCGTTAAATTGAAGTGTTTTTATACCCATAACTGCACTTGTTTCCATCGATATTAACATCCTTACATACACACTTTCCTAGTTGTAATGTTTCACTTGACCTTTGTTGTATTAACTTAATTGTGGAATTGAATAGTTTTATACCCATAACTGCACTTGTTTACATGGAAATTAACATCCTTAACTATACACTTTGCTAGTTGTAATGTTTCACTTTACCATTGTTAATTTTCGTTAAATTGAAGAGTTTTTATACCAATAACTGCACTTGTTTCAATTGATGTTAACATCCTTACCTATACACTTTGCTAGTTGTAATGTTTCACTTGACTTTTTTTGTATTAACTTAGTTGTGGAATTGAATAGTTTTATACCCATAACTGCACTTGTTAACATGGAAATTAGCATCCTTAACTATACACTTTACTAGTTGTAAAGTTTGACTTTATCTTTCTTGCAGTTATTTAAATCGTTAAATTGAAGACTTTTTACACCCATAACTACCCTTGTTTCCATGGAAATTAACATCTTTACCTACAAACTTTGCTAGTTGTAATGTTTCACTTTACCTTTGTTGCATTTACGTAATTCGTGAAATTGAAGAGTTTTATACCCATAACTGCACTTGTTAACATGCAAATCAACATCCTAAGCAACTCACTTTGCTAGCTGTAATATTTCACTTTACCATTGATGCATTTACATAATTCGTTAAGTTGAAGTGTTTTTATACCCATAACTGCACTTGTTTTCATCGAAATTAACATCCTTAACTACACACTTTGCTAGTTGTAATGTTTCACTTGACATTTGATGTATTAACTTAATTGTAAAATTGAATAGTTTTATACCCATAACTGCACTTGTTTACATTGAAATTAACATCCTTAACTACACAATTTGCTAGTTGTAATGTTTCACTCTACCATTGTTGCATTTACTTAATTCGTTAAATTGAAGAGTTTTTATACCCATAACTGCACTTGTTTACATGGAAATTAACATCCTTACCTACACACTTTGCTAGTTGTAATGTTTCACCTTACCTTTGTTAATTTTCGTTAAATTGAAGAGTTTTTATACCAATAACTGCACTTATTTCAATTGATGTTAACATCCTTACCTATACACTTTGCTAGTTGTAATATTTCACTTTATCATTGTTGCATTTACTTAATTCGTTAAATTGAAGACTTTTTACACCCATACACTACACTACACTACACTACACTACACTACACTACACTACACTACATAACTACACTTGTTTCCATGGAAATTAGCATCCTTACCTACAAACTTTGCTAGTTGTAATGTTTCACTTTACCATTGTTGCATTTACGTAATTCGTGAAATTGAAGAGTTTTATACCCATAACTGCACTTGTTAACATGGAAATCAACATCCTAAGCTACTCACTTTGCTAGCTGTAATATTTCACTTTACCATTGTTGCATTTACTTAATTCGTTAAATTGAAGACTTTTTACACCCATAACTACACTTGTTTCCATGGAAATTAGCATCCTTAAATACACATTTTGCTAGTTGTCATGTTTAACTTTACCTTTGTTGTATTAACTTAATTGTGGAATTGAAGAGTTTTATACCCATAACTGCACTTGTTAACATGGAAATCAACATCCTAACCTACTCACTTTGCTAGCTGTAATATTTCACTTTACCATTGTTGCATTTACTTAATTCGTTAAGTTGAAGAGTTTTTATACCCATAACTGCACTTGTTTCCATCGAAATTAACATCCTTAACTACACACTTTGCTAGTTGTAATGTTTCACTTGACATTTGTTGTATTAACTTAATTGTAAAATTGAATAGTTTTATACCCATAACTGCACTTGTTAACATGGAAATCAACATCCTAAGCTACTCACTTTGCTAGCTGTAATATTTCACTTTACCATTGTTGCATTTACTTAATTCGTTAATTTGAAGACTTTTTACACCCATAACTACACTTGTTTCCATGGAAATTAGCATCCTTACCTACAAACTTTGCTAGTTGTAATGTTTCACTTTACCTTTGTTGCATTTACGAAATTCGTGAAATTGAAGAGTTTTATACCCATAACTGCACTTGTTAACATGGAAATCAACATCCTAACCTACTCACTTTGCTAGCTGTAATATTTCACTTTACCATTGTTGCATTTACTTAATTCGTTAAGTTGAAGAGTTTTTATACCCATAACTGCACTTGTTTCCATCGAAATTAACATCCTTAACTACACACTTTGCTAGTTGTAATGTTTCACTTGACATTTGTTGTATTAACTTAATTGTAAAATTGAATAGTTTTATACCCATAACTGCACTTGTTTACATTGAAATTAACATCCTTAACTACACAATTTGCTAGTTGTAATGTTTCACTCTACCATTGTTGCATTTACTTAATTCGTTAAATTGAAGAGTTTTTATACCCATAACTGCACTTGTTTACATGGAAATTAACATCCTTACCTACACACTTTGCTAGTTGTAATGTTTCACTTTACCATTGTTGCATTTACATAATTTGTTAAATTGAAGAGTTTTTATACCCATAACTGCACTTGTTTTCATTGAAGTTAACATCCTTACCTACACACTTTGCTAGTTGTAATATTTCACTTTACCATTGTTGCATTTACTTAATTCGTTAAATTGAAGAGTTTTTATACCCATAACTGCACTTGTTTACATGGCAATTAATATCTTTACCTACACACTTTGCTAGTTGTAATGTTTCACTTTACCTTTGTTGCATTTACATAATTCGTGAAATTGAAGAGTTTTATACCCATAACTGCACTTGTTAACATGGAAATCAACATCCTAAGCTAGTCAATTTGCTAGCTGCATTATTTCACTTTACCATTGTTGCATTTACTTAATTCATTAAATTGAAGAGTTTTGATACCCATAATTTTACTTGTTTCTATTGAAGTTAACATCCTTACCTACACACTTTGCTAGTTGTAATGTTTCACTTTACCATTGTTGCATTTACTTAATTCGTTAAATTGAAGAGTTTTTATACCCATAACTGCACTTGTTTCCATTTAAATTAACATCCTTACCTACACACTTTGCTAGTTGTAATGTTTCTTTTAACCTTTGTTGTATTAACTTAATTGTGGCATTGAATAGTTTTATACTCATAACTGCACTTGTTTACATGGAAATTGACATCCTAAACTACATACTTTGCTAGTTGTAAAGTTTGACTTTATCTTTCTTGCATTTACTTAATTCGTTAAATTGAACAGTTTTTATACCCATAACTGCACTTGTTTACATGGAAATTAGCATCCTTAACTATACACTTTACTAGTTGTAAAGTTTGACTTTATCTTTCTTGCATTTACTTAAGTCGTTAAATTGAAGACTTTTTACACCCATAACTACACTTGTTTCCATGGAAATTAACATCCTTACCTACAAACTTTGCTAGTTGTAATGTTTCACTTTACCTCTGTTGCATTTACGTAATTCGTGAAATTGAAGAGTTTTATACCCATAACTGCACTTGTTAACATGAAAATCAACATCCTAAGCAACTCACTTTGCTAGCTGTAATATTTCACTATACCATTGATGCATTTACATAATTCGTTAAATTGAAGTGTTTTTATACCCATAACTGCACTTGTTTGCATCGAAATTAACATCCTTACATACAAACATTGCTAGTTGTAATGTTTCACTTGGCCTTTGTTGTATTAACTTAATTGTGGAATTGAATAGTTTTATACCCATAATTGCACTTGTTTCCATTGAAATTAACATCCTTACCTACACACTTTGCTAGTTGTAATGTTTATTTTAACCTTCGTTGTATTAACTTAATTGTGGAATTGAATAGTTTTATACCCATAACTGCACTTGTTTACATGGAAATTAACATCCTTAACTATTCATTTTGCTAGTTGTAATGTTTCACTTTACCATTGTTGCATTTACTTAATTCGTTAAATTGATGAGTTTTTATACCAATAACTGCACTTGTTTCCATTGAAATTAACATCCTTACCTACACACTTTGCTAGTTGTAATGTTTCACTTGACATTTGATGTATTAACTTAATTGTAAAATTGAATAGTTTTATACCCATAACTGCACTTGTTTACATTGAAATTAACATCCTTAACTACACAATTTGCTAGTTGTAATGTTTCACTCTACCATTGTTGCATTTACTTAATTCGTTAAATTGAAGAGTTTTTATACCCATAACTGCACTTGTTTACATGGAAATTAACATCCTTACCTACACACTTTGCTAGTTGTAATGTTTCACCTTACCTTTGTTAATTTTCGTTAAATTGAAGAGTTTTTATACCAATAACTGCACTTATTTCAATTGATGTTAACATCCTTACCTATACACTTTGCTAGTTGTAATATTTCACTTTATCATTGTTGCATTTACTTAATTCGTTAAATTGAAGACTTTTTACACCCATACACTACACTACACTACACTACACTACACTACACTACACTACACTACATAACTACACTTGTTTCCATGGAAATTAGCATCCTTACCTACAAACTTTGCTAGTTGTAATGTTTCGCTTTACCTTTGTTGCATTTACGTAATTCGTGAAATTGAAGAGTTTTATACCCATAACTGCACTTGTTAACATGGAAATCAACATCCTAAGCTACTCACTTTGCTAGCTGTAATATTTCACTTTACCATTGTTGCATTTACTTAATTCGTTAAATTGAAGACTTTTTACACCCATAACTACACTTGTTTCCATGGAAATTAGCATCCTTAAATACACATTTTGCTAGTTGTCATGTTTAACTTTACCTTTGTTGTATTAACTTAATTGTGGAATTGAATAGTTTTATACCCATAACTGCACTTGTTAACATGGAAATCAACATCCTAAGCTACTCACTTTGCTAGCTGTAATATTTCACTTTACCATTGTTGCATTTACTTAATTCGTTAATTTGAAGACTTTTTACACCCATAACTACACTTGTTTCCATGGAAATTAGCATCCTTACCTACAAACTTTGCTAGTTGTAATGTTTCACTTTACCTTTGTTGCATTTACGAAATTCGTGAAATTGAAGAGTTTTATACCCATAACTGCACTTGTTAACATGGAAATCAACATCCTAACCTACTCACTTTGCTAGCTGTAATATTTCACTTTACCATTGTTGCATTTACTTAATTCGTTAAGTTGAAGAGTTTTTATACCCATAACTGCACTTGTTTCCATCGAAATTAACATCCTTAACTACACACTTTGCTAGTTGTAATGTTTCACTTGACATTTGTTGTATTAACTTAATTGTAAAATTGAATAGTTTTATACCCATAACTGCACTTGTTTACATGGAAATTAGCATCCTTAACTATACACTTTACTAGTTGTAAAGTTTGACTTTATCTTTCTTGCATTTACTTAAGTCGTTAAATTGAAGACTTTTTACACCCATAACTACACTTGTTTCCATGGAAATTAACATCCTTACCTACAAACTTTGCTAGTTGTAATGTTTCACTTTACCTCTGTTGCATTTACGTAATTCGTGAAATTGAAGAGTTTTATACCCATAACTGCACTTGTTAACATGGAAATCAACATCCTAAGCAACTCACTTTGCTAGCTGTAATATTTCACTATACCATTTATGCATTTACATAATTCGTTAAATTGAAGTGTTTTTATACCCATAACTGCACTTGTTTGCATCGAAATTAACATCCTTACATACAAACATTGCTAGTTGTAATGTTTCACTTGGCCTTTGTTGTATTAACTTAATTGTGGAATTGAATAGTTTTATACCCATAATTGCACTTGTTTCCATTGATAATAACATCCTTACCTACACACTTTGCTAGTTGTAATGTTTATTTTAACCTTCGTTGTATTAACTTAATTGTGGAATTGAATAGTTTTATACCCATAACTGCACTTGTTTACATGGAAATTAACATCCTTAACTATTCATTTTGCTAGTTGTAATGTTTCACTTTACCATTGTTGCATTTACTTAATTCGTTAAATTGATGAGTTTTTATACCAATAACTGCACTTGTTTCCATTGAAATTAACATCCTTACCTACACACTTTGCTAGTTGTAATGTTTCTTTTAACCTTTGTTGTATTAACTTAATTGTGGAATTGAATAGTTTTATACCTATAACTGCACTTGTTTACATGGAAATTAACATCCTAAACTACATTTTTTGCTAGTTGTAATGTTTCACTTTACCATTGTTGCATTTACTTAATTCATTAAATTGAAGAGTTTTAATACCCATAATTGTACTTGTTTCTATTGAAGTTAACATCCTTACCTACACACTTTACTAGTTGTAAAGTTTGACTTTATCTTTCTTGCATTTACTTAAATCGTTAGATTGAAGACTTTTTACACCCATAACTACACTTGTTTCCATGGAAATTAACATCCTTACCTACAAACTTTGCTAGTTGTAATGTTTCACTTTACCTCTGTTGCATTTACGTAATTCGTGAAATTGAGGAGTTTTATACCCATAACTGCACTTGTTAACATGGAAATCAACATCCTAAGCAACTCACTTTGCTAGCTGTAATATTTCACTATACCATTGATGCGTTTACATAATTCGTTAAATTGAAGTGTTTTTATACCCATAACTGCACTTGTTTGCATCGAAATTAACATCCTTACATACAAACTTTGCTAGTTGTAATGTTTCACTTGGCCTTTGTTGTATTAACTTAATTGTGGAATTGGATAGTTTTATACCCATAATTGCACTTGTTTACATGGAAATTAACATCCTTAACTATACACTTTGCTAGTTGTAATATTTCACTTGACCTTTCTTGCATTTACTTAACTCGATAAATTGAAGAGTTTTTATACCCAAGACTGCACTTGTTTCCATTGAAATTAACATCCTTACCTACACACTTTGCTAGTTGTAATGTTTATTTTAACCTTTGTTGTATTAACTTAATTGTGGAATTGAATAGTTTTATATCCATAACTGCACTTGTTTACATGGAAATTAACATCCTAGACTACATACTTTGCTTGTTGTAAAGTTTGACTTTATCTTTCTTGCATTTACTTAATTCGTTAAATTGAACAGTTTTTCTACCCATAACTGCACTTGTTTCTATTGAAATTAACATCCTCACCTACACACTTTGCTAGTTGTAATGTTTCACTTTACCTTTGTTGCATTTACGTAATTCTTGAAATTGAAGAGTTTTATACCCATAACTGCACTTGTTAACATGGACATCAACATCCTAAGCTACTCACTTTGCTAGCTGTAATATTTCACTTTACCATTGTTGCATTTACTTAATTCGTTAAATTGAAGACTTTTTACACCCATAACTACACTTGTTTACATGAAAATTAACATCCTTAACTACACATTTTGCTAGTTGTAATGTTTCACTTTACCATTGTTGAATTTACTTAATTCGTTAAATTGAAGAGTTTTTATACCCATAACTGCACTTGTTTCCATTTAAATTAACATCCTTACCTACACACTTTGCTAGTTGTAATGTTTCTTTTAACCTTTGTTGTATTAACTTAATTGTGGAATTGAATAGTTTTATACTCATAACTGCACTTGTTTACATGGAAATTAACATCCTAAACTACATGCTTTGCTAGTTGTAAAGTTTGACTTTATCTTTCTTGCATTTACTTAATTCGTTAAATTGAACAGTTTTTATACCCATAGCTGCACTTGTTTACATGGAAATTAACATCCTAAACTACATACTTTGCTAGTTGTAAAGTTTGACTTTATCTTTCTTGCATTTACTCAATTTGTTAAATTGAACACTTTTTTTACCCATCACTGCACTTGTTTCAATTGAAATTAACATCCTTACCTACACTTTTCTAGTTGTAATGTTAATTTTAACCTTTGTTGTATTAACTTAATTGTGGAATTGAATAGTTTTATACCCATAACTGCACTTGTTTACATGGAAATTAACATCCTAGACTACATACTTTGCTTGTTGTAAAGTTTGACTTTATCTTTCTTGCATTTACTTAATTCGTTAAATTGAACAGTTTTTCTACCCATAACTGCACTTGTTTCTATTGAAATTAACATCCTCACCTACACACTTTGCTAGCTGTAATGTTTCACTTTACCTTTGTTGCATTTACGTAATTCTTGAAATTGAAGAGTTTTATACCCATAACTGCACTTGTTAATATGGACATCAACATCCTAAGCTACTCATTTTGCTAGCTGTAATATTTCACTTTACCATTGTTGCATTTACTTAATTCGTTAAATTGAAGACTTTTTACACCCATAACTACACTTGTTTCCATGGAAATTAACATCCTTAACTACACAATTTGCTAGTTGTAATGTTTCACTCTACCATTGTTGCATTTACTTAATTCGTTGAATTGAAGAGTTTTTATACCCATAACTGTACTTGTTTCTATTGAAGTTAACATCCTTACCTACACACGTTGCTAGTTCTAATGTTTCACTTGACCTTTGTTGTATTAACTTAATTGAGGATTTGAATAGTTTGATACCCATAACTGCAGTTGTTTACATGAAAATTAACATCCTTAACTACACATTTTGCTAGTTGTAATGTTTCACTTTACCATTGTTGCATTTACTTAATTCGTTAAATTGAAGAGTTTTTATACCCATAACTGCACTTGTTTCCATTTAAATTAACATCCTTACCTACACACTTTGCTAGTTGTAATGTTTCTTTTAACCTTTGTTGTATTAACTTAATTGTGGAATTGAATAGTTTTATACTCATAACTGCACTTGTTTACATGGAAATTAACAACCTAAACTACATAATTTGCTAGTTGTAAAGTTTGACTTTATCTTTCTTGCATTTACTTAATTCGTTAAATTGAACAGTTTTTATACCCATAGCTGCACTTGTTTACATGGAAATTAACATCCTAAACTACATACTTTGCTAGTTGTAAAGTTTGACTTTATCTTTCTTGCATTTACTCAATTCGTTAAATTGAACACTTTTTTTACCCATCACTGCACTTGTTTCAATTGAAATTAACATCCTTACCTACACTTTTCTAGTTGTAATGTTTCACTGGACCTTTGTTGTATTAACTTAATCGTGGAATTGAATAGTTTTATACCCATAACTGCACTTGTTTCCATTGAAGTTAACATCCTTACCTACACACTTTGCTAGTTGTAATGTTTCACTTTAACTTTGTTGCATTTTTGTAATTTGTGAAATTGAAGAGTTTTATACCCATAACTGCACTTTTTAACATGGAAATCAACATCCTAAGCTAGTCAATTTCCTAGCTGTATTATTTCACTTTACCATTGTTGCATTTACCTAATTCGTTAAATTGAAGAGTTTTAATACCCATAACTGTACTTGTTTCTATTGAAGTTAACATCCTTACCTACACACTTTGCTAGTTGTAATGTTTCACTTGACCTTTGTTGTATTAACTTAATTGAGGAATTGAATAGTTTGATACCCATAACTGCAGTTGTTTACATGGAAATTAACATCCTTAAATACACATTTTGCTAGTTGTAATGTTTCACTTTACCATTGTTGCATTTACTTAATTCGTTAAATTGAAGAGTTTTAATACCCATAACTGTACTTGTTTCTATTGAAGTTAACATCCTTACCTACACACTTTGCTAGTTGTAATGTTTCTTTTAACCTTTGTTGTATTAACTTAATTGTGGAATTGAATAGTTTTATACTCATAACTGCACTTGTTTACATGGAAATTAACATCCTAAACTACATGCTTTGCTAGTTGTAAAGTTTGACTTTATCTTTCTTGCATTTACTTAATTCGTTAAATTGAACAGTTTTTATACCCATAGCTGCACTTGTTTACATGGAAATTAACATCCTAAACTACATACTTTGCTAGTTGTAAAGTTTGACTTTATCTTTCTTGCATTTACTCAATTTGTTAAATTGAACACTTTTTTTACCCATCACTGCACTTGTTTCAATTGAAATTAACATCCTTACCTACACTTTTCTAGTTGTAATGTTAATTTTAACCTTTGTTGTATTAACTTAATTGTGGAATTGAATAGTTTTATACCCATAACTGCACTTGTTTACATGGAAATTAACATCCTAGACTACATACTTTGCTTGTTGTAAAGTTTGACTTTATCTTTCTTGCATTTACTTAATTCGTTAAATTGAACAGTTTTTCTACCCATAACTGCACTTGTTTCTATTGAAATTAACATCCTCACCTACACACTTTGCTAGCTGTAATGTTTCACTTTACCTTTGTTGCATTTACGTAATTCTTGAAATTGAAGAGTTTTATACCCATAACTGCACTTGTTAATATGGACATCAACATCCTAAGCTACTCATTTTGCTAGCTGTAAAATTTCACTTTACCATTGTTGCATTTACTTAATTCGTTAAATTGAAGACTTTTTACACCCATAACTACACTTGTTTCCATGGAAATTAACATCCTTAACTACACAATTTGCTAGTTGTAATGTTTCACTCTACCATTGTTGCATTTACTTAATTCGTTGAATTGAAGAGTTTTTATACCCATAACTGTACTTGTTTCTATTGAAGTTAACATCCTTACCTACACACGTTGCTAGTTCTAATGTTTCACTTGACCTTTGTTGTATTAACTTAATTGAGGATTTGAATAGTTTGATACCCATAACTGCAGTTGTTTACATGAAAATTAACATCCTTAACTACACATTTTGCTAGTTGTAATGTTTCACTTTACCATTGTTGCATTTACTCAATTTGTTAAATTGAACACTTTTTTTACCCATCACTGCACTTGTTTCAATTGAAATTAACATCCTTACCTACACTTTTCTAGTTGTAATGTTTCACTGGACCTTTGTTGTATTAACTTAATCGTGGAATTGAATAGTTTTATACCCATAACTGCACTTGTTTCCATTGAAGTTAACATCCTTACCTACACACTTTGCTAGTTGTAATGTTTCACTTTAACTTTGTTGCATTTTTGTAATTTGTGAAATTGAAGAGTTTTATACCCATAACTGCACTTTTTAACATGGAAATCAACATCCTAAGCTAGTCAATTTCCTAGCTGTATTATTTCACTTTACCATTGTTGCATTTACCTAATTCGTTAAATTGAAGAGTTTTAATACCCATAACTGTACTTGTTTCTATTGAAGTTAACATCCTTACCTACACACTTTGCTAGTTGTAATGTTTCACTTGACCTTTGTTGTATTAACTTAATTGAGGAATTGAATAGTTTGATACCCATAACTCCAGTTGTTTACATGGAAATTAACATCCTTAAATACACATTTTGCTAGTTGTAATGTTTCACTTTACCATTGTTGCATTTACTTAATTCGTTAAATTGAAGAGTTTTAATACCCATAACTGTACTTGTTTCTATTGAAGTTAACATCCTTACCTACACACTTTGCTAGTTGTAATGTTTCACTTGACCTTTGTTGTATTTACGTAATTCGTGAAATTGAAGAGTTTTATACCCATAACTGCACTTTTTAACATGGAAATCAACATCCTGAGCTAGTCAATTTGCTGGCTGTATTATTTCACTTTACCATTGTTGCATTTACTTAATTCGTTAAATTGAAGAGTTTTAATACCCATAACTGTTCTTGTTTCTATTGAAGTTAACATCCTTACCTAGACACTTTGCTAGTTGTATTTTTTCACTTGACCTTTGTTGTATTAACTTAATTGTAAAATTGAATAGTTTTATACCCATAACTGCACTTGTTTACATGGAAATTAACATCCTTACCTACACACTTTGCTAGTTGTAATGTTTCACTTTACCATTGTTGCATTCGTTAAATGGAAGAGTTTTTATACCCATAACTGCACTTGTTTACATGGAAATTAACATCCTTACCTAAACACTTTGCTAGTTGTAATGTTTCACTTGACCTTTGCTGTATTAACTTAGTTGTGGAATTGAATAGTTTTATACCCATAACTGCACTTGTTAACATGGAAATTAACATCCTAAACTACATACTTTGCTAGTTGTAAAGTTTGACTTTATCTTTCTTGCATTTACTCAATTCGTTAAATTGAACACTTTTTTTACCCATCACTGCACTTGTTTCAATTGAAATTAACATCCTTACCTACACTTTTCTAGTTGTAATGTTTCACTGGACCTTTGTTGTATTAACTTAATCGTGGAATTGAATAGTTTTATACCCATAACTGCACTTGTTTCCATTGAAGTTAACATCCTTACCTACACACTTTGCTAGTTGTAATGTTTCACTTTAACTTTGTTGCATTTACGTAATTTGTGAAATTGAAGAGTTTTATACCCATAACTGCACTTTTTAACATGGAAATCAACATCCTAAGCTAGTCAATTTGCTAGCTGTATTATTTCACTTTACCATTGTTGCATTTACCTAAATCGTTAAATTGAAGAGTTTTAATACCCATAACTGTACTTGTTTCTATTGAAGTTAACATCCTTACCTACACACTTTGCTAGTTGTAATGTTTCACTTGACCTTTGTTGTATCAACTTAATTGTGGAATTGAATAGTTTTATACTCATAACTGCACTTGTTTACATGGAAATTAACATCCTAAACTACATGCTTTGCTAGTTGTAAAGTTTGACTTTATCTTTCTTGCATTTACTTAATTCGTTAAATTGAACAGTTTTTATACCCATAGCTGCACTTGTTTACATGGAAATTAACATCCTAAACTACATTTTTTGCTAGTTGTAAAGTTTGACTTTATCTTTCTTGCATTTACTTAATTCGTTAAATTGAACAGTTTTTATACCCATACCTGCACTTGTTTACATGGAAATTAACATCCTAAACTACATACTTTGCTAGTTGTAAAGTTTGACTTTATCTTTCTTGCATTTACTTAATTCGTTAAATTGAACAGTTTTATACCCATAACTGCACTTGTTTCCATTGAAACTAACATCCTTACCTACACACTTTGCTAGTTGTAATGTTTCACTTTAACTTTGTTGCATTTACGTAATTCGTGAAATTGAAGAGTTTTATACCCATAACTGCACTTTTTAACATGGAAATCAACATCCTGAGCTAGTCAATTTGCTAGCTGTATTATTTCACTTTACCATTGTTGCATTTACTTAACACTTGTTTACATGGAAATTAACATCCTAAACTACATTTTTTGCTAGTTGTAAAGTTTGACTTTATCTTTCTTGCATTTACTTAATTCGTTAAATTGAACAGTTTTTATACCCATAACTGCACTTGTTTCCATTGAAATTAACATCCTTACCTACACACTTTGCTTGTTGTAATGTTTCACTTGCCCTTTGTTGTATTAACTTAATCGTGGAATTGAATAGTTTTATACCCATAACTGCACTTGTTTCCATTGAAGTTAACATCCTTACCTACACACTTTGCTAGTTGTAATGTTTCACTTGACCTTTGTTGTATTAACTTAGTTGTGGAATTGATATGTTTTTATACCCATAACTGCACTTGTTTCCATTGAAATTAACATCCTTACCTACACACTTTGTTAGTTGTAATGTTTCTTTTAACCTTTGTTGTATTAACTTCATTGTGGAATTGAATCGTTTTATACCCATGACTGAACTTGTTAACATGGAAATCAACATCCTAAGCTACTCACTTTGCTAGCTGTAATATTTCACTTTACCATTGTTGCATTTACTTAATTCGTTAAATTGAAGACTTTTTATACCCATAACTGCACTTGTTTACATGAAAATTAACATCCTTACCTACACACTTTGCTAGTTGTAATGTTTCACTTTACCATTGTTGCATTCGTTAAATTGAAGAGTTTTTATACCCATAACTGCACTTGTTTCAATTGATGTTAACATCCTTACCTAAACACTTTGCTAGTTGTAATGTTTCACTTGACCTTTGCTGTATTAACTTAGTTGTGGAATTGAATAGTTTTATACCCATAACTGCACTTGTTAACATGGAAATTAACATCCTAAACTACATACTTTGCTAATTGTAAAGTTTGACCTTATCTTTCTTGCATTTACTTAATTCGTTAAATTGAAGACTTTTTACACCCATAACAACACTTGTTTCCATGGAAAGTAGCATCCTTACCTACAAACTTTGCTAGTTGTAATGTTTCACTTTACCTCTGTTGCATTCACGTAATTCGTGAAATTGAAGAGTTTTATACCCATAACTGCCCTTGTTAACATGGAAATCAACATCCTAAGCTACTCACTTTGCTAGCTGTAATATTTCACTTTACCATTGTTGCATTTACTTAATTCGTTAAATTGAAGACTTTTTACACCCATAACTACACTTGTTTCCATGGAAATTAACATCCTTAACTACACAATTTGCTAGTTGTAATGTTTCACTCTACCATTGTTGCATTTACTTAATTCGTTAAATTGAAGAGTTTTTATACCCATAACTGTACTTGTTTCTATTGAAGTTAACATCCTTACCTACACACTTTGCTAGTTGTAATGTTTCTTTTAACCTTTGTTGTATTAACTTAATTGTGGAATTGAATAGTTTTATACTCATAACTGCACTTGTTTACATGGAAATTAACATCCTAAACTACATGCTTTGCTAGTTGTAAAGTTTGACTTTATCTTTCTTGCATTTACTTAATTCGTTAAATTGAACAGTTTTTATACCCATAGCTGCACTTGTTTACATGGAAATTAACATCCTAAACTACAGACTTTGCTAGTTGTAAAGTTTGACTTTATCTTTCTTGCATTTACTTAATTCGTTAAATTGAACAGTTTTATACCCATAACTGCACTTGTTTCCATTGAAGTTAACATCCTTACCTACACACTTTGCTAGTTGTAATGTTTCACTTTAACTTTGTTGCATTTACGTATTTTGTGAAATTGAAGAGTTTTATACCCATAACTGCACTTTTTAACATGGAAATCAACATCCTAAGCTAGTCAATTTGCTAGCTGTATTATTTCACTTTACCATTGTTGCATTTACCTAATTCGTTAAATTGAAGAGTTTTAATACCCATAACTGTACTTGTTTCTATTGAAGTTAACATCCTTACCTACACACTTTGCTAGTTGTAATGTTTCACTTGACCTTTGTTGTATTAACTTAATTGAGGAATTGAATAGTTTGATACCCATAACTGCAGTTGTTTACATGGAAATTAACATCCTTAAATACACATTTTGCTAGTTGTAATATTTCACTTTACCATTGTTGCATTTACTTAATTCGTTAAATTGAAGAGTTTTAATACCCATAACTGTACTTGTTTCTATTGAAGTTAACATCCTTACCTACACACTTTGCTAGTTGTAATGTTTCACTTGACCTTTGTTGTATTTACGTAATTCGTGAAATTGAAGAGTTTTATACCCATAACTGCACTTTTTAACATGGAAATCAACATCCTGAGCTAGTCAATTTGCTGGCTGTATTATTTCACTTTACCATTGTTGCATTTACTTAATTCGTTAAATTGAAGAGTTTTAATACCCATAACTGTTCTTGTTTCTATTGAAGTTAACATCCTTACCTACACAATTTGCTAGTTGTAATGTTTCACTTTACCATTGTTGCATTTACTTAATTCGTTAAATTGAATAGTTTTATACCCATAACTGCACTTGTTCACATTGAAATTAACATCCTTAACTACACACTTTGCTAGTTGTAATGTTTATCTTTGCCTTTGTTGTATTAACTTAATTGTGGAATTGAATAGTTTTATACCCATAACTGCACTTGTTTACATTGAAATTAACATCCTTAACTACACAATTTGCTAGTTGTAATGTTTCACTTTACCATTGTTGCATTTACTTAATTCGCTAAATTGAAGAGTTTTTATACCCAAAACTGCACTTGTTTCCATTGAAGTTAACATCCTTACCTACACACTTTGCTACTTGTAATATTTCACTTTACCATTGTTGCATTTACTTAATTCGTTTAATTGAAGAGTTTTTATACCAATAACTGCACTTGTTTGCATGGAAATTAACATCCTTACCTACACACTTTGCTAGTTGTAATGTTTCACTTTATCTTTCTTGCATTTACGTAATTCGTGAAATTGAAGAGTTTTATACCCATAACTGCACTTGTTAACATGAAAATCAACATCCTTACCTACACTCTTTGTTAGTTGTAATGTTTCACTTGACCTTTGTTGTATTATCTTGATTGTGGAATTGAATAGTTTTATACCAATAACTGCACTTGTTTACATGGAAATTAATATCCTTAAATACACAATTTGCTAGTTGTAATGTTTCACTTTACCATTGTGGCATTTACTTAATTCGTTAAATTGAAAGGTTTTTATACCCAAAACTGCACTTGTTTCCATTGAAGTTAACATCCTTACCTACACACTTTGCTAGTTGTAATATTTCACTTTACCATTGTTGCATTTACTAAATTCGTTAAATTGAAGAGTTTTATACCCATAACTGCACGTGTTTACATGAAAATTAACATCCTTACCTACACACTTTGCTAGTTGTAATATTTCACTTTACCATTGTTGCATTTACGCTATTTGTGAAATTGAAGAGTTTTATACCCATAACTGCACTTGTTAACATGGAAATCAACATCCTAAGCTACTCACTTTGCTAGTTGTAATGTTTCACTTTACCATTGTTGCATTTACTTAATTCGTTAAATTGAAGAGTTTTTATACCCATAACTGCACTTGTTAACATGGAAATCAACATCCTAAGCTACTCACTTTGGTAGCTTTAATATTTCACTTTACCATTGTTGCATTTACTTAATTCGTTAAATTGAAGAGTTTTTATACCCATAACTGCACTTGTTTCCATTGAAGTTAACATCCTTACCTACACTCTTTGCTAGTTGTAATGTTTCACTTTACCTTTGTTGCATTTACGTAATTCGTGAAATTGAAGTGTTTTATACCCATAACTGCACTTGTTAAGATGGAAATCAACATCCTAACCTACTCATTTTGCTAGCTGTAATATTTCACTTTACCATTGTTGCATTTACTTAATTCGTTAAATTGAAGAGTTTTTATACCCATAACTGCACTTGTTTCCATTGAAGTTAACATCCTTACCTACACACTTTGCTAGTTGTAATGTTTCACTTGACCTTTGTTGTATTATCTTGATTGTGGAATTGAATAGTTTTATACCCATAACTGCACTTGTTTACATGGAAATTAACAGATTTAACTACACAATTTGCTAGTTGTAATGTTTCACTTTACCATTGTTGCATTTACTTAATTCGTTAAATTGAAGAGTTTTTATACCCATAACTGCACTTGTTCACATTGAAGTTAACATCCTTACCTACACACTTTGCTACTTGTAATATTTCACTTTACCATTGTTGCATTTACTTAATTCGTTTAATTGAAGAGTTTTTATACCAATAACTGCACTTGTTTGCATGGAAATTAACATCCTTACCTACACACTTTGCTAGTTGTAATGTTTCACTTTATCTTTCTTGCATTTACGTAATTCGTGAAATTGAAGAGTTTTATACCCATAACTGCACTTGTTAACATGAAAATCAACATCCTTACCTACACTCTTTGTTAGTTGTAATGTTTCACTTGACCTTTGTTGTATTATCTTGATTGTGGAATTGAATAGTTTTATACCAATAACTGCACTTGTTTACATGGAAATTAATATCCTTAAATACACAATTTGCTAGTTGTAATGTTTCACTTTACCATTGTGGCATTTACTTAATTCGTTAAATTGAAAGGTTTTTATACCCAAAACTGCACTTGTTTCCATTGAAGTTAACATCCTTACCTACACACTTTGCTAGTTGTAATATTTCACTTTACCATTGTTGCATTTACTAAATTCGTTAAATTGAAGAGTTTTATACCCATAACTGCACGTGTTTACATGAAAATTAACATCCTTACCTACACACTTTGCTAGTTGTAATATTTCACTTTACCATTGTTGCATTTACGCTATTTGTGAAATTGAAGAGTTTTATACCCATAACTGCACTTGTTAACATGGAAATCAACATCCTAAGCTACTCACTTTGCTAGTTGTAATGTTTCACTTTACCATTGTTGCATTTACTTAATTCGTTAAATTGAAGAGTTTTTATACCCATAACTGCACTTGTTAACATGGAAATCAACATCCTAAGCTACTCACTTTGGTAGCTTTAATATTTCACTTTACCATTGTTGCATTTACTTAATTCGTTAAATTGAAGAGTTTTTATACCCATAACTGCACTTGTTTCCATTGAAGTTAACATCCTTACCTACACTCTTTGCTAGTTGTAATGTTTCACTTTACCTTTGTTGCATTTACGTAATTCGTGAAATTGAAGAGTTTTATACCCATAACTGCACTTGTTAAGATGGAAATCAACATCCTAACCTACTCATTTTGCTAGCTGTAATATTTCACTTTACCATTGTTGCATTTACTTAATTCGTTAAATTGAAGAGTTTTTATACCCATAACTGCACTTGTTTCCATTGAAGTTAACATCCTTACCTACACACTTTGCTAGTTGTAATGTTTCACTTGACCTTTGTTGTATTATCTTGATTGTGGAATTGAATAGTTTTATACCCATAACTGCACTTGTTTACATGGAAATTAACATATTTAACTACACAATTTGCTAGTTGTAATGTTTCACTTTACCATTGTTGCATTTACTTAATTCGTTAAATTGAAGAGTTTTTATACCCATAACTGCACTTGTTCACATTGAAATTAACATCCTTAACTACACACTTTGCTAGTTTTAATGTTTATCTTTGCCTTTGTTGTATTAACTTAATTGTGGAATTGAAAAGTTTTATACCCATAACTGCACTTGTTTACATTGAAATTAACATCCTTAACTACACAATTTGCTAGTTGTAATGTTTCACTTTACCATTGTTGCATTTACTTAATTCGCTAAATTGAAGAGTTTTCATACCCAAAACTGCACTTGTTTCCATTGAAGTTAACATCCTTACCTACACACTTTGCTAGTTGTAATGTTTCACTTGACCTTTGTTGTATTATCTTGATTGTGGAATTGAATAGTTTTATACCCATAACTGCACTTGTTTACATGGAAATTAACATATTTAACTACACAATTTGCTAGTTGTAATGTTTCACTTTACCATTGTTGCATTTACTTAATTCGTTAAATTGAAGAGTTTTTATACCCATAACTGCACTTGTTCACATTGAAATTAACATCCTTAACTACACACTTTGCTAGTTGTAATGTTTATCTTTGCCTTTGTTGTATTAACTTAATTGTGGAATTGAATAGTTTTATACCCATAACTGCACTTGTTTACATTAAAATTAACATCCTTAACTACACAATTTGCTAGTTGTAATGTTTCACTTTACCATTGTTGCATTTACTTAATTCGCTAAATTGAAGAGTTTTCATACCCAAAACTGCACTTGTTTCCATTGAAGTTAAAATCCTTACCTACACACTTTGCTAGTTGTAATGTTTATCTTTGCCTTTGTTGTATTAACTTAATTGTGGAATTGAATAGTTTTATACCCATAACTGCACTTGTTTACATTGAAATTAACATCCTTAACTACACAATTTGCTAGTTGTAATGTTTCACTTTACCATTGTTGCAGTTACTTAATTCGCTAAATTGAAGAGTTTTCATACCCAAAACTGCACTTGTTTCCATTGAAGTTAACATCCTTACCTACACACTTTGCTAGTTGTAATATTTCACTTTACCATTGTTGCATTTACGTAATTTGTGAAATTGAAGAGTTTTATACCCATAACTGCACTTGTTAACATGGAAATCAACATCCTAAGCTATTCACTTTGCTAGTTGTAATGTTTCACTTTACCATTGTTGCATTTACTTAATTCGCTAAATTGAAGAGTTTTTATACCCAAAACTGCACTTGTTTCCATTGAAGTTAACATCCTTACCTACACACTTTGCTACTTGTAATATTTCACTTTACCATTGTTGCATTTACTTAATTCGTTAAATTGAAGAGTTTTTATACCAATAACTGCACTTGTTTGCATGGAAATTAACATCCTTACCTACACACTTTGCTAGTTGTAATGTTTCACTTTATCTTTCTTGCATTTACGTAATTCGTGAAATTGAAGAGTTTTATACCCATAACTGCACTTGTTAACATGAAAATCAACATCCTTACCTACACTCTTTGCTAGTTGTAATGTTTCACTTGACCTTTGTTGTATTATCTTGATTGTGGAATTGAATAGTTTTATACCAATAACTGCACTTGTTTACATGGAAATTAATATCCTTAAATACACAATTTGCTAGTTGTAATGTTTCACTTTACCATTGTGGCATTTACTTAATTCGTTAAATTGAAAGGTTTTTATACCCAAAACTGCACTTGTTTCCATTGAAGTTAACATCCTTACCTACACACTTTGCTAGTTGTAATATTTCACTTTACCATTGTTGCATTTACTAAATTCGTTAAATTGAAGAGTTTTATACCCATAACTGCACTTGTTTACATGGAAATTAACATCCTTACCTACACACTTTGCTAGTTGTAATGTTTCACTTTACCTTTGTTGCATTTACGTAATTCGTGAAATTGAAGAGTTTTATACCCATAACTGCACTTGTTAACATGGAAATCAACATCCTAAGCTACTCACTTTGGTAGCTTTAATATTTCACTTTACCATTGTTGCATTTACTTAATTCGTTAAATTGAAGAGTTTTTATACCCATAACTGCACTTGTTTCCATTGAAGTTAACATAATTACCTACACTCTTTGCTAGTTGTAATGTTTCACTTGACCTTTGTTGTATTATCTTGATTGTGGAATTGAATAGTTTTATACCAATAACTGCACTTGTTTGCATGGAAATTAACATCCTTAACTACACAATTTGCTAGTTGTAATGTTTCACTTTACCATTGTTGCATTTACTTAATTCGTTAAATTGAAGAGTTTTTATACCCATAACTGCACTTGTTTACATGGAAATTAACATCTTTAACTACACACTCTGCTAGTTGTAATGTTTATCTTTGCCTTTGTTGTATTAACTTAATTTGTTAAATTGAAGACTATTTATACCCATAACTGCACTTGTTTCCATGGAAATTAACATCCTTACCTACACATTTTGCTACTTGTAAAGTTTGACTTTACCTTTGTTGCATTTACGTAATTCGTGAAATTGAAGAGCTTTATACCCATAACTGCACTTGTTTCCATTGAAATTAACATCCTTACCTACACACTTTGCTAGTTGTAATGTTTCACTTTACCTTTGTTGTAGTAACTTAATTGTGGAAATAAAGAGTTTTATACCCATAACTGCACTTGTTAACACGAAAATCACCATCCTTCACTACACATATTGCTAGTTGTAAAGTTTGACTTTACCTTTGTTGCATTTACTTCATTTGTTAAATTAAAGAGTTTTTATACGCATAACTGAACTTGTTTACATGGAAATTAACATCCTTCACTATACATTTTGCTAGTTGTAAAGTTTGACTTTACCTTTGTTGCATTTACTTAATTTTTTAAATTGAAGAGCTTTTATACGCATAACTGAACTTGTTTACATGGAAATTAACATCCTTAACTATACACTTTGCTAGTTGTAATGTTTCACTTTATCTTTCTTGCATTTACTTAACTCGTTAATTGAAGAGTTTTTATACCCATAACTGCACTTCTTTACATGGAAATTAACATCCTTAACTACCCACTTTGCTAGTTGCCTTTCTTTGCCTTTGTTGTATTAACTTAATTGTGGATATGATGGGTTTTATACCAATAAGTGCACTTGTTTACATAGAAATTAATATCCTAAACTATACACTTTGCTAGTTGTAATGATTCACTTTAAATTTCTTGCATTAACTTAACTCGTTATATTGAAGAGTTTTTATGTCCCTAACTGCACTTGTTTCCATGAAAATTAACTTCGTTACCTACACACTTTGCTAGTTATATTGTTTCACTTGACCTTTGTTGTATTAACTTTATTGTGGAGTTTAACAGTTTTATATCAATAACTGCACTTGTTTACATGGAAATTAACATTCTTAACTGCACATTTTGCTACTTGTAATGTTTCACTTTACCATTAGTGCATTTACGTTATTCGTGAAATTGAAGAGTTTTATACACGTAACTGCACTTTTTAACATGGAAATCAACATCCTACGCTACTCATTTTGCTAGCTGTAATGTTTCACTTTAACCTTGTTGCAGTTACTTACTTCGAGTAATTGAAGAGTTTTGTACCCATATATGCGCTTGTTTACATTGAAATTAACATCCTTCACTTCACATACTGCAAGTTGGAAAGTTTGACTTTACCTTTGTTGCATTTACTTAATTCGTTAAATTGAAATGTTTTGATACCCATAAATGCACTTGTTTACATGGAAATTAACATCCTTAACTATACACTTTGCCAGTTGTAATGTTTCACTTTACTTTTCTTGCATTTACTTACCTCGTTAAATTTAAGAGTTTTTATACCCATAACTGCACTTGTTTACATGGAAATTAACATCCTTAACTATACACTTTGCTAGTTGTAATGTTTCACTTTACCTTTCTTGCATTTACTTAACTCGTTAAATTGAAGAGTTTTTATACCCATAAGTAAACTTGTTTACATGGAAATTAACATCCTTCACTACACGTATTGCTAGTTGTAAAGTTTGACTTAAACTGTCTTGCATTTACATAATTCGTTAAATTGAAGACTTCTTATACCCATAACTGCACTTGTTTACATGAAAAATAACATCCTTAACTATACACTTTTCTAGTTGTAATGTTTCACTTTACGTTTCTTGCATTTACTTAACTCGTTAAATTGAAGGGTTTTTATACCCATAACAGCACTTGTTTACATGAAAATTAACATCCTTCACTACACATATTGCTAGTTGTAATGTTTCACTTTACCTTTGTTGCATTTACTTAATTCGTTAAATTGAAGAGTTTTTATACCAACAAGTGCACTTGTTTACATGAAAATTAATATCCTAAGCTACACACTTTGTTTGTTGTAATGTTTCACTTTACCTTTGTTTCATTTACTTAATTTGTGTAACTGAAGAGTTTTGTACCCATACCTGCACTTGTTTACATGGAAATTAACATCCTTCACTACACTTATTGCTAAAGGAGAAAATTGACTTTACCTTTCTTTCATTTAATTAATTCGTTGAATTAAAGAGTTTTTATACCCATAACTGCACTTGTTTACATCGAAATTAACATCCTTAACTACACACTTTGCTAGTTGTAATGTTTTCCTTTGCCTTTGTTGTATTAACTTAATAATGGAAATGAAGAGTTTTATACCCATAACAGCACTTGTTTACATGGAAATTAACATCCTTCACTACACATATTGCTAGTTGTAATGTTTCACTTTACCTTTGTTGCATTTACTTAATTCGTTAAATTGAAGAGTTTTTATACCCACAAGTGCACTTGTTTACATCGAAATTAATATCCAAAACTACACACTTTGCTTGTTGTAATGTTTCTTTTTACCTTTGTTGTATTAACTTAATTGTGGAAATGAGGAGTTTTATACCCATAAATGCACTTGTTTAGATGGAAATTAACATCCTTAACTACACATTTCGCTCGTTGTGATTTGTTTCTTTGCCTTTGTTGTATTTACTTAATTTTGGAAATAAAGAGTTTTATACCCCTAACTGCACCAGTTTACATAGAAACTGCATCCTTAACTACACACTTTGCTAGTTATAATGTTTCACTTTACCTTTGTTGCATTTACTTAATTCGTTAAATTGAAGAGTTTTTATACCCATAGATGCACTTGTTTACATGGAAATTAACATCCTTAACTATACACTTTGCTAGTTGTAATGTTTCACTTTACCTTTCTTGCATTTACTTAACTCGTTAAATTGAAGAGTTTTTATACCCATAACTGCACTTGTTTACATGAAAATTAACATCCTTAACTATACACTTTGCTGGTTGTAATGTTTCACTTTACCTTTCTTGCATTTACTTAACTCGTTAAATTGAGGAGTTTTTATACCCTTAACTGCACTTGTTTACATGGAAATTAACATCCATAACTACACACTTTGCTAGTTGTAATGTTTTTCTTTGGCTTTTGTTGTATTAACTTAATTTTGGAATTGAATAGTTTTATACCCATAACTGCACTTGTTTACATGGAAATCAACATCCTATGCTACTCATTTTGCTAGCTGTAATGTGTCACTTTACTTTTGCTGCAATTACTTACTTTGAGTAATAGAAGAGTTTTGTACCCATAACTGCACTTGTTTACATGGAAATTAACATCCTTCATAACACATATTGCTAGTTGTAAACTTTGACATTACCTTTGTTGCATTTACTTAATTCGTTAAATTGAAGAGTTTTTATACCCATAACTGCACTTGATTACATGAAAATAAACTTCCTTAACTACACAGTTTGCTAGTTGTAATGTTCTTCTTTGCCTTCATTGTATTAACTTAATTGTGGAAATGGAGAGCTTTATACCCATAAGTGCACTTATTTACAAGGAAATTAACATCCTTAACGACACACTTTGCAATTTGCAATGTTTTTCTTTGCCTTTGTTGTATTAATTTAATTGTGGAAATGAAGAGTTTTATACCCATAAGTGCACTTGTTTACATGGAAATTAATATCCTAAACTACACAGTTTGCTTGTTTCAATGTTTCACTTTACCTTTGTTTCAATTACTTAATTTGTGTAATTGAAGAGTTTTGTACCCAAAACTGCTTTTGTTTACATGGAAATTAACATCCTTCACTATACATATTGCTAAAGGAAAAGTTTGACTTTACCTTTCTTGCATTTACCTAATTCGTTAAATTGAAGAGTTTTTATACTTATAACTGAACTTGTTTACATTGAAATTAACATCCTTCACTACACATATTGCTAGTTGTAAAGTTTGACTTTACCTTTGTTGCATTTACTTTACTCGTTAAATTGAAGAGTTTTTATACCCATAACTGCCCTTGTTTACATGGAAATTAACATCTTTATTTACACATTTTGCTAGTTGTAATGTTTTTCTTTTCCTTTGTTGCATTAACTTAATTGTGGAAATGAAGAGTTTTATACCCATAAGTGCACTTGTTTATATGGAAATTAATATCCTAAACTACACACTTTGCTTGTTGTAATGTTTCACTTTACCTTTCTTGCATTTACCTAATTCGTTAAATTGAAGAGTTTTTATACCCATAACTGAACTTGTTTACATGGAAATTAACATTCTTCACTACACATATTGCTAGTTGTAAAGTTTGACTTTACCTTTGTTGCATTTATTTAATTCGTTAAATTGAAAAGCTTTTATACCCATAACTGCACTTGCTTACATGGAAATTAACATCCTAAGCTACTCACTTTGCTAGTTGTAATATTTCACTTTACCATTGTTGCATTTACTTAATTCGTTAAATTGAAGAGTTTTTATACCCATAACTGCACTTGTTTCCATTGAAGTTAACATAATTACCTACACTCTTTGCTAGTTGTAATGTTTCACTTGACCTTTGTTGTATTATCTTGATTGTGGAATTGAATAGTTTTATACCAATAACTGCACTTGTTTGCATGGAAATTAACATCCTTAACTACACAATTTGCTAGTTGTAATGTTTCACTTTACCATTGTTGCATTTACTTAATTCGTTAAATTGAAGAGTTTTTATACCCATAAGTGCACTTGTTTACATGGAAATTAATATCCTAAACTACACAGTTTGCTTGTTTCAATGTTTCACTTTACCTTTGTTTCAATTACTTAATTTGTGTAATTGAAGAGTTTTGTACCCAAAACTGCTTTTGTTTACATGGAAATTAACATCCTTCACTATACATATTGCTAAAGGAAAAGTTTGACTTTACCTTTCTTGCATTTACCTAATTCGTTAAATTGAAGAGTTTTTATACTTATAACTGAACTTGTTTACATTGAAATTAACATCCTTCACTACACATATTGCTAGTTGTAAAGTTTGACTTTACCTTTGTTGCATTTACTTTACTCGTTAAATTGAAGAGTTTTTATACCCATAACTGCCCTTGTTTACATGGAAATTAACATCTTTATTTACACATTTTGCTAGTTGTAATGTTTTTCTTTTCCTTTGTTGCATTAACTTAATTGTGGAAATGAAGAGTTTTATACCCATAAGTGCACTTGTTTATATGGAAATTAATATCCTAAACTACACACTTTGCTTGTTGTAATGTTTCACTTTACCTTTCTTGCATTTACCTAATTCGTTAAATTGAAGAGTTTTTATACCCATAACTGAACTTGTTTACATGGAAATTAACATTCTTCACTACACATATTGCTAGTTGTAAAGTTTGACTTTACCTTTGTTGCATTTATTTAATTCGTTAAATTGAAAAGCTTTTATACCCATAACTGCACTTGCTTACATGGAAATTAACATCCTAAGCTACTCACTTTGCTAGTTGTAATATTTCACTTTACCATTGTTGCATTTACTTAATTCGTTAAATTGAAGAGTTTTTATACCCATAACTGCACTTGTTTCCATTGAAGTTAACATAATTACCTACACTCTTTGCTAGTTGTAATGTTTCACTTGACCTTTGTTGTATTATCTTGATTGTGGAATTGAATAGTTTTATACCAATAACTGCACTTGTTTGCATGGAAATTAACATCCTTAACTAAATATATTTGCTAGTTGTAATGTTTCACTTTACCATTGTTGCATTTACTTAATTCGTTAAATTGAAGAGTTTTTATACCCATAACTGCACTTGTTTACATGGAAATTAACATCCTTAACTACACACTCTGCTAGTTGTAATGTTTATCTTTGCCTTTGTTGTATTAACTTAATTGTGGAATTGAATAGTTTTATACCCATAACTGCACTTGTTTACATGGAAATTAACATCCTTAACTAAACAATTTGCTAGTTGTAATGTTTCATTTTACCATTGTTGCATTTACTTAATTCGTTAAATTGAAAGGTTTTTATACCCAAAACTGCACTTGTTTCCATTGAAGTTAACATCCTTACCTACACACTTTGCTAGTTGTAATATTTCACTTTACTATTGTTGCATTTACTTAATTCGTTAAATTGAAGAGTTTTATACCCATAACTTCACTTGTTTACATGAAAATTAACATCCTTACCTACACACTTTGCTAGTTGTAATTTTTCACTTTACCTTTGTTGCATTTACGTAATTCGTGAAATTGAAGGGTTTTATACCCATAACTGCACTTGTTGTCATGGAAATCAACATCCTAAGCTACTCACTTTGCTAGCTGTAATATTTCACTTTACTATTGTTGCATTTACTTAATTTGTTAAATTGAAGAGTTTTTATACCCATAACTGCACTTGTTTCTATTGAAGTTAACATCCTTACATACACACTTTGCTAGTTGTAATGTTTCACTTTACCATTCTTGCATTTACTTAATTTGTTCAATTGAAGAGTTTTTGTACCAATAACTGCACTTGTTTCCATGGAAATTAACATCCTTTCCTACAGAATTTGATGGTTGTAATGTTTCACTTTACCTTTGTTGCATTTACTCAATTCGTTAAATTGAAGAGTTTTGTACCAAAACCAACACTTGTTTACATGGAAATTAACATCCTTAACTATAAACATTGCTAGTTGTAATGTTTCACTTTATCTTTCTTGCATTTACGTAATTCGTGAAATTGAAGAGTTTTATACCCATAACTGCACTTGTTAACATGAAAATCAACATCCTAAGCTACTCACTTTGCTAGCTGTAATATTTAACATTACCTTTGTTGCAGTTACTTAATTTGAGTAATTGAAGAGTTTTGTACCCATAACTGCATAGTTTACTTGGAAATTAATATCCTAAACTACACACTTTGCTAGTTGTAAAGTTTGACTTTATCTTTCTTGCATTTAATTAAGTCGTTAAATTGAACAGTTTTTATACCCATAACTGCACTTGTTTACATGGAAATTAACATCCCTAACTTTACACTTTACCAGTTGCAATGTTTTACTTTGTATTTGTTGCATTTACTTAATTTGTTAAATTGAAGACTATTTATACCCATAACTGCACTTGTTTCCATGGAAATTAACATCCTTACCTACACACTTTGATAGTTGTAATGTTTCAGTTGACCTTTATTGTATTAAGTTAATTGTGGATTTGAATAGTTTTATACTCATAACTGCACTTGTTTACATGGAAATTAACGTCCTTAACTACACATTTTGCTACTTGTAAAGTTTGACTTTACCTTTGTTGCATTTACGTAATTCGTGAAATTGAAGAGCTTTATACCCATAACTGCACTTGTTTCCATTGAAATTAACATCCTTACCTACACACTTTGCTAGTTGTAATGTTTCACTTTACCTTTGTTGTAGTAACTTAATTGTGGAAATAAAGAGTTTTATACCCATAACTGCACTTGTTAACACGAAAATCACCATCCTTCACTACACATATTGCTAGTTGTAAAGTTTGACTTTACCTTTGTTGCATTTACTTCATTTGTTAAATTGAAGAGTTTTTATACGCATAACTGAACTTGTTTACATGGAAATTAACATCCTTCACTATACATTTTGCTAGTTGTAAAGTTTGACTTTACCTTTGTTGCATTTACTTAATTTTTTAAATTGAAGAGCTTTTATACGCATAACTGAACTTGTTTACATGGAAATTAACATCCTTAACTATACACTTTGCTAGTTGTAATGTTTCACTTTATCTTTCTTGCATTTACTTAACTCGTTAATTGAAGAGTTTTTATACCCATAACTGCACTTCTTTACATGGAAATTAACATCCTTAACTACCCACTTTGCTAGTTGCCTTTCTTTGCCTTTGTTGTATTAACTTAATTGTGGATATGATGGGTTTTATACCAATAAGTGCACTTGTTTACATAGAAATTAATATCCTAAACTATACACTTTGCTAGTTGTAATGATTCACTTTAAATTTCTTGCATTAACTTAACTCGTTATATTGAAGAGTTTTTATGTCCCTAACTGCACTTGTTTCCATGAAAATTAACTTCGTTACCTACACACTTTGCTAGTTATATTGTTTCACTTGACCTTTGTTGTATTAACTTAATTGTGGAGTTTAACAGTTTTATATCAATAACTGCACTTGTTTACATGGAAATTAACATTCTTAACTGCACATTTTGCTACTTGTAATGTTTCACTTTACCATTAGTGCATTTACGTTATTCGTGAAATTGAAGAGTTTTATACACGTAACTGCACTTTTTAACATGGAAATCAACATCCTACGCTACTCATTTTGCTAGCTGTAATGTTTCACTTTAACCTTGTTGCAGTTACTTACTTCGAGTAATTGAAGAGTTTTGTACCCATATATGCGCTTGTTTACATTGAAATTAACATCCTTCACTTCACATACTGCAAGTTGGAAAGTTTGACTTTACCTTTGTTGCATTTACTTAATTCGTTAAATTGAAAAGTTTTGATACCCATAAATGCACTTGTTTACATGGAAATTAACATCCTTAACTATACACTTTGCCAGTTGTAATGTTTCACTTTACTTTTCTTGCATTTACTTAACTCGTTAAATTTAAGAGTTTTTATACCCATAACTGCACTTGTTTACATGGAAATTAACATCCTTAACTATACACTTTGCTAGTTGTAATGTTTCACTTTACCTTTCTTGCATTTACTTAACTCGTTAAATTGAAGAGTTTTTATACCCATAAGTAAACTTGTTTACATGGAAATTAACATCCTTCACTACACGTATTGCTAGTTGTAAAGTTTGACTTAAACTGTCTTGCATTTACATAATTCGTTAAATTGAAGACTTCTTATACCCATAACTGCACTTGTTTACATGGAAAATAACATCCTTAACTATACACTTTTCTAGTTGTAATGTTTCACTTTACGTTTCTTGCATTTACTTAACTCGTTAAATTGAAGGGTTTTTATACCCATAACAGCACTTGTTTACATGAAAATTAACATCCTTCACTACACATATTGCTAGTTGTAATGTTTCACTTTACCTTTGTTGCATTTACTTAATTTGTGTAACTGAAGAGTTTTGTACCCATACCTGCACTTGTTTACATGGAAATTAACATCCTTCACTACACTTATTGCTAAAGGAGAAAATTGACTTTACCTTTCTTTCATTTAATTAATTCGTTGAATTAAAGAGTTTTTATACCCATAACTGCACTTGTTTACATCGAAATTAACATCCTTAACTACACACTTTGCTAGTTGTAATGTTTTCCTTTGCCTTTGTTGTATTAACTTGATAATGGAAATGAAGAGTTTTATACCCATAACAGCACTTGTTTACCTGGAAATTAACATCCTTCACTACACATATTGCTAGTTGTAATGTTTCACTTTACCTTTGTTGCATTTACTTAATTCGTTAAATTGAAGAGTTTTTATACCCACAAGTGCACTTGTTTACATCGAAATTAACATCCAAAACTACACACTTTGCTTGTTGTAATGTTTCTTTTTACCTTTGTTGTATTAACTTAATTGTGGAAATGAGGAGTTTTATACCCATAAATGCACTTGTTTAGATGGAAATTAACATCCTTAACTACACATTTCGCTCGTTGTGATTTGTTTCTTTGCCTTTGTTGTATTTACTTAATTTTGGAAATAAAGAGTTTTATACCCCTAACTGCACCAGTTTACATAGAAAATGCATCCTTAACTACACACTTTGCTAGTTATAATGTTTCACTTTACCTTTGTTGCATTTACTTAATTCGTTAAATTGAAGAGTTTTTATACCCATAGATGCACTTGTTTACATGGAAATTAACATCCTTAACTATACACTTTGCTAGTTGTAATGTTTCACTTTACCTTTCTTGCATTTACTTAACTCGTTAAATTGAAGAGTTTTTATACCCATAACTGCACTTGTTTACATGAAAATTAACATCCTTAACTATACACTTTGCTGGTTGTAATGTTTCACTTTACCTTTCTTGCATTTACTTAACTCGTTAAATTGAGGAGTTTTTATACCCTTAACTGCACTTGTTTACATGGAAATTAACATCCATAACTACACACTTTGCTAGTTGTAATGTTTTTCTTTGGCTTTTGTTGTATTAACTTAATTTTGGAATTGAATAGTTTTATACCCATAACTGCACTTGTTTACATGGAAATCAACATCCTATGCTACTCATTTTGCTAGCTGTAATGTGTCACTTTACCTTTGCTGCAATTACTTACTTTGAGTAATAGAAGAGTTTTTATACCCATAACTGCACTTGATTACATGAAAATAAACTTCCTTAACTACACAGTTTGCTAGTTGTAATGTTCTTCTTTGCCTTCATTGTATTAACTTAATTGTGGAAATGGAGAGCTTTATACCCATAAGTGCACTTATTTACAAGGAAATTAACATCCTTAACGACACACTTTGCAATTTGCAATGTTTTTCTTTGCCTTTGTTGTATTAATTTAATTGTGGAAATGAAGAGTTTTATACCCATAAGTGCACTTGTTTACATGGAAATTAATATCCTAAACTACACAGTTTGCTTGTTGTAATGTTTCACTTTACCTTTCTTGCATTTACCTAATTCGTTAAATTGAAGAGTTTTTATACCCATAACTGAACTTGTTTACATGGAAATTAACATTCTTCACTACACATATTGCTAGTTGTAAAGTTTGACTTTACCTTTGTTGCATTTACTTTACTCGTTAAATTGAAGAGTTTTTATACCCATAACTGCCCTTGTTTACATGGAAATTAACATCTTTATTTACACACTTTGCTAGTTGTAATGTTTTTCTTTTCCTTTGTTGCATTAACTTAATTGTGGAAATGAAGAGTTTTATACCCATAAGTGCACTTGTTTATATGGAAATTAATATCCTAAACTACACACTTTGCTTGTTGTAATGTTTCACTTTACCTTTCTTGCATTTACCTAATTCGTTAAATTGAAGAGTTTTTATACCCATAACTGAACTTGTTTACATGGAAATTAACATTCTTCACTACACATATTGCTAGTTGTAAAGTTTGACTTTACCTTTCTTGCATTTACCTAATTCGTTAAATTGAAGAGTTTTTATACCCATAACTGAACTTCTTTACATGGAAATTAACATTCTTCACTACACATATTGCTAGTTGTAAAGTTTGACTTTACCTTTGTTGCATTTATTTATTTCGTTAAATTGAAAAGCTTTGATACCCATAACTGCACTTGCTTACATGGAAATTAACATCCTTCACTACACATATTGGTAGTAGTAAAGTTTGACTTTACCTTTCTTGCATTTACTTAACTTGTTAAATTGAAGAGCTTTGATACACATAACTGCACTTGTTTACATGGAAATTAACATCCTTAACTACACACTTTGCTAGTTGTAATGTTTTTCTTTGCCTTTGTTGTATTAACTTAATTGTGCAAATGAAGAGTTTTATACCAAGAACTGCATATGTTTACATGGAAATTACCATCCTTAAATACACACTTTGCTAGTTGTAATGTTTTCTTTTATCTTTTTTGTATCAACTTAATTGTGGAATTGAATAAATTTATACCAATAACTGAACTTGTGTACATAAAAATCAACATCTTAAGCTACACACTTTGCTAGCTGTAATGTTTCACTTAATCTTTGTTGCAAATACTTAATTTGAGTAATTGAAGAGTTTTGTACCCATAACTGCACTTGTTTACATGGAAATTAACATGCTGCTAGTAGTAAAGTTTGACTTGACCTTTGTTGAATTTACCTAATTCGTTAAATTGAAGAGTTTTTATACCAATAACTGCACTTGTTTACATGGAAATTAACATCCCTAACTATACACTTTGCTAGTTGTAATGTTTTACTTTGTATTTGTTGCATCAACTTTATTGATGGAATAGAAAAGTTTTATACTCCTAATTCCACTTGTTTACATGGAAATTAACATCCTTATTTACACATTTTTCTAGTTGTAATGTTTTTCTTCGCCTTTGTTTTATTAACTTAATTGTGGAAATGAAGAGTTTTATATCCATAAGTGCACTTGTTTACATGGAAATTAACATCCTAAACTACACGCTTTGCTAGCTGTAATGTTTTTCTTTATCTTTGTTGCATTATCTTAATTCGTTCAATTGAAGAGTATTTATACCCATAACTACACTTGTTTACATGGAAATTAACATCCTTAACTACAAATTTTGCTAGTTGTAATGTTTCACTTGATCTTTGTTCCATTAACTAAATCAATGGAATTGAAGAGTTTTATAAGTTAACATCCTTTACTACATACTTTGCGTGTTGTAATGTATTACTTTGCGTTTGTTGCATCAACTGAATTGATGGAATTGAATAGTTTTATACCCATAACTCCAATTGTTTACATGGAAATTAACATCCTTATTTACACATTTTGCTACTTTTAATGTTTTACTTTACCTTTGTTGCATTCGCGTAATTCGTGAAATTAAAGAGATTTATACCCATAACTGCACTTGTTTACATAGAAATCAACATCCTAAGCTACACACTTTGCTTGCTGTAATGTTTCACTTTACCTTGTTTGTATTAACTTAATTGTGGAATTGAAGATTTTTATCCCCATAACGGCACTTGTTTACATGGAAATTAACATCCTTAACTACACATTTTGCTAGTTGTAATGTTTCACTTTACCTTTGTTGTATTAACTTAACTGTGAAAATGAAGAGTATTATACCCATAAGTGCACTTCTTTACATGGAAATTAATATCCTAAACTACACACTTTGCTTGTTGTAATGTTTCAATTTTCCCTTGTTTCATTTACTTAATTTGTGTAATTGAAGAGTTTTATACCCAAAACTGCCCTTGTTTACATGTAAGTTAACATCCTTAACTAGAAACTTTGCTTGTTGTATTGTTTTACTTTGTATTTGTTGCATCAAAGTAATTGATGGAATTGAAAAGTTTTATACCCATAACTGCACTTGTTTACATGGAAATTAACATCCCTAACTACACACATTGCTACTTGTAATGTTTCATTTTACCTTTGTTGTATTAACTTAATTGTGGAATTGAATATTTTTTTACTCATTACTACATTTTTTTACATGGATATCAACATCCTTAACTACACACTATGCTAGTTGTAATGCTTCACTTTACTTTTGTTGTATTTACTAAATTCGTTAACTTGAAGAGTTTTTATACCCATAACTGCACTTGTTTACATGGGAATTAACATCCCTAACTTTACACTTTGCTTTTTGTAATGTTTTACTTTGTATACGTTGCATCAACTTAATTGATGGAATTGAAAATTTTTATACTCATACCTCCACTTGTTTACATGCAAATTAACATCCTTTTTTACACATTTTGCTAGTTGTAATGTTTTTCTTTGCCTTTGTTGTATTAACTTAATTGTGGAAATGAAGAGTATTATACCCATAACTGCACTTGTTTAGATGGAATTTAACATCCTTAATTACACATTTCGCTCGTTGTGATGTGTTTCTTTGCCTTTGTTGTATTTACTTAATTGTGGAAATGAAGAGTTTTATACCCCTAACTGCACCAGTTTACATAGAAAATTGCATCCTTAACTACACACTTTGCTAGTTATAATGTTTCACTTTACTTTTGTTGTATTTACTTAATTCGTTAAATTGAAGAGTTTTTATACCCATAACTGCACTTGTTTAGATTGAAATTAACATCCTTTTTTACACACTTTGCTAGTTTCATTGTTTTTCTTTGCCTTTGTTGTATTAACTTACTTCATGGAATTTCAAGAGTTTTATACCAACGACTGCACTTGTTTACAAGTAAATTAACATTCTTTGTTACATACTTTGCTTGTTGTAATATTTTACTTTGTATTTGTTGCATCAACGTAATTGATGGAATTTAAAAGTTTTATACCCATAACTCCACTTGTTTACATGGAAATTAACATCCTTATTTACACAATTTGCTAGTTGTAATGTTTTACTTTGTATTTGTTGCATCAACTTAATTGATGGAATTGAAAAGTTTTATACCCATAACAGGACTTGTTTACATGGAAATTAACATCCCTATCTATACACTTTGCTAGTTGTATTGTTTTACTTTGTATTTGTTGCATCAACGTAATTGATTGAATTGAAAAGTTATATACAGATAACTGCTCTTGTTTACATGAAAATTAACATCCTTATTTACATATTTTGCCAGCTGTAATGTTTTTCTTTGCCTTTGTTGTATTAACTTATTTGTGGAATTGAAAAGTTTCATACCCATAACTGCACTTGTTTACAAGGAAATTAGCATCCTTAACTACACGCTTTGCTAGTTGTAATGTTTCACTTTACCATTGTTGCATTTACTTAATTCATGGAATTTTAAGAGTTTTATACCCACGATTGCATTTGTTTACAAGTAAATGAACATTCTTTACTACATACTTTGCTTCTTGTAATATTTTACTTTGTATTTGTTGCATCATTGTAATTGATGTAATTGAAAAGTTTTATACTCATAACTCTACTTGTTTACATGGAAATTAACATTCCTATCTATACACTTTGCTAGCTGTATTGTTTTACATTGTTTTTGTTGCATCAACTTAATTGATGTAATTGAAGAGTTTTTATACCCATAACTGAACTTGTTTACATGGAAATTAACATCTTTATTTACACATTTTGCTAGTTGTAATGTTTTCTTTGCCTTTGTTGTATTAACTTAATTGTGGAAATGAAGAGTATTATACCAATAACTGCAGTTGTTTACATGGAAATTACCATCCTTAAATACACACTTTGCTAGCTGTAATGTTTTCTTTTAGCTTTGTTGTATCAACTTAATTGTGGAATTGAATAGTTTTATACCAATAACTGCACTTGTTTACATGGAAATTAACATCCTTAACCACAAACTTTGCTAGTTGTAATGTTTCACTTTACCATTGTTGCATTTAATGAAATCGTTAAATTGACGAGTTTTTATACCCATAACTGCACTTGTTTCCATGGAAATTAACATCCTTAACTACACACTTTGCTAGTTGTAATGTTTCACTTTACCTTCTTACCTTTACTTTTCCTAATGCTTCACTAGACATATTGCTAGTTGTAAAGTTTGACATTACCTTTGTTCTAGTTACTTTATTGGAGTATTTGAAGAATTTTTATACCAATAACTGCACTTCTTTACATGGAAATTAACATCCCTTACTATACACTCTGCTGGTTGTAATGTTTTACTTTGTATTTGTTGCATCAACTTAATTGATGGAATAGAAAAGTTTATACTCCTAACTCCACTTGTTTACATGGAAATTAACATCCTTAATTACACATTTTTCTAGTTGTAATGTTTTTCTTTGCCTTTGTTGTATTAACTTAATTGTGCAAATGAAGAGTTTTATACCAATAACTGCAGTTGTTTACATGGAAATTACCATCCTTAAATACACACTTTGCTAGCTGTAATGTTTTCTTTTAGCTTTGTTGTATCAACTTAATTGTGGAATTGAATAGTTTTATACCAATAACTGCACTTGTTTACATGGAAATTAACATCCTTAACCACAAACTTTGCTAGTTGTAATGTTTCACTTTTCCTTTGTTTCATTTACTTAATTTGTGTAATTGAAGAGTTTTATACCCAAAACTGCCCTTGTTTACATGTAAGTTAACATCCTTAACTACAAACTTTGCATGTTGTAATGTTTTACTTTGTATTTGTTGCATCAAAGTAATTGATGGAATTGAAAAGTTTTATACCCATAACTGCACTTGTTTACATGGAAATTAACATCCCTAACTACACACATTGCTACTTGTAATGTTTCACTTTACCTTTGTTGTATTATCTGAATTCTGGAATTGAAGAGTTTTATACCCATAACTGCACTTGTGTACATGGAAATTAACATCCTTAACTACACATTTTGCTACTTTTAATGTTTTACTTTACCTTTGTTGCATTCACGTAATTCGTGAAATTGAAGAGTTTTATACCAATAACTGCACTTGTTTACATAGAAATCAACATCCTAAGCTACACACTTTGCTTGCTGTAATGTTTCACTTTACCTTGGTTGTATCAACTTAATTGTGGAATTGAAGATTTTTATCCCCATAACGGCACTTGTTTACATGGAAATTAACATCCTTAACTACACATTTTGCTAGTTGTAATGTTTCACTTTACCTTTGTTGTATTAACTTAATTGTGGAAATGAAGAGTATTATACCCATAAGTGCACTTCTTTACATGGAAATTAATATCCTAAACTACACACTTTGCTTGTTGTAATGTTTCACTTTTCCTTTGTTTCATTTACTTAATTTGTGTAGTTGAAGAGTTTTATACCCAAAACTGCCCTTGTTTACATGTAAGTTAACATCCTTAACTACAAACTTTGCTTGTTGTAATGTTTTACTTTGTATTTGTTGCATCAAAGTAATTTGATGGAATTGAAAAGTTTTATACCCATAACTGCACTTGTTTACATGAAAATTAACATCCTTACTTACATATTTTGCCAGCTGTAATGTTTTTCTTTGCCTTTGTTGTATTAACTTATTTGTGGAATTGAAAAGTTTCATACTCATAACTGCACTTGTTTACAAGGAAATTAGCATCCTGAACTACACACTTTGCTAGTTGTAATGTTTCACTTTACCATTGTTGCATTTACTTAATTCATGGAATGTTAAGAGTTTTATACCCACGATTGCATTTGTTTACAAGTAAATTAACATTCTTTACTACATACTTTGCTTCTTGTAATATTTTACTTATTATTTGTTGCATCATTGTAATTGATGTAATTGAAAAGTTTTATACTCATAACTCTACTTGTTTACATGGAAATTAACATCCCTATCTATACACTTTGCTAGCTGTATTGTTTTACATTGTTTTTGTTGCATCAACTTAATTGATGTAATTGAAGAGTTTTTATACCCATAACTGAACTTGTTTACATGGAAATTAACATCTTTATTTACACATTTTGCTAGTTGTAATGTTTTCTTTGCCTTTGTTGTATTAACTTAATTGTGGAAATGAAGAGTATTATACCCATAAGTGCACTTCTTTACATGGAAATTAATATCCTAAACTACACACTTTGCTTGTTGTAATGTTTCACTTTTCCTTTGTTTCATTTACTTAATTTGTGTAGTTGAAGAGTTTTATACCCAAAACTGCCCTTGTTTACATGTTAGTTAACATCCTTAACTACAAACTTTGCTTGTTGTAATGTTTTACTTTGTATTTGTTGCATCAAAGTAATTTGATGGAATTGAAAAGTTTTATACCCATAACTGCACTTGTTTACATGGAAATTAACATCCTTTTTTACACATTTTGCTAGTTGTAATGTTTTTCTTTGCCTTTGTTGTATTAACTTAATTGTGGAAATGAAGAGTTTTATACCCCTAACTGCACCAGTTTACATAGAAATATGCATCCTTAACTACACACTTTGCTAGTTATAATGTTTCACTTTACTTTTGTTGTATTTACTTAATTCGTTAAATTGAAGAGTTTTTATACCCATAACTGCACTTGTTTAGATTGAAATTAACATCCTTTTTTACACACTTTGCTAGTTTCATTGTTTTTCTTTGCCTTTGTTGTATTAACTTACTTCATGGAATTTCAAGAGTTTTATACCAACGACTGCACTTGTTTACAAGTAAATTAACATTCTTTGTTACATACTTTGCTTGTTGTAATATTTTACTTTGTATTTGTTGCATCAACGTAATTGATGGAATTTAAAAGTTTTATACCCATAACTCCACTTGTTTACATGGAAATTAACATCCTTATTTACACAATTTGCTAGTTGTAATGTTTTACTTTGTATTTGTTGCATCAACTTAATTGATGGAATTGAAAAGTTTTATACCCATAACAGGACTTGTTTACATGGAAATTAACATCCCTATCTATAACACTTTGCTAGTTGTATTGTTTTACTTTGTATTTGTTGCATCAACGTAATTGATTGAATTGAAAAGTTATATACAGATAACTGCTCTTGTTTACATGAAAATTAACATCCTTATTTACATATTTTGCCAGCTGTAATGTTTTTCTTTGCCTTTGTTGTATTAACTTATTTGTGGAATTGAAAAGTTTCATACCCATAACTGCACTTGTTTACAAGGAAATTAGCATCCTTAACTACACGCTTTGCTAGTTGTAATGTTTCACTTTACCATTGTTGCATTTACTTAATTCATGGAATTTTAAGAGTTTTATACCCACGATTGCATTTGTTTACAAGTAAATGAACATTCTTTACTACATACTTTGCTTCTTGTAATATTTTACTTTGTATTTGTTGCATCATTGTAATTGATGTAATTGAAAAGTTTTATACTCATAACTCTACTTGTTTACATGGAAATTAACATTCCTATCTATACACTTTGCTAGCTGTATTGTTTTACATTGTTTTTGTTGCATCAACTTAATTGATGTAATTGAAGAGTTTTTATACCCATAACTGAACTTGTTTACATGGAAATTAACATCTTTATTTACACATTTTGCTAGTTGTAATGTTTTCTTTGCCTTTGTTGTATTAACTTAATTGTGGAAATGAAGAGTATTATACCCATAAGTGCACTTGTTTACATGGAAATTAACATTCTTAACTACACACCTTGCTAGTTGTAATGTTTCACTTTACCATTGTTGCATTTAATGAAATCGTTAAATTGACGAGTTTTTATACCCATAACTGCACTTGTTTCCATGGAAATTAACATCCTTAACTACACACTTTGCTAGTTGTAATGTTTCACTTTACCTTCTTACCTTTACTTTTCCTAATGCTTCACTAGACATATTGCTAGTTGTAAAGTTTGACATTACCTTTGTTCTAGTTACTTTATTGGAGTATTTGAAGAATTTTTATACCAATAACTGCACTTCTTTACATGGAAATTAACATCCCTAACTATACACTCTGCTGGTTGTAATGTTTTACTTTGTATTTGTTGCATCAACTTAATTGATGGAATAGAAAAGTTTATACTCCTAACTCCACTTGTTTACATGGAAATTAACATCCTTAATTACACATTTTTCTAGTTGTAATGTTTTTCTTTGCCTTTGTTGTATTAACTTAATTGTGCAAATGAAGAGTTTTATACCAATAACTGCAGTTGTTTACATGGAAATTACCATCCTTAAATACACACTTTGCTAGCTGTAATGTTTTCTTTTAGCTTTGTTGTATCAACTTAATTGTGGAATTGAATAGTTTTATACCAATAACTGCACTTGTTTACATGGAAATTAACATCCTTAACCACAAACTTTGCTAGTTGTAATGTTTCACTTTTCCTTTGTTTCATTTACTTAATTTGTGTAATTGAAGAGTTTTATACCCAAAACTGCCCTTGTTTACATGTAAGTTAACATCCTTAACTACAAACTTTGCATGTTGTAATGTTTTACTTTGTATTTGTTGCATCAAAGTAATTGATGGAATTGAAAAGTTTTATACCCATAACTGCACTTGTTTACATGGAAATTAACATCCCTAACTACACACATTGCTACTTGTAATGTTTCACTTTACCTTTGTTGTATTATCTGAATTCTGGAATTGAAGAGTTTTATACCCATAACTGCACTTGTGTACATGGAAATTAACATCCTTAACTACACATTTTGCTACTTTTAATGTTTTACTTTACCTTTGTTGCATTCACGTAATTCGTGAAATTGAAGAGTTTTATACCAATAACTGCACTTGTTTACATAGAAATCAACATCCTAAGCTACACACTTTGCTTGCTGTAATGTTTCACTTTACCTTGGTTGTATCAACTTAATTGTGGAATTGAAGATTTTTATCCCCATAACGGCACTTGTTTACATGGAAATTAACATCCTTAACTACACATTTTGCTAGTTGTAATGTTTCACTTTACCTTTGTTGTATTAACTTAATTGTGGAAATGAAGATTATTATACCCATAAGTGCACTTCTTTACATGGAAATTAATATCCTAAACTACACACTTTGCTTGTTGTAATGTTTCACTTTTCCTTTGTTTCATTTACTTAATTTGTGTAGTTGAAGAGTTTTATACCCAAAACTGCCCTTGTTTACATGTAAGTTAACATCCTTAACTACAAACTTTGCTTGTTGTAATGTTTTACTTTGTATTTGTTGCATCAAAGTAATTTGATGGAATTGAAAAGTTTTATACCCATAACTGCACTTGTTTACATGAAAATTAACATCCTTACTTACATATTTTGCCAGCTGTAATGTTTTTCTTTGCCTTTGTTGTATTAACTTATTTGTGGAATTGAAAAGTTTCATACTCATAACTGCACTTGTTTACAAGGAAATTAGCATCCTTAACTACACACTTTGCTAGTTGTAATGTTTCACTTTACCATTGTTGCATTTACTTAATTCATGGAATGTTAAGAGTTTTATACCCACGATTGCATTTGTTTACAAGTAAATTAACATTCTTTACTACATACTTTGCTTCTTGTAATATTTTACTTTGTATTTGTTGCATCATTGTAATTGATGTAATTGAAAAGTTTTATACTCATAACTCTACTTGTTTACATGGAAATTAACATCCCTATCTATACACTTTGCTAGCTGTATTGTTTTACATTGTTTTTGTTGCATCAACTTAATTGATGTAATTGAAGAGTTTTTATACCCATAACTGAACTTGTTTACATGGAAATTAACATCTTTATTTAAACATTTTGCTAGTTGTAATGTTTTCTTTGCCTTTGTTGTATTAACTTAATTGTGGAAATGAAGAGTATTATACCCATAAGTGCACTTCTTTACATGGAAATTAATATCCTAAACTACACACTTTGCTTGTTGTAATGTTTCACTTTTCCTTTGTTTCATTTACTTAATTTGTGTAGTTGAAGAGTTTTATACCCAAAACTGCCCTTGTTTACATGTTAGTTAACATCCCTAACTTTACAGTTTGCTTTTTGTAATGTTTTACTTTGTATACGTTGCATCAACTTAATTGATGGAATTGAAAATTTTTATACTCATACCTCCACTTGTTTACATGCAAATTAACATCCTTTTTTACACATTTTGCTAGTTGTAATGTTTTTCTTTGCCTTTGTTGTATTAACTTACTTGTGGAATTGAAAAGTTTCATACCCATAACTGCACTTGCTTACATAGAAATTAACATCTTTATTTTCATATTTTCCTAGTTGTAATGTTGTTCTTTTCTTTTGTTGTATTAACTTAATTGTGGAAATGAAGAGTTTTATACCCATAAGTGCACTTGTTTACATGGAAATTAACATCCTAAACTCCACACTTTACTAGCTGTAATGTTTCACTTTACCTTCGTTGCATTAACTTAATTAATGGAATTCTAAGAGTTTTATACCCACGACTGCACTTGTTTACAAGTACATTAACATTCTTTACTACATACTTTGCTTGTTGTAATGTTTTACTTTGTATTTGCTGCGTCAACGTAATTGATGGAATTGAATAGTTTTATACCCATAACTGCACTTGTTTACATGGAAATTAACATCCCTAACTATACACATTGCTACTTGTAATGTTTCACATTACCTTTGTTTCATTTACTTAATTCATTAAATTGAAGAGTTTTTATACCCATAACTACACTTGTTTACATGGAAATTAACATCCCTTACTATACTTTTTGCTAGTTGTAATGTTTTACTTTGTATTTCTTGCATCAACTTAGACGATGGATTTGAAAAGTTTTGAACCCATAACTCCACTTGTTTACATGGAAATTAACATCCTCATTTACACATTTTGCTAGTTGTAATGTTTTACTTTACCTTTGTTGCATTCGATAAATTGAAGAGTTTTTATACCAATAGCTGGACTTGTATACATGGAAATTAACATCTTTAACTACACATTTTGCTAACTGTAATGTTTCACTTAACCTTTGTTGCAGTTACTTAATTCGTTATATTAAAAAGTTTTTATACCCATAACTGCACTTGTTTTCATTGAAATTAACATCCTTACCTACACACTTTGCTAGTTGTAATGTTTCACTTTACCTTTGTTGCATTTACGTAATTCGTGAAATTGAAGAGTTTTATACCCATAACTGCACTTGTTAACATGGAAATCAACATCCTAAGCCACTCACTTTGCTAGCTTTAATATTTCCCTTTACCATTGTTGCATTTACTTAATTCGTTAAATTGAAGAGTATTTATAGCCATAACTGCACCTGTTTACATTGAAATTAACATCCTTACCTACACACTTTGCTAGTTGTAATGTTTCACTTTACCTTTGTTGCATTTACGTAATTCGTGAATTTGAAGAGATTTATACCCATAACTGCACTTGTTAACATGGAAATCAACATCCTAAGCTAGTCAATTTGCTAGCTGTATTATTTCACTTTACCATTGTTGCATTTACTTAATTCGTTAAACTGAAGAGTTTTAATACCCATAACTGTACTTGTTTCTATTGAAGTTAACATCCTTACCTACACACTTTGCTAGTTGTAATATTTCACTTTACCATTGTTGCATTTACTTAATTCGTTAAATTGAAGAGTTTTATACCCATAACTGCACTTGTTTACATGGAAATTAACATCCTTACCTACACACTTTGCTAGTTGTAATGTTTCACTTTACCTTTGTTGCATTTACGTAATTCGTGAAATTGAAGAGTTTTATACCAATAACTGCACTTGTTTCCATGGAAATTAACATCCTTACCTACAGAATTTGATAGTTGTAATGTTTCACTTTACCTTTGTTGCATTTACTTAACTCGTTAAATTGAAGAGTTTTGTACCAAAACCAACACTTGTTTACATGGAAATTAACATCCTTAACTATAAACTTTGCTAGTTGTAATGTTTCACTTTATCTTTCTTGCATTTACGTAATTCGTGAAATTGAAGAGTTTTATACCCATAACTGCACTTGTTAACATGAAAAACAACATCCTTACCTACACTCTTTGCTAGTTGTAATGTTTCACTTGACCTTTGTTGTATTATCTTGATTGTGGAATTGAATAGTTATATACCAATAACTGCACTTGTTTACATGGGAATTAACATCCCTAACTTTACACTTTGCTTTTTGTAATGTTTTACTTTGTATACGTTGCATCAACTTAATTGATGGAATTGAAAATTTTTATACTCATACCTCCACTTGTTTACATGCAAATTAACATCCTTTTTTACACATTTTGCTAGTTGTAATGTTTTTCTTTGCCTTTGTTGTATTAACTTAATTGTGGAAATGAAGAGTATTATACCGATAAGTCCACTTGTTTACATGGAAATTAACATCCTAAGCTACACATTTTGCTTGTTGTAATGTGTCACTTTACCTTTGTTTCATTTACTTAATTTGTGTAATAGAAGAGTTTTATACCCAAAACTGCTTTTGTTTACATGGAAATTAACATCCTTCACTACACATATTGCTAGTTGTAAAGTTTGACTTGACCTTTCTTGCATTTACCTAATTCGTTAAATTGAAAAGTTTTTATACCCATAACTGCACTTGTTTAGATGGAAATTAACATCCTTAATTACACATTTCGCTCGTTGTGATGTGTTTCTTTGCCTTTGTTGTATTTACTTAATTGTGGAAATGAAGAGTTTTATACTCCTAACTGCACCAGTTTACATAGAAAATAGCATCCTTAACTACACACTTTGCTAGTTATAATGTTTCACTTTACTTTTGTTGCATTTACTTAATTCGTTAAATTGAAGAGTTTTTATACCCATAACTGCACTTGTTGAGATTGAAATTAACATCCTTTTTTACACACTTTGCTAGTTTCATTGTTTTTCTTTGTCTTTGTTGTATTAACTTGATTCTTTGAATTTCAAGAGTTTTATACCCACGACTGCACTTGTTTACAAGTAAATTAACATTGTTTGTTACATACCTTGCTTGTTGTAATATTTTACTTTGTATTTGTTGCATCAACGTAATTGATGGAATTTAAAAGTTTTATACCCATAACTCCACTTGTTTACATGGAAATTAACATCCTTATTTACACATTTTGCTAGTTGTAATGTTTTACTTTGTATTTGTTGCATCAACTTAATTGATGGAATTGAAAAGTTTTATACCCATAACTGGACTTGTTTACAAAGAAATTAGCATCCTTAACTACACACTTTGCTAGTTGTAATGTTTCACTTTACCATTGTTGCATTTACTTAATTCATGGAATTTTAAGAGTTTTATACCAACGATTGCATTTGTTTACAAGTAAATGAACATTCTTTACTACATACTTTGCTTCTTGTAATATTTTACTTTGTATTTGTTGCATCATTGTAATTGATGTAATTGAAAAGTTTTATACTCATAACTCTACTTGTTTACATGGAAATTAACATTCCTATCTATACACTTTGCTAGCTGTATTGTTTTACATTGTTTTTGTTGCATCAACTTAATTGATGTAATTGAAGAGTTTTTAAACCCATAACTGAACTTGTTTACATGAAAATTAACATCTTTATTTACACATTTTGCTAGTTGTAATGTTTTCTTTGCCTTTGTTGTATTAACTTAATTCGATAAATTGAAGAGTTTTTATACCAATAGCTGGACTTGTATACATGGAAATTAACATCTTTAACTACACATTTTGCTAACTGTAATGTTTCACTTAACCTTTGTTGCAGTTACTTAATTCGTTAACTTAAAAAGTTTTTATACCCATAACTGCACTTGTTTTCATTGAAATTAACATCCTTACCTACACACTTTGCTAGTTGTAATGTTTCACTTTACCTTTGTTGCATTTACGTAATTCGTGAAATTGAAGAGTTTTATACCCATAACTGCACTTGTTAACATGGAAATCAACATCCTAAGCTACTCACTTTGCTAGCTTTAATATTTCCCTTTACCATTCTTGCATTTACTTAATTCGTTAAATTGAAGAGTATTTATAGCCATAACTGCACCTGTTTACATTGAAATTAACATCCTTACCTACATACTTTGCTAGTTGTAATGTTTCACTTTACCTTTGTTGCATTTACGTAATTCGTGAAATTGAAGAGTTTTATACCCATAACTGCACTTGTTAACATGGAAATCAACATCCTAAGCTAGTCAATTTGCTAGCTGTATTATTTCACTTTACCATTGTTGCATTTACTTAATTCGTTAAACTGAAGAGTTTTAATACCCATAACTGTACTTGTTTCTATTGAAGTTAACATCCTTACCTACACACTTTGCTAGTTGTAATGTTTCACTTGACCTTTGTTGTATTAACTTAATTGTGGAATTGAATAGTTTTATACCCATAATTGCAGTTGTTTACATGGAAATTAACATCCTTAACTACACATTTTGCTAGTTGTAATGTTTCACTTTACCATTGTTGCATTTACTTAATTCGTTAAATTGAAGAGTTTTTATACCCATAACTGCACTTGTCTCCATTGAAATTAACATCCTTACCTACACACTTTGCCAATTGTAATGTTTCTTTTAACCTTTGTTGTATTAACTTAATTGTAGAATTGAATAGTTTTATACCCATAACTGCACTTGTTTACATGGAAATTAACATCCTTAACTACACAATTTGCTAGTTGTAATGTTTCACTTTACCATTGTTGCATTTACTTAATTCGCTAAATTGAAGAGTTTTTATACCCAAAACTGCACTTGTTTACATGGAAATTAACATCCTAAACTACATACTTTGCTAGTTGTAATGTTTCACTTTACCTTTGTTGCATTTACGTAATTCGTTAAATTGAAGAGTTTTTATACCCATAACTGCACTTGTCTCCATTGAAATTAACATCCTTACCTACACACTTTGCCAATTGTAATGTTTCTTTTAACCTTTGTTGTATTAACTTAATTGTAGAATTGAATAGTTTTATACCCATAACTGCACTTGTTTACATGGAAATTAACATCCTTAACTACACAATTTGCTTGTTGTAATGTTTCACTTTACCATTGTTGCATTTACTTAATTCGCTAAATTGAAGAGTTTTTATACCCAAAACTGCACTTGTTTACATGGAAATTAACATCCTAAACTACATACTTTGCTAGTTGTAATGTTTCACTTTACCTTTGTTGCATTTACGTAATTCGTGAAATTGAAGAGTTTTATACCCATAACTGCACTTGTTAAGATGGAAATCAACATCCTAACATAGTCATTTTGCTAGCTGTAATATTTCACTTTACCATTGTTGCATTTACTTAATTCGTTAAATTGCAGAGTTTTTATACCCATAACTGCACTTGTTTCCATTGAAGTTAACATCCTTACCTACACACTTTGCTAGTTGTAATGTTTCACTTGACCTTTGTTGTATTATCTTGATTGTGGAATTGAATAGTTTTATACCCATAACTGCACTTGTTTACATGGAAATTAACATCCTTAACTACACAATTTGCTAGTTGTAATGTTTCACTTTACCATTGTTGCATTTACTTAATTCGTTAAATTGAAGAGTTTTTATACCCATAACTGCACTTGTTCACATTGAAATTAACATCCTTAACTACACACTTTGCTAGTTGTAATGTTTATCTTTGCCTTTGTTGTATTAACTTAATTGTGGAATTGAATAGTTTTATACCCATAACTGCACTTGTTTACATTGAAATTAACATCCTTAACTACACAATTTGCTAGTTGTAATGTTTCACTTTACCATTGTTGCATTTACTTAATTCGCTAAATTGAAGAGTTTTTATACCCAAAACTGCACTTGTTTCCATTGAAGTTAACATCCTTACCTACACACTTTTCTAGTTGTAATATTTCACTTTACCATTGTTGCATTTACGTAATTCGTGAAATTGAAGAGTTTTATACCCATAACTGCACTTGTTAACATGGAAATCAACATCCTAAGCTACTCACTTTGCTAGTTGTAATGTTTCACTTTACCATTGTTGCATTTACTTAATTCGCTAAATTGAAGAGTTTTTATACCTAAAACTGCACTGGTTTCCATTGAAGTTAACATCCTTACCTACACACTTTGCTAGTTGTAATATTTCACTTTACCATTGTTGCATTTACTTAATTCGTTAAATTGAAGAGTTTTTATACCAATAACTGCACTTGTTTGCATGGAAATTAACATCCTTACCTACACACTTTGCTAGTTGTAATGTTTCACTTTACCTTTGTTGCATTTACGTAATTCGTGAAATTGAAGAGTTTTTTACCACTAACTGCACTTGTTATCATGGAAATCAACATCCTAAGCTACTCACTTTGCTAGCTGTAATATTTCACTTTACTATTGTTGCATTTACTTAATTCGTTAAATTGAAGAGTTTTTATACCCATAACTGCACTTGTTTACATGGAAATTAACATCCTTATTTACACACATTGCTAGTTGTAATGTTTATCTTTGCCTTTGTTGTATTAACTTAATTGTGGAATTGAATAGTTTTATACCCATAACTGCACTTGTTTACATCGAAATTAACATCCTTAACTACACAATTTGCTAGTTGTAATGTTTCACTTTACCATTGTTGCATTTACTTAATTCGTTAAATTGAAGAGTTTTTATACCCAAAACTGCACTTGTTTCCATTGAAGTTAACATCCTTACCTACACACTTTGCTAGTTGTAATATTTTACTTTACCATTGTTGCATTTACTTAATTCGTTAAATTGAAGAGTTTTATACCCATAACTGCACTTGTTTCCATGGAAATTAACATCCTTACCTACAGAATTTGATGGTTGTAATGTTTCACTTTACCTTTGTTGCATTTACTTAATTCGTTAAATTGAAGAGTTTTGTACCAAAACCAACACTTGTTTACATGGAAATTAACATCCTTACCTACACAATTTGCTAGTTGTAATGTTTCACTTTACCTTTGTTGCATTTACGTAATTCGTGAAATTGAAGAGTTTTATACCCATAACTGCACTTGTTAACATGGAAATCAACATCCTAAGCTACTCACTTTGGTAGCTTTAATATTTCACTTTACCATTGTTGCATTTACTTAATTCGTTAAATTGAAGAGTTTTTATACCCATAACTGCACCTGTTTACATGGAAATTAACATCCTTACCTACACACTTTGCTAGTTGTAATGTTTCACTTTACCTTTGTTGCATTTACGTAATTCGTGAAATTGAAGAGTTTTATACCCATAACTGCACTTGTTAACATGGAAATCAACATCCTAAGCTACTCACTTTGGTAGCTTTAATATTTCACTTTACCATTGTTGCATTTACTTAATTCGTTAAATTGAAGAGTTTTTATACCCATAACTGCACTTGTTTCCATTGAAGTTAACATCCTTACCTACACTCTTTGCTAGTTGTAATGTTTCACTTGACCTTTGTTGTATTATCTTGATTGTGGAATTGAATAGTTTTATACCAATAACTGCACTTGTTTACATGGAAATTAACATCCTTAACTACACAATTTGCTAGTTGTAATGTTTCACTTTACCATTGTTGCATTTACTTAATTCGTTAAATTGAAGAGTTTTTATACCCATAACTGCACTTGTTTACATGGAAATTAACATCCTTATTTACACACATTGCTAGTTGTAATGTTTATCTTTGCCTTTGTTGTATTAACTTAATTGTGGAATTGAATAGTTTTATACCCATAACTGCACTTGTTTACATCGAAATTAACATCCTTAACTACACAATTTGCTAGTTGTAATGTTTCACTTTACCATTGTTGCATTTACTTAATTCGTTAAATTGAAGAGTTTTTATACCCAAAACTGCACTTGTTTCCATTGAAGTTAACATCCTTACCTACACACTTTGCTAGTTGTAATATTTTACTTTACCATTGTTGCATTTACTTAATTCGTTAAATTGAAGAGTTTTATACCCATAACTGCACTTGTTTCCATGGAAATTAACATCCTTACCTACAGAATTTGATGGTTGTAATGTTTCACTTTACCTTTGTTGCATTTACTTAATTCGTTAAATTGAAGAGTTTTGTACCAAAACCAACACTTGTTTACATGGAAATTAACATCCTTACCTACACAATTTGCTAGTTGTAATGTTTCACTTTACCTTTGTTGCATTTACGTAATTCGTGAAATTGAAGAGTTTTATACCCATAACTGCACTTGTTAACATGGAAATCAACATCCTAAGCTACTCACTTTGGTAGCTTTAATATTTCACTTTACCATTGTTGCATTTACTTAATTCGTTAAATTGAAGAGTTTTTATACCCATAACTGCACCTGTTTACATGGAAATTAACATCCTTACCTACACACTTTGCTAGTTGTAATGTTTCACTTTACCTTTGTTGCATTTACGTAATTCGTGAAATTGAAGAGTTTTATACCCATAACTGCACTTGTTAACATGGAAATCAACATCCTAAGCTACTCACTTTGGTAGCTTTAATATTTCACTTTACCATTGTTGCATTTACTTAATTCGTTAAATTGAAGAGTTTTTATACCCATAACTGCACTTGTTTCCATTGAAGTTAACATCCTTACCTACACTCTTTGCTAGTTGTAATGTTTCACTTGACCTTTGTTGTATTATCTTGATTGTGGAATTGAATAGTTTTATACCAATAACTGCACTTGTTTACATGGAAATTAACATCCTTAACTACACAATTTGCTAGTTGTAATGTTTCACTTTACCATTGTTGCATTTACTTAATTCGTTAAATTGAAGAGTTTTTATACCCATAACTGCACTTGTTTACATGGAAATTAACATCCTTATTTACACACTCTGCTAGTTGTAATGTTTATCTTTGCCTTTGTTGTATTAACTTAATTGTGGAATTGAATAGTTTTATACCCATAACTGCACTTGTTTACATGGAAATTAACATCCTTAACTACACAATTTGCTAGTTGTAATGTTTCACTTTACCTTTGTTGCATTTACGTAATTCGTGAAATTGAAGAGTTTTATACCCGTAACTGCACTTGTTAACATGAAAATCAACATCCTAAGCTACTCACTTTGGTAGCTTTAATATTTCACTTTACCATTGTTGCATTTACTTAATTCGTTAAATTGAAGAGTTTTTATACCCATAACTGCACTTGTTTCCATTGAAGTTAACATCCTTACCTACACTCTTTGCTAGTTGTAATGTTTCACTTGACCTTTGTTGTATTATCTTGATTGTGGAATTGAATAGTTTTATACCAATAACTGCACTTGTTTACATGGAAATTAACATCCTTAACTACACAATTTGCTAGTTGTAATGTTTCACTTTACCATTGTTGCATTTACTTAATTCGTTAAATTGAAGAGTTTTTATACCCATAACTGCACTTGTTTACATGGAAATTAACATCCTTATTTACACACTCTGCTAGTTGTAATGTTTATCTTTGCCTTTGTTGTATTAACTTAATTGTGGAATTGAATAGTTTTATACCCATAACTGCACTTGTTTACATGGAAATTAACATCCTTAACTAAACAATTTGCTAGTTGTAATGTTTTACTTTACCATTGTTGCATTTACTTAATTCGTTAAATTGAAAGGTTTTTATACCCAAAACTGCACTTGTTTCCATTGAAGTTAACATCCTTACCTACACACTTTGCTAGTTGTAATATTTCACTTTACTATTGTTGGATTTACTTAATTCGTTAAATTGAAGAGTTTTATACCCATAACTGCACTTGTTTACATGAAAATTAACATCCTTACCTACACACTTTGCTAGTTGTAATTTTTCACTTTACCTTTGTTGCATTTACGTAATTCGTGAAATTGAAGAGTTTTATACCCATAACTGCACTTGTTATCATGGAAATCAACATCCTAAGCTACTCACTTTGCTAGCTGTAATATTTCACTTTACTATTGTTGCATTTACTTAATTCGTTAAATTGAAGAGTTTTTATACCCATAACTGCACTTGTTTCCATTGAAGTTAACATCCTTACCTACACACTTTGCTAGTTGTAATGTTTCACTTTACCATTGTTGCATTTACTTAATTTGTTCAATTGAAGAGTTTTTGTACCAATAACTGCACTTGTTTCCATGGAAATTAACATCCTTAACTATAAACTTTGCTAGTTGTAATGTTTCACTTTATCTTTCTTGCATTTACGTAATTCGTGAAATTGAAGAGTTTTATACCCATAACTGCACTTGTTAACATGAAAATCAACATCCTAAGCTACTCACTTTGCTAGCTGTAATATTTCACATTACCTTTGTTGAAGTTACTTAATTTGAGTAATTGAAGAGTTTTGTACCCATAACTGCATAGTTTACTTGGAAATTAATATCCTAAACTACACACTTTGCTAGTTGTAAAGTTTGACTTTATCTTTCTTGCATTTAATTAAGTCGTTAAATTGAACAGTTTTTATACCCATAACTGCACTTGTTTACATGGAAATTAACATCCCTAACTTTACACTTTACCAGTTGCAATGTTTTACTTTGTATTTGTTGCATTTACTTAATTTGTTAAATTGAAGACTTTTTATACCCATAACTGCACTTGTTTCCATGGAAATTAACATCCTTACCTACACACTTTGATAGTTGTAATGTTTCAGTTGACCTTTATTGTATTAAGTTAATTGTGGATTTGAATAGTTTTATACTCATAACTGCACTTGTTTACATGGAAATTAACGTCCTTAACTACACATTTTGCTACTTGTAAAGTTTGACTTTACCTTTGTTGCATTTACGTAATTCGTGAAATTGAAGAGCTTTATACCCATAACTGCACTTGTTTCCATTGAAATTAACATCCTTACCTACACACTTTGCTAGTTGTAATGTTTCACTTTACCTTTGTTGTAGTAACTTAATTGTAGAAATAAAGAGTTTTATACCCATAACTTCACTTGTTAACACGAAAATCACCATCCTTCACTACACATATTGCTAGTTGTAAAGTTTGACTTTACCTTTGTTGCATTTACTTCATTTGTTAAATTGAAGAGTTTTTATACGCATAACTGAACTTGTTTACATGGAAATTAACATCCTTCACTATACATTTTGCTAGTTGTAAAGTTTGACTTTACCTTTGTTGCATTTACTTAATTTGTTAAATTGAAGAGCTTTTATACGCATAACTGAACTTGTTTACATGGAAATTAACATCCTTAACTATACACTTTGCTAGTTGTAATGTTTCACTTTATCTTTCTTGCATTTACTTAACTCGTTAAATTGAAGAGTTTTTATACCCATAACTGCACTTCTTTACATGGAAATTAACATCCTTAACTACCCACTTTGCTAGTTGCCTTTCTTTGCCTTTGTTGTATTAACTTAATTGTGGATATGATGGGTTTTATACCCATAGGTGCACTTGTTTACATAGAAATTAATATCCTAAACTATACACTTTGCTAGTTGTAATGGTTCGCTTTAAATTTCTTGCATTAACTTAACTCGTTATATTGAAGAGTTTTTATGTCCCTAACTGCACTTGTTTCCATGGAAATTAACATCGTTACCTACACACTTTTCTAGTTATATTGTTTCACTTGACCTTTGTTGTATTAACTTAATTGTGGATTTGAATAGTTTTATACTCATAACTGCACTTGTTTACATGGAAATTAACGTCTTTAACTACACATTTTGCTACTTGTAAAGTTTGACTTTACCTTTGTTGCATTTACTTAATTCGTTAAATTGAAGAGTTTTTATACCCATAAATGCACTTGTTTACATGGAAATTAACATCCTTAACTATACACTTTGCCAGTTGTAATGTTTCACTTTACTTTTCTTGCATTTACTTAACTCGTTAAATTTAAGAGTTTTTATACCCATAACTGCACTTGTTTACATGGAAATTAACATCCTTAACTATACACTTTGCTACTTGTAATGTTTCACTTTACCTTTCTTGCATTTACTTAACTCGTTAAATTGAAGAGTTTTTATACCCATAAGTAAACTTGTTTACATGGAAGTTAACATCCTTCACTACACGTATTGCTAGTTGTAAAGTTTGACTTCAACTTTCTTGCATTTACATAATTCGTTAAATTGAAGACTTTTTATACCCATAACTGCACTTGTTTACATGGAAAATAACATCCTTAACTATACACTTTTCTAGTTGTAATGTTTCACTTTACGTTTCTTGCATTTACATAACTCGTTAAATTGAAGGGTTTTTATACCCATAACAGCACTTGTTTACATGAAAATTAACATCCTTCACTACACATATTGCTAGTTGTAATGTTTCACTTTACCTTTGTTGCATTTACTTAATTCGTTAAATTGAAGAGTTTTTATACCCACAAGTGCACTTGTTTACATGAAAATTAATATCCTAAGCTACACACTTTGCTTGTTGTAATGTTTCACTTTACCTTTGTTTCATTTACTTAATTTGTGTAACTGAAGAGTTTTGTACCCATACCTGCACTTGTTTACATGGAAATTAAGATCCTTCACTACACTTATTGCTAAAGGAGAAAATTGACTTTACCTTTCTTTCATTTAATTAATTCGTTGAATTAAAGAGTTTTTATACCCATAACTGCACTTGTTTACATCGAAATTAACATCCTTAACTACACACTTTGCTAGTTGTAATGTTTTCCTTTGCCTTTGTTGTATTAACTTAATTATGGAAATGAGGAGTTTTATACCCATAAATGCACTTGTTTAGATGGAAATTAACATCCTTAACTACACATTTCGCTCGTTGTGATTTGTTTCTTTGCCTTTGTTGTATTTACTTAATTCTGGAAATAAAGAGTTTTATACCCCTAACTGCACCAGTTTACATAGAAAATGCATCCTTATCTACACACTTTGCTAGTTATAATGTTTCACTTTACCTTTGTTGCATTTACTTAATTCGTTAAATTGAAGAGTTTTTATACCCATAGATGCACTTGTTTACATGGAAATTAACATCCTTAACTATACACTTTGCTAGTTGTAATGTTTCACTTTACCTTTCTTGCATTTACTTAACTCGTTAAATTGAAGAGTTTTTATACCCATAACTGCACTTGTTTACATGGAAATTAACATCCTTAACTATACACTTTGCTGGTTGTAATGTTTCACTTTACCTTTCTTGCATTTACTTAACTCGTTAAATTGAGGAGTTTTTATACCCTTAACTGCACTTGTTTACATAGAAATTAACATCCTTAACTACACACTTTGCTAGTTGTAATGTTTTTCTTTGGCTTTTGTTGTATTAACTTAATTTTGGAATTGAATAGTTTTATACCAATAACTGCACTTGTTTACATGGAAATCAACATCCTATGCTACTCACTTGGCTAGCTGTAATGTGTCACTTTACCTTTGCTGCAATTACTTACTTTGAGTAATAGAAGAGTTTTGTACCCATAACTGCACTTGTTTACATGGAAATTAACATCCTTCATAACACATATTGCTAGTTGTAAAGTTTGACATTACCTTTGTTGCATTTACTTAATTCGTTAAATTGAAGAGTTTTTATACCCATAACTGCACTTGATTACATGAAAATAAACTTCCTTAACTACACAGTTTGCTAGTTGTAATGTTTTTCTTTGCCTTCATTGTATTAACTTAATTGTGGAAATGGAGAGCTTTATACCCATAAGTGCACTTATTTACAAGGATATTAACATCCTTAACGACACACTTTGCAATTTGCAATGTTTTTCTTTTCCTTTGTTGTATTAAATTAATTGTGGAAATGAAGAGTTTTATACCCATAAGTGCACTTGTTTACATGGAAATTAATATCCTAAACTACACAGTTTGCTTGTTTCAATGTTTCACTTTACCTTTGTTTTAATTACTTAATTTGTGTAATTGAAGAGTTTTGTACCCAAAACTGCTTTTGTTTACATGGAAATTAACATCCTTCACTATACATATTGCTAAAGGAAAAGTTTGACTTTACCTTTCTTGCATTTACCTAATTCGTTAAATTGAAGAGTTTTTATACTTATAACTGAACTTGTTTACATTGAAATTAACATCCTTCACTACACATATTGCTAGTTGTAAAGTTTGACTTTACCTTTGTTGCATTTACTTAACTCGTTAAATTGAAGAGTTTTTATACCCATAACTGCCCTTGTTTACATGGAAATTAACATCCTTCACTACACATATTGCTAGTTGTAATGTTTCACTTTACCTTTGTTGCATTTTTTTAATTTGTGTAATTGGAGAGTTTTGCACCCAAAACTGCTTTTGTTTACATGGAAATTAATATCCTTCACTACACATATTGCTACTTGTAATGTTTCACTTTACCTTTGTTTCATTTACTTAATTGTGGAATTGAATATTTTTTTACTCATTACTCTATTTTTTTACATGGAAATCAACATCCTTAACTACACACTATGCTAGTTGTAATGCTTCACTTTACTTTTGTTGCATTTACTTAATTCGTTAAATTGAAGAGTTTTTATACCCATAACTGCACTTGATTACATGAAAATAAACTTCCTTAACTACACAGTTTGCTAGTTGTAATGTTTTTCTTTGCCTTCATTGTATTAACTTAATTGTGGAAATGGAGAGCTTTATACACATAAGTGCACTTATTTACAAGGATATTAACATCCTTAACGACACACTTTGCAATTTGCAATGTTTTTCTTTTCCTTTGTTGTATTAATTTAATTGTGGAAATGAAGAGTTTTATACCCATAAGTGCACTTGTTTACATGGAAATTAATATCCTAAACTACACAGTTTGCTTGTTTCAATGTTTCACTTTACCTTTCTTGCATTTACCTAATTCGTTAAATTGAAGAGTTTTTATACCCATAACTGAACTTGTTTACATGGAAATTAACATTCTTCACTACACATATTGCTAGTTGTAAAGTTTGACTTTACCTTTGTTGCATTTATTTAATTCGTTAAATTGAAAAGCTTTTATACCCATAACTGCACTTGCTTACATGGAAATTAACATCCTTCACTACACATATTGCTAGTAGTAAAGTTTGACTTTACCTTTCTTGCATTTACTTAACTCGTTAAATTGAAGAGCTTTGATACACATAACTGCACTTGTTTACATGGAAATTAACATCCTTAACTAGAAACTTTGCTTGTTGTAATGTTTTACTTTGTATTTGTTGCATCAAAGTAATTGATGGAATTGAAAAGTTTTATACCCATAACTGCACTTGTTTACATGGAAATTAACATCCCTAACTACACACATTGCTACTTGTAATGTTTCATTTTACCTTTGTTGTATTAACTTAATTGTGGAATTGAATATTTTTTTACTCATTACTCTATTTTTTTACATGGAAATCAACATCCTTAACTACACACTATGCTAGTTGTAATGCTTCACTTTACTTTTGTTGCATTTACTAAATTCGTTAAATTGAAGAGTTTTTATACCCATAACTGCACTTGTTTACATGGGAATTAACATCCCTAACTTTACACTTTGCTTTTTGTAATGTTTTACTTTGTATACGTTGCATCAACTTAATTGATGGAATTGAAAATTTTTATACTCATACCTCCACTTGTTTACATGCAAATTAACATCCTTTTTTACACATTTTTCTAGTTGTAATGTTTTTCTTTGCCTTTGTTGTATTAACTTAATTGTGGAAATGAAGAGTATTATACCGATAAGTCCACTTGTTTACATGGAAATTAACATCCTAAACTACACATTTTGCTTGTTGTAATGTGTCACTTTACCTTTGTTTCATTTACTTAATTTGTGTAATAGAAGAGTTTTATACTTAAAACTGCTTTTGTTTACATGGAAATTAACATCCTTCACAACACATATTGCTAGTTGTAAAGTTTGACTTGACCTTTCTTGCATTTACCTAATTCGTTAAATTGAAAAGTTTTTATACCCATAACTGCACTTGTTTAGATGGAAATTAACATCCTTAATTACACATTTCGCTCGTTGTGATGTGTTTCTTTGCCTTTGTTGTATTTACTTAATTGTGGAAATGAAGAGTTTTATACCCCTAACTGCACCAGTTTACATAGAAAATTGCATCCTTAACTACACACTTTGCTAGTTATAATGTTTCACTTTACTTTTGTTGCATTTACTTAATTCGTTAAATTGAAGAGTTTTTATACCCATAACTGCACTTGTTTAGATTGAAATTAACATCCTTTTTTACACACTTTGCTAGTTTCATTGTTTTTCTTTGTCTTTGTTGTATTAACTTACTTCATGGAATTTCAAGAGTTTTATACCCACGACTGCACTTGTTTACAAGTAAATTAACATTCTTTGTTACATACTTTGCTTGTTGTAATATTTTACTTTGTATTTGTTGCATCAACGTAATTGATGGAATTGAAAAGTTTTATACCCATAACTGGACTTGTTTACATGGAAATTAACATCCCTATCTATACACTTTGCTAGTTGTATTGTTTTACTTTGTAATTGTTGCATCAACGTAATTGATGGAATTGAAAAGTTTTATACAGATAACTGCACTTGTTTACATGAAAATTAACATCCCTATTTACATATTTTGCCAGCTGTAATGTTTTTCTTTGCCTTTGTTGTATTAACTTATTTGTGGAATTGAAAAGTTTCATACCCATAACTGCACTTGTTTACAAGGAAATTAGCATCCTTAACTACACACTTTGCTAGTTGTAATGTTTCACTTTACCATTGTTGCATTTACTTAATTCATGGAATTTTAAGAGTTTTATACCCACGATTGCATTTGTTTACAAGTAAATGAACATTCTTTACTACATACTTTGCTTCTTGTAATATTTTACTTTGTATTTGTTGCATCATTGTAATTGATGTAATTGAAAAGTTTTATACTCATAACTCTACTTGTTTACATGGAAATTAACATTCCTATCTATACACTTTGCTAGCTGTATTGTTTTACATTGTTTTTGTTGCATCAACTTAATTGATGTAATTGAAGAGTTTTTAAACCCATAACTGAACTTGTTTACATGAAAATTAACATCTTTATTTACACATTTTGCTAGTTGTAATGTTTTCTTTGCCTTTGTTGTATTAACTTAATTGTGGAATTGAAAAGTTTCATACCCATAAGTGCACTTGTTTACATGGAAATTAACATCTTAAACTACACACTTTGCTTGTTGTAATGTTTCACTTTACCATTGTTGCATTTACTTAATTCATGGAATTTTAAGAGTTTTATACCCACGATTTCTTTTGTTTACAAGTAAATTAACATTCTTTACTACATACTTTGCTTCTTGTAATATTTTACTTTGTATTTGTTGCATCATTATAATTGATGTAATTGAAAAGTTTTATATTCATAACTCTACTTGTTTACATGGAAATTAACATCCCTATCTATACACTTTGCTAGCTGTATTGTTTTACATTGTTTTTGTTGCATCAACTGAATTGATGTAATTGAAGAGTTTTTATACCCATAACTGAACTTGTTTACATGGAAATTAACATCTTTATTTACATATTTTGCTAGTTGTAATGTTTTCTTTGCCTTTGTTGTATTAACTTAATTGTGGAAATGAAGAGTATTATACCTATAAGTGCACTTGTTTACATGGAAATTAACATCTTAAACTACACACTTTGCTTGTTGTAATGTTTCTTTTTACCTTTGTTTCATTTACTTAATTTGTGTAATTGAAGAGTTTTTTACCCAAAACTTCACTTGTTTACATGTAAAGTAACATCCTTAACTATATACATTGCTAGTTGTAAAGTTTCACTTTACCTTTGTTGTATTAACTTAATTGTGGAATTGAATAGTTTTATACCCATAACTGCACTTGTTTTGCATGGAAATTAACATTCTTAACTGCACATTTTGCTAGTTGTAATGTTTCACTTTACCATTGTTGTATTAACTTAATTCTGGAAATGAAGAGTATTATACGCATAAGTGCACTTGTTTACATGGAAATTAACATTCTTAACTACACACCTTGCTAGTTGTAATGTTTCACTTTACCATTGTTGCATTTAATTAAATCGTTAAATTGACGAGTTTTTATACCCATAACTGCACTTGTTTCCATGGAAATTAACATCCTTAACTACACACTTTGCTAGTTGTAATGTTTCACTTTACCTTCTTACCTTTACTTTTCCTAATAATTCACTAGACATATTGCTAGTTGTAAAGTTTGAAATTACCTTTGTTCTAGTTACTTTATTGGAGTATTTGAAGAATTTTTATACCAATAACTGCACTTCTTTACATGGAAATTAACATCTTTATTTACACATTTTGCTAGTTGTAATGTTTTCTTTGCCTTTGTTGTATTAACTTAATTGTGGAAATGAAGGGTATTATACCCATAAGTGCACTTGTTTACATGGAAATTAACATCTTAAACTACACACTTTGCTTGTTGTAATGTTTAGATTTACCATTGTTGCATTTACTTAATTCATGGAATTTTAAGAGTTTTATACCCACGATTGCTTTTGTTTACAAGTAAATTAACATTCTTTACTACATACTTTGCTTCTTGTAATATTTTACTTTGTATTTGTTGCATCATTGTAATTGATGTAATTGAAAAGTTTTATATTCATAACTCTACTTGTTTACATGGAAATTAACATCCCTATCTATACACTTTGCTAGCTGTATTGTTTTACATTGTTTTTGTTGCATCAACTTAATTGATGTAATTGAAGAGTTTTTATACCCATAACTGAACTTGTTTACATGGAAATTAACATCTTTATTTACATATTTTGCTAGTTGTAATGTTTTCTTTGCCTTTGTTGTATTAACTTAATTGTGGAAATGAAGAGTATTATACCTATAAGTGCACTTGTTTACATGGAAATTAACATCTTAAACTACACACTTTGCTTGTTGTTATGTTTCTTTTTACCTTTGTTTCATTTACTTAATTTGTGTAATTGAAGAGTTTTTTACCCAAAACTTCACTTGTTTACATGTAAAGTAACATCCTTAACTATATACATTGCTAGTTGTAAAGTTTCACTTTACCTTTGTTGTATTAACTTAATTGTGGAATTGAATAGTTTTATACCCATAACTGCACTTGTTTTGCATGGAAATTAACATTCTTAACTGCACATTTTGCTAGTTGTAATGTTTCACTTTACCATTGTTGTATTAACTTAATTCTGGAAATGAAGAGTATTATACCCATAAGTGCACTTGTTTACATGGAAATTAACATTCTTAACTACACACATTGCTAGTTGTAATGTTTCACTTTACCATTGTTGCATTTAATTAAATCGTTAAATTGACGAGTTTTTATACCCATAACTGCACTTGTTTCCATGGAAATTAACATCCTTAACTACACACTTTGCTAGTTGTAATGTTTCACTTTACCTTCTTACCTTTACTTTTCCTAATGCTTCACTAGACATATTGCTAGTTGTAAAGTTTGAAATTACCTTTGTTCTAGTTACTTTATTGGAGTATTTGAAGAATTTTTATACCAATAACTGCACTTCTTTACATGGAAATTAACATCCCTAACTATACACTCTGCTGGTTGTAATGTTTTACTTTGTATTTGTTGCATCAACCTAATTGATGGAATAGAAAAGTTTATACTCCTAACTCCACTTGTTTACATGGAAATTAACATCCTTATTTACACATTTTTCTAGTTGTAATGTTTTTCTTTGCCTTTGTTGTATTAACTTAATTGTGCAAATGAAGAGTTTTATACCAATAACTGCAGTTGTTTACATGGAAATTACCATCCTTAAATACACACTTTGCTAGCTGTAATGTTTTCTTTTAGCTTTGTTGTATCACCTTAATTTTGGAATTGAATAGTTTTATACCAATAACTGCACTTGTTTACATGGAAATTAACATCCTCAACCACAAACTTTGCTAGTTGTAATGTTTCACTTTTCCTTTGTTTCATTTACTTAATTTGTGTAATTGAAGAGTTTTATACCCAAAACTCTCCTTGTTTACATGTAAGTTAACATCCTTAACTACAAACTTTGCTTGTTGTAATGTTTTACTTTGTATTTGTTGCATCAAAGTAATTGATGGAATTGAAAAGTTTTATACCCATAACTGCACTTGTTTACATGGAAATTAACATCCCTAACTACACACATTGCTACTTGTAATGTTTCACTTTACCTTTGTTGTATTATCTGAATTCTGGAATTGAAGAGTTTTATACCCATAACTGCACTTGTGTACATGGAAATTAACATCCTTAACTACACATTTTGCTACTTTTAATGTTTTACTTTACCTTTGTTGCATTCACGTAATTCGTGAAATTGAAGAGTTTTATACCAATAACTGCACTTGTTTACATAGAAATCAACATCCTAAGCTACACACTTTGCTTGCTGTAATGTTTCACTTTACCTTGGTTGTATCAACTTAATTGTGGAATTGAAGATTTTTATCCCCATAACGGCACTTGTTTACATGGAAATTAACATCCTTAACTACACATTTTGCTAGTTGTAATGTTTCACTTTACCTTTGTTGTATTAACTTAATTGTGGAAATGAAGAGTATTATACCCATAAGTGCACTTCTTTACATGGAAATTAATATCCTAAACTACACACTTTGCTTGTTGTAATGTTTCACTTTTCCTTTGTTTCATTTACTTAATTTGTGTAGTTGAAGAGTTTTATACCCAAAACTGCCCTTGTTTACATGTAAGTTAACATCCTTAACTACAAACTTTGCTTGTTGTAATGTTTTACTTTGTATTTGTTGCATCAAAGTAATTTGATGGAATTGAAAAGTTTTATACCCATAACTGCACTTGTTTACATGAAAATTAACATCCTTACTTACATATTTTGCCAGCTGTAATGTTTTTCTTTGCCTTTGTTGTATTAACTTATTTGTGGAATTGAAAAGTTTCATACTCATAACTGCACTTGTTTACAAGGAGATTAGCATCCTTAACTACACACTTTGCTAGTTGTAATGTTTCACTTTACCATTGTTGCATTTACTTAATTCATGGAATGTTAAGAGTTTTATACCCACGATTGCATTTGTTTACAAGTAAATTAACATTCTTTACTACATACTTTGCTTCTTTTATTATTTTACTTTGTATTTGTTGCATCATTGTAATTGATGCAATTGAAAAGTTTTATACTCATAACTCTACTTGTTTACATGGAAATTAACATCCCTATCTATACACTTTGCTAGCTGTATTGTTTTACATTGTTTTTGTTGCATCAATTTAATTGATGTAATTGAAGAGTTTTTATACCCATAACTGAACTTTTTTACATGGAAATTAACATCTTTATTTACACATTTTAATAGTTGTAATGTTTTCTTTGCCTTTGTTGTGTTAACTTAATTGTGGAAATGAAGAGTATTATACCCATAAGTGCACTTCTTTACATGGAAATTAACATCCTTAACCACAAACTTTGCTAGTTGTAATGTTTCACTTTTAATTTGTTTCATTTACTTAATTTGTGTAATTGAAGAGTTTTATACCCAAAACTCTCCTTGTTTACATGTAAGTTAACATCCTTAACTACAAACTTTGCTTGTTGTAATGTTTTACTTTGTATTTGTTGCATCAAAGTAATTGATGGAATTGAAAAGTTTTATACCCATAACTGCACTTGTTTACATGGAAATTAACATCCCTAACTACACACATTGCTACTTGTAATGTTTCACTTTACCTTTGTTGTATTATCTGAATTCTGGAATTGAAGAGTTTTATACCCATAACTGCACTTGTGTACATGGAAATTAACATCCTTAACTACACATGTTGCTACTTTTAATGTTTTACTTTACCTTTGTTGCATTCACGTAATTCGTGAAATTGAAGAGTTTTATACCAATAACTGCACTTGTTTACATAGAAATCAACATCCTAAGCTACACACTTTGCTTGCTGTAATGTTTCACTTTACCTTGGTTGTATCAACTTAATTGTGGAATTGAAGATTTTTATCCCCATAACGGCACTTGTTTACATGGAAATTAACATCCTTAACTACACATTTTGCTAGTTGTAATGTTTCACTTTACCTTTGTTGTATTAACTTAATTGTGGAAATGAAGAGTATTATACCCATAAGTGCACTTCTTTACATGGAAATTAATATCCTAAACTACACACTTTGCTTGTTGTAATGTTTCACTTTTCCTTTGTTTCATTTACTTAATTTGTGTAGTTGAAGAGTTTTATACCCAAAACTGCCCTTGTTTACATGTAAGTTAACATCCTTAACTACAAACTTTGCTTGTTGTAATGTTTTACTTTGTATTTGTTGCATCAAAGTAATTTGATGGAATTGAAAAGTTTTATACCCATAACTGCACTTGTTTACATGAAAATTAACATCCTTACTTACATATTTTGCCAGCTGTAATGTTTTTCTTTGCCTTTGTTGTATTAACTTATTTGTGGAATTGAAAAGTTTCATACTCATAACTGCACTTGTTTACAAGGAAATTAGCATCCTTAACTACACACTTTGCTAGTTGTAATGTTTCACTTTACCATTGTTGCATTTACTTAATTCATGGAATGTTAAGAGTTTTATACCCACGATTGCATTTGTTTACAAGTAAATTAACATTCTTTACTACATACTTTGCTTCTTTTAATATTTTACTTTGTATTTGTTGCATCATTGTAATTGATGCAATTGAAAAGTTTTATACTCATAACTCTACTTGTTTACATGGAAATTAACATCCCTATCTATACACTTTGCTAGCTGTATTGTTTTACATTGTTTTTGTTGCATCAATTTAATTGATGTAATTGAAGAGTTTTTATACCCATAAGTGCACTTCTTTACATGGAAATTAATATCCTAAACTACACACTTTGCTTGTTGTAATGTTTCACTTTTCCTTTGTTTCATTTACTTAATTTGTGTAGTTGAAGAGTTTTATACCCAAAACTGCCCTTGTTTACATGTAAGTTAACATCCTTAACTACAAACTTTGCTTGTTGTAATGTTTTACTTTGTATTTGTTGCATCAAAGTAATTTGATGGAATTGAAAAGTTTTATACCCATAATTGCACTTGTTTACATGGAAATCAACATCCCTAACTACACACTATGCTAGTTGTAATGCTTCACTTTACTTTTGTTGCATTTACTTAATTCGTTAAATTGAAGAGTTTTTATACCCATAACTGCACTTGTTTACATAGAAATTAACATCCCTAACTTTACAGTTTGCTTTTTGTAATGTTTTACTTTGTATACGTTGCATCAACTTAATTGATGGAATTGAAAATTTTTATACTCATACCTCCACTTGTTTACATGCAAATTAACATCCTGTTTTACACATTTTGCTAGTTGTAATGTTTTTCTTTGCCTTTGTTGTATTAACTTAATTGTGAAAATGAAGAGTATTATACCGATAAGTCCACTTGTTTACATGGAAATTAACATCCTAAACTACACATTTTGCTTGTTGTAATGTGTCACTTTACCTTTGTTTCATTTACTTAATTTGTGTAATAGAAGAGTTTTATACCCAAAACTGCTTTTGTTTACATAGAAAATAGCATCCTTAGCTACACATTTTGCTAGTTATAATATTTCACCTTACCATTGTTGCATTTACTTAATTCGTTAAATTGAAGAGTTTTAATACCCATAACTGTACTTGTTTCTATTGAAGTTAACATCCTTACCTACACACTTTGCTAGTTGTAATGTTTCACTTTACCTTTGTTGTATTAACTTAGTTGTGGAATTGAATAGTTTTATACCCATAACTGCACTTGTTTACATGGAAATTAACATCCTTAACTACACACTTTGCTAGTTGTAATGTTTCACTTTACCTTTGTTGCAGTAACTTAATTCTTGGAATTTACGAAATTTATACCCATAACTGCACCTGTTTACATAGAAATTAACATTCTTTACTATACATTTTGCTAGTTGTAATATTTCCCTTGACCTTTGTTGCAGTAACTTAATTCATGGAATTTAAGAGTTTTATAATCATAACTGCACTTGTTTACATGGAAATTAACATCCTTAACTACACACTTTGCTAGTTGTTATCTTTCTCTTTATCATTGTTGCATTTACTTAATTCGTTAAATTGAAGAGTTTTTATACCAATAACTGCACTTGTTTCCATGGAAATTAACATCCTTATCTAGACCCTTTGCTAGTTGTAATGTTTCACTTTACCTTTGTTGTATTTACTTAATTCGTTAAATTGAAGAGTTTTATACCCATAACTGCACTTGTTTACATGGAAATTAGCTTCCTTAACTACACATTTTTCTAGTTGTAATGTTTCACTGTACCTTTGTTGTATTAACTTAATTGTGGAACTGAATGGTTTATACCCATAACTGCACTTGTTTACATGGAAATTAACATTCCCTACTATACATTTTGATAGTTGTAATGTTTTACCTTGCCTTAGTTGCATCAACTTTATTCATGGAATAGAAGAGTTTTATACACATAACTGCACTTAATTACATGGAAATTAACATTCTTTACTATACATTTTGATAGTTGTAATGTTTTACCTTGCCTTAGTTGCATCAACTTTATTCATGGAATAGAAGAGTTTTATACACATAACTGCACTTAATTACATGGAAATTAACATTCTTTACTATACATTTTGATAGTTGTAATGTTTTACCTTGCCTTAGTTGCATCAACTTTATTCATGGAATAGAAGAGTTTTATACACATAACTGCACTTAATTACATTGAAATTACATTCCTTAACTACACATTTTGCTTGTTGTAATGTGTTTCTTAGCCTTTGTTGTATTAACCTTAATGTGAAATTAAAGAGTTTTTATACCCATAACTGCACTTGTTTACATGGAAATTAACATGCTTAACTACACATTTTGCTACTCGAAATGTTTCACTTTACCTTTGTTCCATTTACGTATATTGTGAAATTGAATAGTTTTATAAACTTAGCAGCAGTAGTTTACGTGGAAATTAACATCCTTAACTACACAATTTGCTAGTTTTAATGTTTCATTATACCTTTGTTGCATTAAGTTAATTGTGGAATTGAAAAGTTTTATACCCATAACTGTACTTGTTTACAAGGAAGTTAAAATCCTTAACTACACACTTTGCTACCTGTAATGTTTCACTTTACCTTTGTTGCATTTACTTAATTCGTTAAATTAAAGAGTTTCTATACCCATAACTGCACTTGTTTACAAGGAAATTAACATCCTTAACTACACATTTTGCTACCTGTAATGTTTCACTTGATCTTTGTTGCATTAAATTAATTCATGGAATTGAATAGTTTTATACCCACAACTCCACTTGTTTACATGGAAATTAACATCCTTAACTACACATTTTACTTGTTGTGATGTGTTTCTTTGCCTTTGTTGTATTAACTTAATTGTGGAATTGAAAAGTTTTATACCCATAACTGCACTTGTTTACATAGAAATTGGCATGCTCAACTACACACTTTGCTAGTTGTAATGTTTCACTTTACCTTTGTTGCAGTAACTTAATTCATGGAATTTACGAAAATTATACCAATAACTGCACTTGTTTACAAGGAAATTAACATCCTTAACTACACACTTTGCTACCTGTAATGTTTCACTTTACCTTTGTTGCATTTACTTAATTCTTTAAATTAAAGAGTTTTTATACCCATAACTGCACTTGTTTACAAGGAAATTAATATCCTTAACTACACACTTTCTAGTTCTAATGTTTCACTTTACCTTTGCTGGATTAACTTAATTATGGAATTCAAAAGTTTCATACCCATAACTGCATTTGTTTATATGGAAATTAACATCCTTAACTACATACTTTGCTAGCTCTAATGTTTCACTTTACCTTTGCTGCATTAACTTAATTGTGGAATTGAAAAGTTTCATACCCATAACTGCATTTGTTTACATTGTAATTAACATCCTTAACTACACACTTTGATAGTTGTAATGTTTCCCTTGACCTTTGTTGCAGTAACTTAATTCATGGAATTTAAGAGTTTTATACCCACAACTTCACTTCCTTAAGTACACACTTTGAGAGTTATAATTTTTCACTTAACCTTTGTTGCAGTAACTTAATTCATGGAATTTAAGAGTTTTATACCCACAACTTCACTTGTCTACAAGTAACTTAACATCCTTTACTACATACTTTCCTTGTTGCAATGTTTTACCTTGTCTTTGTTGCATCAACTTTATTCATGGAAGAGAAGAGTTTTATACCCATAACTGAGCTTAATTACATGGAAATTATTATCCTTAACTACACATTTTCCTACTTGTATTGTTTCACTTTACCTTTGTTGCATTTTCTTAATTCGTAAAATTTAGTGGTTTTATACCCGTAACAGCACATGTTTACATGGAAATTAACACCCTTAACTACACATTTTGCTTGTTGCAATGTGTTTCTTAGCCTTTGTTGTATTAACTTAATTGTGAAATTAAGGAGTTTTTATACCAATAACTGCACTTGTTTACATGGAAATTAACATCCTTAACTATACACTTTGCTAGTTGTATTGTTTCACTTTACCTTTGTTGCATTTACTTAATTCGTGTATTTTAAGAGTTTTATACTCGTAACAGCACTTGTTTACATTGAAACTAACATCCTTAACTACACACTTTGCTAGTTCTAATGTTTCACTTGACCTTTGCTGCATTAACTTAATTGTGGAATTGAAAAGTTACATGGAAATTAACATCCTTAACTACACACTTTGCTAGTTCTAATGTTTCACTTTACCTTTGCTGCATTAACTTAATTGTGGTATTGAAAAGTTTCTTACCCATAACTGCATTTGTTTACATTGTAATTAACATCCTTAACTACACACTTTGATAGTTGTAATGTTTCCCTTGACCTTTGTTGCAGTAACTTAATTCATGGAATTTAAGAGTTTTATACCCACAACTTCACTTCTTTAACTACACACTTTGATAGTTGTATTGTTTCACTGTACCTTTGTTGCATTTACTTAATTCGTTAAATTAAAGAGTTTTTATACCCGTAACTGCACTTGTTTACATAGAAATTAACATCCTTAACTATACACTTTGCTAGCTGTAATGTTTCACATTACCTTTGTTGCATTTACTTAATTTGTGTAATTGAAGAATTTTTTACCTATAACTGCACTTGTTAACATGGAAATTAACATCCTTAACTACACACTTTGCTAGTTGTAATGTTTTACTTTACCTTTGTTGCATTAACTTAATTGTAGAATTGAAAAGTTTAAAACCATAACTGCATTTTCTTACATTGAAATTAACATCCTTAACTACATACTTTGCTAGTTGCAAGGTTTCACTTGATCTTTGCTGCATTAACTTAATTCATGGAATTGAAGAGTTTTATAAGTTAACATCCTATACTACATACTTTGCTTGTTGTAATGTTTTACTCTGCGTTTGTTGCATCAACTTAATTGATGGAATTGAATCGTTTTATACCCATAGCTCCACTTTTTTAAATGGGTATTAACATCCTTAACTACACATTTTGCTTGTTGTAATGTGTTTCTTAGCCTTTGTTGTATTAACCTTAATGTGAAATTAAAGAGTTTTTATACCCATAACTGCACTTGTTTACATGGAAGTTAACAGCCTAAGCTACACACTTTGCTAGCTGTATTGTTTCACTGTACCTTTGTTGCATTTACTTAATTTGTTAAATTAGAGTGTTTTTATACTCATAACTGCACTTGTTTACATGGAAATTAATATCCTTAACTATACACTTTGCTAGTCGCAATGCGTCTCTTTGTTTTTGTTTTATTAACTTAATTGTGGAATTGAAGACTTTTATACCCATAACTGCACTTGTTTACATGGAAATTAACATCCTTAACTACACACTTTTCTAGTTGTAATGTTTCTTTTTACCATTGTGGTATTTACTTAATTTGTTAAATTGAAGAGTTTTTATACCCATAACTGCACAGGGTTACATGGAAATTAACATCCTAAGCTGCACACTTTGCTAGCTGTAATGTTTCACATTACCTTTGTTGCATTTACTTAATTTGTGTAATTGAAGAATTTTATACCTATAACTGCACTTGTTAACATGGAAATTAACATCCTTAACTACACACTTTGCTAGTTGTAATGTTTCAGTTTCAGTTTCATATAATTGCAATTCATCTACATACAATTTATAATCCCAACTACTACTAACTATACAAACAAATAACTAAACTACAAAGATAAAGGATAAGTTACGGAAAATTAATACAATGATACAGAAAATTAATACAATATACAAATACAAAGGAGAGCTAAATAAATTGTATGCAGGGAATTACTTAAAGGAGGAGCTCTCTCAATAGGTAAACTAATCGAGGAGAGAGCCCCCCTCCTATCCTAAGATATTATCAGGTGAATTTAGATGAATTCAAATAATTATGCATTTCTTTTCACAGGTTAATAGAAATTGTGGCAGTGCAGATTCATCTGTTGACCTTTTCCAATAAATGAATTTTCAGTCTTGTTTTGAACGATATTTTTGATGGAGCATTTCGAATTTCCACTGGTAATGTGCTCCAAAGTTTAGCACCAAGATAACGAATTGATTTTAGACCATACTGAAGACTATTTTTACGGGACATATATAGATCACCTTGACTGGCATGTCTTGTGTAATATTGATAAACAGATGAACTAAATAAGAAAAAGTCATGAAAGCAACCAGGTGAAGTTTTGTTAACAGAATCAAAAACAAAAGTTAAGAGTCGGAGTTCAAAGATCTCAGAAAGTTTCAGAAGTTTAAGATCATTGAAGGTTGGAAGAGAGGGAGACATGCGAGGCTGAAATGAGATAGCTCTAACTGCTTTTTTCTGTAATTTGAAAACTGGATCAGTGTATGATGCATATGTTTGACCCCAAACAATAAGACCATATTGTAAGAAAGACAGAAACAAAGCATTATACAAGCAAACTAATACATCTAATGGTAGTAAGTTCCTAATTTTGAAAAACATTCCACATGTTCTAGATAACTTTTTTGAGAGTTCACTAAGATGGTATCTCCAGCTTAGATGCTCATCCAGCAGGAGACCTAAGAACTTAACAATCTTAACTCTTTTAATATGTTTCTTCCCTATTTTGATATCAGAATCGGAAGGAGCTTTGACAGATGAAGAATGAAAGATAATGTAGTTTGTCTTATCAATATTTTATGATAGCTTATTAGCATCAAGCCATTTTTTTACTGATCTCAGTTCTTTGTTGACAATTTTAACCAAATTAGATAAATCTTTGGATTCATAATAGATATTTGTATCATCAGCAAAGAGATAAAAAGTAAGTTTCTTAGAAGCAGTTGGTAGATCATTGATATAGATTAGAAAAAGTAATGGCCCCAGTACAGAACCTTGTGGCACACCACAAGTAATTGAAAGTAAGTCTGAATCACTTCCATTAACAGAAACATATTGCTTTCTATCAGACAGATAAGATCTAAACCATTCAAGGGCACATCCACGAACACCATAATGTTCCAATTTGGATAGCAAAATTCTGTGATTAACTGTATCAAAAGCCTTTTGTAGATCAATAAAAATACCACAACCAAGTCTTTTGTTATCCAGTGTATTTCTTACAGCTTCTGTCAAACTCACAAGGGCATGATCAATTGAATGGTTTTCTTGGAATCCAAATTGTAAAGAATAAAGAACTTTATGAATTTCAAGGAATCTATAAAGTCGTCTGTACATTAGCTTCTCAAATATCTTGCTGAAAATGGGTAAAAGAGAAATTGGTCTATAGTTTGAAGGTAACTCAGGATTTCCCTTTTTGAAAAGGGAAATCACCTTGGCAATCTTAAGTTTATCAGGGAAAATACCAGACTGGAAAGACTGATTCACAAGAAGAGCAAGAAATGGGGAAACGGAGGATCCAATAATTTTAAGCAACTTTATTGGAATACTATTAGGACCTACAGATTTAGAAGGATTTAAAATATTGATTAGATCGTTTACTTCTACCAGAGTAACTGGAGTGAGGAAAAGTGAATTACACATTCTGTTAGATAAATAATCAAGAGGAGATTTTGGTGTTAATGGGATTGTTTTCGTTATACCATCCGCAGCATTAACATAAAAATCATTAAAAATATTGGACATTTTAGAGGGGTCTGATGTTACGTTCCCATCTTTGCCTTTGATTTTGTTGATTGAAGAAAAAGTGGAAGACTTATGAGAGATTATTGTCTTGATACCTGCCCACAGGTTTTTCATATTTTGACTATTGGTAGAAAAATAATTATGAAAATACCTTGCTTAACTTTCTTTTAATTCATTTGACACACGGTTTCTAAATTTCTTATACAGCTTAAGGTTTTCCGGGGTCTGCTGCTTTTTCAATTTCTGTAAAATTTTGTCACGGATTCTCATCATCTTTTGGATTCTATTATTTATCCATGGTTTATCTTTGAGTTTCATTTCCTTTCTGCTGCGCCTTTTGATTGGAGCATGCTGCTTTGTCAAGGTATTAAGATCTTTCAAAAATCTATCAAATTTATTGTTCACGTCCAACTCACTGTTTTCTAAATAAGTAAAATCAATCTGATTGAAGTCCTCAAGAAATTTATCTTCTTTAAATTTGGAGTAGTCATGTTTAAATGATTCAGATTTATTATGACTAACTTGAGTATTTTTCAAAATCAAAAACTGGGGAAAATGATCACTAATTTGAATCACAATATTGCCACTTGTTATATTAGCATTAGTAGCGTTAGTGTATATGTTATCAATAACTGATGCTCTTTGCTCTGAGACTCTAGTTGGATGATGAATGCAAGGAAGAAGGCTATGGGAGAAAAAGTTATTGACAAAGTCACTTGTTGGTGTATGAGAAGCATAATCTAGAAGGTTAACATTGAAATCACCCATTATAAATACCAGCTTGTTAGAAGATATTTTGGAGAGAAGATTCTGAAAATGAGATGTAAGGTTATCAATAGCTGATCTAGGATGCCTATAAACACAACAAATTAGGAAATTTTTGTCATTTTTGTTTTCAATTTCAACCCATATGGTTTCAAAATCATTTGTGCAAGAATCTAAATCAGTCCTTGGGCTGGAAGTAAGGGAATCTTTAATGTACAAACCAACACCACCATTCTGAGTGAGTGACTGAGTCTTAAAAAAGTTATAGCCAGGAATATCAACATTTGATGATAATGGGTTGTCCATAGAGTGCCATATTTCAGACACTCCAATCACATTGGGATTCAAATTAGTGTGAGCAGATAAAGAAACTAATTCATCATGATGAAGGGAAAGGCTTCTAATATTAGTGTGAAGAATAGAAAAGTCAGTACAGGATAATTGTAAAGAAGAGAGTTCAGGTAAGTTGAAGTAGCGAGAATCAATATTTTGAGGCATATGTTCATCAATATCATAATCACTAAGATTCGGCAAGTCCATAACGTTAGAAGTAACTTCAAATGAGGGTGCAGAGTCAATGAATGAGGGTAGATCAAAATCACGGAGTCCTAAGAATTCATCATTTGCTAAGGAGCCAAATTGAAACATATCAGTGGTACATTTTTTGCAAAACCAAGAAACATCGTCAGGTTCATTTTCAAGTTCTGTATATTCTGAAGCAGAGATATCATTGCATTTTGTGTGGACATAAAAATTGCAGTTATCACAAAAAATTGCCTTTTGGTTGGCTAGTATATTTTTGTGGCAGATACCACATGGATGTTTAGGTGGATTCATTCTGGCCTGAGCTAAAGCTTATGCTTTTAACAATACGCAAATAACACAGCATTTGATATTTCAACACATTCGAGTTAAGTATCAAAAGATACTTCATGATCACTGGTCTGGTTGTCATCTGGTGGTCTAGTTGGATTGAAAGGCTTCTTGTCTTTGATAATCTGCTTGTCAAGCACAAAGAATGCAACTTTACCTTGTCGTCTTGCCTCTAAGAGCTTTGGTACTTGATCACTCCTCTTTTGGATTGTGCGACTTGACAAATCGGCCAAGAATCTCACTCCCTGTGGCTTGATTTCTCTGGCCTTCTTCAAAACAATCTCTTTTTCTTTCCACTTCGAAAATTTTGCCACTATTGGGCGAGGCTCTTCTGCTTGGCCTGACCTATAATTGCTCCTTCTTGTACGGCTGTCAACACGATGACACCTCTCTATTTCAAAATCTTCACTGATGTTTAACTTGTCCTTAATAGACTGCTTTACGATCACTTCTGTGTCATCCCAGCTCTGCTCATTGTCCTTGTCCTCAGGAATACCAGTAATTCTTATATTATTCCTTCTGCTCTGATTTTCTAAGTATTCAAATTGATTGTCAACTTGGTCAGCTTGCTGATTTATATCATTCAAGTTCTCAGAGTGCATGGACAAAGTTACACCGATCTGCTCCATCTTCTGGTTATTGTCCTCAAATTTAGCTTGTGTAAATTGAAGACTAGCTTGCAAGTCGGTGATGTCTTTACGGATGCTTTTAATGTCCTCTTTGACATCTTGAAGTAAAAGTTTAATCGACGAGTTAAAGACTTCTGCTTGGTTTTTAAGAAGTGCTTGTACGACTTCCAAAGTCACTGCCATATCGCGTTTTTAATTTATTCCCAACTGCCTAGGCCAAGCCACGTGTGGCCTAGGCAACATGCAATTTCTAATAAACTTCAGGATGCAACTTCTCATAAATATCAATGTCAAAGCATTTGATGCGTAAACTTTAACCAACTGAACTTCATATTTTTTTAAAAGCAAAGCAAACAACAAGTAAATCACAAACAAAGTCAAACCAGATAGATATCATAAGTTCCTTTCTCGCAGCACCACAAACGTCGACTGACCACCATGTTCAATGTGAAATGTTTTACTTTACCTTTGTTGCATTAACTTAATTGTAGAATTGAAAAGTTTTATACCCATAACTGCATTTTCTTACATTGAAATTAACATCCTTTACTACATACTTTGCTTGTTGTAATGTTTCACCTTGCGCTTGTTGCATCAACTTAAAAAATGGAATTGAATAGTTTTATACCCATAACTCCACTTGTTTACATGGAATTAACATCAAAAACACTTTGCTAGCTGTATTGTTTCACATTACCTTTGTTGCATTTACTTAATTCGTTAAATTAAAGAGACTTTATAACCATAACTTTACTTGTTTACATGGAAATTAACATCCTTAACTATACACTTTGCTAGTCGCAATGCGTTTCTTTGATTTTGTTGTATTAACTTAATTGTGGAATTGAAGACTTTTATACAAATAACTACACTTGTTTACATGGAAATTAACATCCTTAACTAAACACTTTGCTAGTTGTAATAAATTTCTTTGTTTTTGTTGTATTAACTTAATGGTGGAATTGAAAAGTTTAAACCCATAACTGCGTTTTCTTACATTGAAATTAAAATCCTTAACTACATACTTTGCTAGTTGTAATGTTTCACTTGATCTTTGTTGCATTAACCTAATTCATGGTATTGAAGAGTTTTATAACTTAACATCCTTTACTACATAGTTTGCTTGTTGTAATGTTTTACTATGCGTTTGTTGCATCAACTTAATTGATGGAATTGAATCGTTTTATACCCATAACTCCACTTCTTTAACTGGGTATTAACATCCTAACTAAACATTTTGCTTGTTGTAATGTGTTTCTTAGCCTTTGTTGTATTAACCTTAATGTGAAATTAAAGAGTTTTTATACCCATAATTGCACTTGTTTACATGGAAGTTAACATCCTAAGCTACACACTTTGCTAGCTGTATTGTTTCACTGTACCTTTGTTGCATTTACTTAATTCGTTAAATTAAAGAGTTTTTATACCCATAACTGCACTTGTTTACATGGAAATTAACATCCTTAACTATAAACTTTGCTAGTTGTAATGTGTTTCTTTGTCTTTGTTGTATTAACTTAATTGTGGAATTGGAGAGTTTTATACCTATAACTGCACTTGTTTACATGGAAATTAACATCCTTAACTACATACTTTGCTTGTTGTAATGTTTTACTTTGCGTTTGTTGCATCAACTTAATTGTTGGAATTGAATAATTTTATACCCATAACTGCACTTGTTTACATGGAAATTAACATCATAAGCTACACACTTTGCAGGCTGTATTGTTTCACTTTAAATTTGTTGCATATACTTAATTCGTTAAATTAAAGAGTTTTTATTCCCATAACTGCACTTGTTTACATGGAAATTAACATCCTTAACTACATATTTTGCTAGTTGTAATGTTTCACTTTACCTTTGTTGTATTAATTTAATTTTGGAATTGAAGACTTTTTATACCCATAACTGCACTTGTTTACATGGAAATTAACATCCTTAACTATACACTTTTCTAGTTGTAATGTTTCTTTTTACCATTGTGGTATTTACTTAATTTGTTAAATTGAAGAGTTTTTATACCCATAACTGCAAAGCGTTACATGGAAATTAACATCCTAAGCTGCACACTTTGCTAGCTGTAATGTTTCACATTACCTTTGTTGCATTTACTTAATTTGTGTAATTGAAGAATTTTATACCTATAACTGCACTTGTTAACATGGAAATTAACATCCTTAACTACACACTTTGCTAGTTGAAATGTTTTACTTACCTTTGTTGCATTAACTTAATTGTAGAATTGAAAAGTTTTATACCCACAACTGCACTTGTTTACATGGAAATTAACATCCTAAGCTGCACACTTTGCTAGCTGTAATGTTTCACTTAACCTTTGTTGCCTTTACTTAATTCGTAAAAATAAAGAGTTTTTATACCAATAACTGCACTTATTTACATTGAAATTAACATCCTTAACTACACACTTTGCTAGTTTTAATGTTTCTTTTTACCATTGTGGCATTTACTTAATTCGTTAAATTGAAGACTTTTTATACCCATAACTGCACTTGTTTACATGGAAATTAACATCCTTAACTATACACTTTGCTAGTTGTAATGCCTTTCTTTGTTTTTGTTGTATTAACTTAATTGAGGAAGTGAAGAGTTTTATACCCATAACTAAACTTGTTTACATGGAAATTAACATCCTAAGCTACACACTTTACTAGCTGTATTGTTTCACATTACCTTTGCTGAAATTACATAATTTGTTTAATTGAAGAATTTTATACCCATAACTGCATTTTCTTACATTGAAATTAACATCCTTAACTATACACTTTGCTAGTTGTAATGCCTTTCTTTGTTTTTGTTGTATTAACTTAATTGAGGAAGTGAAGAGTTTGATACCCATAACTAAACTTGTTTACATGGAAATTAACATCCTAAGCTACACACTTTGCTAGCTGTATTGTTTCACATTACCTTTGCTGAAATTACATAATTTGTTTAATTGAAGAATTTTATACCCATAACTGCATTTTCTTACATTGAAATTAACATCCTTAACTACACACTTTGCTAGTTGTAATGTATGACTTGATCTTTGTTGCATTAACTTAATTCATGGAATGGAAGAGTTTTATAAGTTAACATCCTTTATTACATACTTTGCTTGTTGTAATGTTTTACCTTGCGTCTGTTGTATGAACTTAATTGATGGAATTGAATAGTTTTATACCCATAACTACACTTATTTACATGGAAATTAACATCCTTTATTACATACTTTGCTAGCTGTGTTGTTTCACTTTAACTTTGTTGCATTTACTTAATTCGTTAAAGTGAAGAGTTTTTATACCAATAACTGCACTTTTTTGCATGGAAATTAACATCCTTAACTATACACTTTGCTAGTTGTAATGCGTTTCTTTGTTTTTGATGTATTAATTTAATTGTTGAATTGAAGACATCCATGCCCATAACTGCACTTGTTTACATGGAAATTAACATCCTAAGCTACACACTTTGCTAGCTGTATTGTTTCACTTTACCTTTGTTGCATTTACTTTATTCGTTAAATGAAAGAGTTTTTATACCCATAACTGCACTTGTTTACATAGAAATTAAAATCCTTAACTATACACCTTGCTAGTTGTAATGTCTTTCTTTGTTTTTGTTGTATTAACTTAATTGTGGAAGTGAAGAGTTTTATACCCATAACTGCACTTGTTTACATGGAAATTAACATCCTAAACTACACACTTTGCTAGCTGTAATGTTTCACATTACCTTTGTTGCATTTACTTTATTCGTTAAATGAAAGAGTTTTTATACCCATAACTGCACTTGTTTACATGGAAATTAACATCCTTAACTATACACTTTGCTAGTTGTAATGTCTCTCTTTGTTTTTGTTGTATTAACTTAATTGTGGAAGTGAAGAGTTTTATACCCATAACTAAACTTGTTTACATGGAAATTAACATCCTAAGCTACACACTTTGCTAGCTGTATTGTTTCACATTACCTTTGCTGAAATTACATAATTTGTTTAATTGAAGAATTTTATACTCATAACTGCATTTTCTTACATTGAAATTAACATCCTTAACTACACACTTTGCTAGTTGTAATGTTTCACTTGATCTTTGTTGCATTAACTTAATTCATGGAATTGAAGAGTTTTATAAGTTAACATCCTTTATTACATACTTTGCTTGTTGTAATGTTTTACCTTGCGTCTGTTGTATCAACTTAATTGATGGAATTGAATAGTTTTATACTCATAACTAGACTTGTTTACATGGAAATTAACATCCTTTACTACATACTTTGCTAGCTGTATTGTTTCACTTTAACTTTGTTGCATTTACTTAATTCGTTAAAGTGAAGAGTTTTTATACCAATAACTGCACTTGTTTGCATGGAAATTAACATCCTTAACTATACATTTTGCTAGTTGTAATGCATTTCTTTGTTTTTGATGTATTAACTTAATTGTTGAATTGAAGTCATTTATACCCATAACTGCACTTGTTTACATGGAAATTAACATCCTAAGCCACACACTTTGCTAGCTGTATTTTTTCACTTTACTTTTGTTGCATTTACTTAATTCGTTAAAGTGAAGAGTTTTTATACCAATAACTGCACTTGTTTGCATGGAAATTAACATCCTTAACTATACATTTTGCTAGTTGTAATGCATTTCTTTGTTTTTGATGTATTAACTTAATTGTTGAATTGAAGTCATTTATACCCATAACTGCACTTGTTTACATGGAAATTAACATCCTAAGCTACACACTTTGCTAGCTGTATTTTTTCACTTTACCTTTGTTGCATTTACTTTATTCGTTAAATGAAAGAGTTTTTATACCCATAACTGCACTTCTTTACATGGAAATTAACATCCTTAACTATACACTTTGCTAGTTGTAATGCGTTTCTTTGTTTTTGATGTATTAATTTAATTGTTGAATTGAAGAAATTTATGCCCATAACTGCACTTGTTTACATGGAAATTAACATCCTAAGCTACACACTTTGCTAGCTGTATTGTTTCACTTTACCTTTGTTGCATTTACTTTTTTCGTTAAATGAAGGAGTTTTTATACCCATAACTGCACTTGTTTACATGGAAATTAACATCCTTAACTATACACCTTGCTAGTTGTAATGTCTTTCTTTGTTTTTGATGTATTAATTTAATTGTTGAATTGAAGAAATTTATGCCCATTACTGCACTTGTTTACATGGAAATTAACATCCTAAGCTACACACTTTGCTAGCTGTATTGTTTCACTTTACCTTTGTTGCATTTACTTTTTTCGTTAAATGAAGGAGTTTTTATACCCATAACTGCACTTGTTTACATGGAAATTAACATCCTTAACTATACACCTTGCTAGTTGTAATGTCTTTCTTTGTTTTTGTTCTATTAACTTAATTGTGGAAGTGAAGAGTTTTATACCCATAACTGCACTTGTTTACATGGAAATTAACATCCTAAACTACACACTTTGCTAGCTGTAGTGTTTCACATTACCTTTGTTGCATTAATTTAATTGTAGAATTGAATAGTTTTATACCCATAACTTCACTTGTTTACATGGAAATTAACATCCTAAGCTACACACTTTGCTACCTGTAATGTTTCACTTAACCTTTGTTGTAGTTATTTAATTCGTTAAATTAAAGAATTTTCATACCCATAACTGCTCTTGTTTACAAGGAAATTAACATCTTTAACTACACATTTTGCTAGTTCTAATGTTTCACTTTACCTTTGCTGGATCAACTTAATTATGGAATTGAAAAGTTTCATACCAATAACTGCATTTGTTTACATTGTAATTAACATCCTTAACTACACATTTTGCTAGTTGTAATATTTCACTTTTCCTTTGTTGTATTAACTTGATTATTTAATTGAAGAGTTTTATACCCATAATTGGACAGGTTTATATCGAAATTAACATCCTAAGCTACACACTTAGCTAGCTGTAATGTTTCACTTTACCTTTGTTGCAATTACTTAATTCGTTAAATTAAAGAGTTTTTATACCCATAACTGCACTTGTTTACAAAGAAAATTAATATCTTTAACTACACACTTTCTAGTTCTAATGTTTCACTTTACCTTTGCTGGATTAACTTAATTATGGAATTGAAAAGTTTCATACCAATAACTGCATTTGTTTACATTGTAATAAACATCCTTAACTAAACATTTTTCTAGTTGTAATGTTTCACTTTACCTTTGTTGTATTAACTTAATTGTGGAATTGAATAGTTTTATACCCATAACTGCACTTGAATACATGGAAATTAACATCCTTAACTACACACTTTGCTAGTTGTAATGTTTCGCTTTAACGTTGTTCTATTAACTTAATTGTTGAATTGAATAGTTTTATACCAATAACTGCACTCGTTCACATGGAAATTAACATCTTTAACCACACAATTTGCTAGTTCTAATGTTTCACTATACCTTTGTTGCATAAAGTTAATTGTGGAATTGAAAAGTTTCATACCCATAACTGCACTTGTTTACAAGGAAATTAACATCTTTAAATACACACTTTACTAGTTCTAATGTTTCACTTTACCTTTGCTGGATTAACTTAATTATGGAATTGAAAAGTATTATACCCATAACTGCATTTGTTTACATTGTAATTAACATCCTTAACTACAGATTTTGCTAGTTGTAATGTTTCACTTTACCTTTGTTGTATTAACTTAATTGTGGAATTGAAGAGTTTTATACCCATCATTGCACTTGTTTATATGGAAATTAACATCCTAAGCTACACACTTTGCTAGCTGTAATGTTTCACTTTACCTTTGTTGCATTTACTTAATTCGTTAAATTAAAGAGTTTTTATACCAATAACTGCATTTGTTTACAAGGAAATTAATATCCTTAACTACACACTTTCTAGTTCTATTGTTTCACTTTACCTTTGCTGGATTAACTTAATTATGGAATTGAAAAGTTTCATACCCATAACTGCATTTGTTTACATTGTAATAAACATCCTTAAATACACATTTTGCTACTTGTAATGTTTAACTTTACCTTTGTTGTATTAACTCAATTGTGGAATTGAATAGTTTTATACCCATAACTGCACTTGTTTACATGGAAATTAACATCCTAAGCTACACACTTTGCTACCTGTAATGTTTCACTTAACCTTTGTTGCAGTTACTTAATTTGTTAAACTAAAGAGTTTTTATACCCATAACTGCACTTTTTTACATATAAATTAATATCCTTAACTATACACTTTGGTAGTTGTAATGTGTTTCTTTGTTTTTGTTGTATTAACATAATTGTGGAATTGAAGACTTTTATACCCATAATTGCACTTGTTTATATGGAAATTAACATCCTAAGCTACAAACTTTGCTAGCTGTAATGTTTCACTTTACATTTGTTGCATTTACGTAATTCGTTAAATTAAAGAGTTTTTATACCCATAACTGCACTTTTTTACATGGAAATTAACATCCTTAACTATACACTTTGCTAGTTGTAATGTGTTTCTTTGTTTTTGCTGTATTAACATAATTGTGGAATTGAAGACTTTTATACCCATAACTGCACTTGTTTACATGGAAATTAACATCCTTAACTACACACTTTTCTAGTTGGAATGTTTCACTTTGCGTTTGTTGTATCAACTTAATTGATAGAATTGAATAGTTTGATACCCATAACTCCACTTTTTTACATGGAAATTAACATCCTAAGCTACACACTTTGCTAGCTGTAATGTTTTACATTACCTTTGTTGCATTTACTTAATTTGTGTAATTGAAGAATTTTATACCTATAACTGCACTTGTTAACATGGAAATTAACATCCTTAACTACACACTTTGCTAGTTGTAATGTTTTACTTTACCTTTGTTGCATAAACTTAATTGTAGAATTGAAAAGTTTATACCCATAACTGCATTTTCTTACATTGAAATTAACATCCTTAGCTACATGCTTTGCTAGTTGCAATGTTTCACTTTGCGTTTGTTGCATCAACTTAAAAAATGGAATTGAATAGTTTTATACCCATAACTCCACTTGTTTACATGGAAATTAACATCCTTAACTATACAATTTGCTGGTTGTAATGTGTTTCTTTGTTTTTGTTGTATTAACTTAATTGTGGAATTGAATTGTTTTATACCCATAACTGCACTTGTTTACATGGAAATTAACATCCTAAACTTCACATTTTGCTAGCTGTAATGTTTTACTTTACCTTTGTTGCATTAAGGTAATTGTAGAATTGAAGAGTTTTAAAAGTTAACATCCCTTACTACATACTTTGCTTGTTGTAATGTTTTACTCTACGTTTGTTGTACTAACTTGATTGTGGAAGTGAAGAGTTTTATACCCATAACTACACTTTTTTACATGGAAATTAAAATCCTAAGCTACACACTTTGCTAGCTGTATTGTTTCACATTACCTGTGCTGAAATTACATAATTTGTGTAATTGAAGAATTTTATACCCATAACTGCATTTTCTTACATTGAAATTAACATCCTTAACTACACACTTTGCTAGTTGTAATGTTGCAGTTGATCTTTGTTGCATTAACTTAATTCATGGAATTGAAGAGTTTTATAAGTTAACATCCTTTATTACATACTTTGCTTGTTTAATGTTTTACCTTGCGTCTGTTGTATCAACTTAATTGATGGAATTGAATAGTTTTATACCCATAACTACACTTGTTTACATGGAAATTAACATCCTTTACTACATACTTTGCTAGCTGTATTGTCTCACTTTAACTTTGTTGCATTTACTTAATTCGTTAAATTAAAGAGTTTTTATAACCATAACTGCACTTGTTTACATGGAAATTAACATCCTTAACTATACACTTTGCTAGTTGTAATGTGTTTCTTTGTTTTTGTTGTATTAACTTAATTGTGGAATTGAAGAGTTTTATAGCAATAACTGCACTTGTTTGCATGGAAATTAACATCCTTAACTATACACTTTGCTAGTTGTAATGCATTTCTTTGTTTTTGATGTATTAACTTAATTGTTGAATTGAAGTCATTTATACCCATAACTGCACTTGTTTACATGGAAATTAACATCTTAAGCGACACACACTTTGCTAGCTGTATTTTTTCACTTTACCTTTGTTGCATTTACTTTATTCGTTAAATGAAAGAGTTTTTATACCCATAACTGCACTTGTTTACATGGAAATTAACATCCTTAACTATACACTTTGCTAGCTGTGATGTCTTTCTTTTGTTGTATTAACTTCATTGTGGAATGGAAGAATTTTTTACCCATAACTACACTTTTTCACATGGAAATTAACTTCCTTAACTATACACTTTGCTAGTTGTAATGTTTTACTTTACCTTTGTTGCATTAACTTAATTGTAGAATTGAAAAGTTTTATACCCATAACTGCATTTTCCTACATTGAAATTAACATCCTAAGCTACTTTGCTAGCTGTATTGTTTCACTTTACCTTTGTTGCATTAACTTAATTGTAGAATTGAAAAGTTTTATACCCATAACTGCATTTTCTTACATTGAAATTAACATCCTAAGCTACTTTGCTAGCTGTATTATTTCACTTTACCTTAGTTGCATTAACTTAATTCATAAAATTGAAGAGTTTTATAAAATAACATCCTTTACTACGTACTTTGCTTGTTGTAATGTTTTACTTTGCGTTTGTTGCATCAACTTAATTCATGGAATTGAAAGTGCAATTGGAACTCCACTTGTTTACATGGAAATCAACATCCTAAGCTACACACTTTGCTAGCTGTATTGTTTCACTTTACCTTTGTTGCATTTACTTAATTTATTAAATTAAAGAGTTTTTATAACCATAACTGCACTTGTTTACATGGAAATTAACATCCTTAACTATACAATTTGCTAGTTGTAATGTGTTTCTTTGTTTTTGTTGTATTAACTTAATTGTGGAATTGAAGAGTTTTATACCCATAACTGCACTTGTTTACGTGAAAATTAGCATCCTTATCTACACACCTTGCTAGTTGTAATGTTTTTCTTTACCTTTGTTGCATTAACTTAATTGTGGATTTGAAAAGTTTCTTACCCATAACTGCACTTGTGTACATGGAAATTAACATCCTTAACTAAACACTTTGCTAGTTGTAATGTTTCACTTTACATTTGTTGTATTAACTTAATTGTGGAATGGAATAGTTTTATACCTATAACTGCACTTGTTTATATGGAAATTAACATCCTTAACTACACACTTTGCTAGTTGTAATGTTTTTCTTTACCTTTGTTATATTAACTTAATTGTGGAATTGAATAGTTTTATACCCATAACTGCATTTGCTTACATGGAAATTAACATCCTTAACTACACACTTTGCTAGTTCTAATTTTTCACCATACCATTGTTGCTTTATATAATTGTGGAATTGATAAGTTTCATAATCATCATTGCACTTGTTTACAAGGAAAATAACATCCTTAACTACACACTATGCTAGTTGTAATGTTTCACTTAACCTTTGTTGCATTTACTTAACTCGTTAAATTGAATAGTTTTATACCCATAACTGCACTTGTTTACATGGAAAGTATCATCCTTAACTATACACTTTGCTAGTTGTAATGTGTTTCTTTGTTTTTGTTGTATTAACATAATTGTGGAATTGAAGACTTTTTATACCCATAATTGCACTTGTTTATATGGAAATTAACATCCTAAGCTACAAATTTTGCTAGCTGTAATGTTTCACTTTACCTTTGTTGCACTTACGTAATTTGTGAAATTGAAGAGTTTTTATACCACTAACTGCACTTGTTTACATAGAAATTATCATCCTTAACTACACACTTTGCTAGTTCTAATGTTTCACTATACCTTTGTTGCATTAAGTTAATTGTAGAATTGAATAGTTTTATCCCCATAACTGCACTTGTTTACATGGAAATTAACATCCTAAGCTACACACTTTGCTACCTGTAATGTTTCACTTAACCTTTGTTGTAGTTACTTAATTTGTTAAATTAAAGAATTTTCATACCCATAACTGCAATTGTTTACAACGAAATTAACATCTTTAACTACACATTTTGCTAGTTCTAATGTTTCACTTTAACTTTGCTGGATTAACTTAATTATGGAATTGAAAAGTTTCATACCAATAACTGCATTTGTTTACATTGTAATTAACATCCTTAACTACACATTTTGCTAGTTGTAATATTTCACTTTTCCTTTGTTGTATTAACTTAATTGTTTAATTGAAGAGTTTTATACCCATAATTACACAGGTTTATATGGAAATTAACATCCTAAGCTACACACTTTGCTAGCTGTAATGTTTCACTTTACCTTTGTTGCATTTACTTAATTCGTTAAATTAAAGGGTTTTTATACCCATAACTGCACTTGTTTACAAGAAAATTAATATCCTTAACTATACAATTTGCTGGTTGTAATGTGTTTCTTTGTTTTTGTTGTATTAACTTAATTGTGGAATTGAAATTGAATTGTTTTATACCCATAACTGCACTTGTTTACATGGAAATTAACATCCTAAACTTCACATTTTGCTAGCTGTAATGTTTTACTTTACCTTTGTTGCATTAAGGTAATTGTAGAATTGAAGAGTTTTAAAAGTTAACATCCCTTACTACATACTTTGCTTGTTGTAATGTTTTACTCTACGTTTGTTGTACTAACTTGATTGTGGAAGTGAAGAGTTTTATACCCATAACTACACTTTTTTACATGGAAATTAAAATCCTAAGCTACACACTTTGCTAGCTGTATTGTTTCACATTACCTGTGCTGAAATTACATAATTTGTGTAATTGAAGAATTTTATACCCATAACTGCATTTTCTTACATTGAAATTAACATCCTTAACTACACACTTTGCTAGTTGTAATGTTGCAGTTGATCTTTGTTGCATTAACTTAATTCATGGAATTGAAGAGTTTTATAAGTTAACATCCTTTATTACATACTTTGCTTGTTTAATGTTTTACCTTGCGTCTGTTGTATCAACTTAATTGATGGAATTGAATAGTTTTATACCCATAACTACACTTGTTTACATGGAAAGTATCATCCTTAACTATACACTTTGCTAGTTGTAATGTGTTTCTTTGTTTTTGTTGTATTAACATAATTGTGGAATTGAAGACTTTTTATACCCATAATTGCACTTGTTTATATGGAAATTAACATCCTAAGCTACAAATTTTGCTAGCTGTAATGTTTCACTTTACCTTTGTTGCACTTACGTAATTTGTGAAATTGAAGAGTTTTTATACCACTAACTGCACTTGTTTACATAGAAATTATCATCCTTAACTACACACTTTACTAGTTCTAATGTTTCACTATACCTTTGTTGCATTAAGTTAATTGTAGAATTGAATAGTTTTATCCCCATAACTGCACTTGTTTACATGGAAATTAACATCCTAAGCTACACACTTTGCTACCTGTAATGTTTCACTTAACCTTTGTTGTAGTTACTTAATTTGTTAAATTAAAGAATTTTCATACCCATAACTGCAATTGTTTACAACGAAATTAACATCTTTAACTACACATTTTGCTAGTTCTAATGTTTCACTTTAACTTTGCTGGATTAACTTAATTATGGAATTGAAAAGTTTCATACCAATAACTGCATTTGTTTACATTGTAATTAACATCCTTAACTACACATTTTGCTAGTTGTAATATTTCACTTTTCCTTTGTTGTATTAACTTAATTGTTTAATTGAAGAGTTTTATACCCATAATTACACAGGTTTATATGGAAATTAACATCCTAAGCTACACACTTTGCTAGCTGTAATGTTTCACTTTACCTTTGTTGCATTTACTTAATTCGTTAAATTAAAGAGTTTTTATACCCATAACTGCACTTGTTTACAAGAAAATTAATATCCTTAACTATACAATTTGCTGGTTGTAATGTGTTTCTTTGTTTTTGTTGTATTAACTTAATTGTGGAATTGAATTGTTTTATACCCATAACTGCACTTGTTTACATGGAAATTAACATCCTAAACTTCACATTTTGCTAGCTGTAATGTTTTACTTTACCTTTGTTGCATTAAGGTAATTGTAGAATTGAAGAGTTTTAAAAGTTAACATCCCTTACTACATACTTTGCTTGTTGTAATGTTTTACTCTACGTTTGTTGTACTAACTTGATTGTGGAAGTGAAGAGTTTTATACCCATAACTACACTTTTTTACATGGAAATTAAAATCCTAAGCTACACACTTTGCTAGCTGTATTGTTTCACATTACCTGTGCTGAAATTACATAATTTGTGTAATTGAAAAATTTTATACCCATAACTGCATTTTCTTACATTGAAATTAACATCCTTAACTACACACTTTGCTAGTTGTAATGTTGCAGTTGATCTTTGTTGCATTAACTTAATTCATGGAATTGAAGAGTTTTATAAGTTAACATCCTTTATTACATACTTTGCTTGTTTAATGTTTTACCTTGCGTCTGTTGTATCAACTTAATTGATGGAATTGAATAGTTTTATACCCATAACTACACTTGTTTACATGGAAATTAACATCCTTTACTACATACTTTGCTAGCTGTATTGTTTCACTTTAACTTTGTTGCATTTACTTAATTCGTTAAATTGAAGAGTTTTTATACCAATAACTGCACTTGTTTGCATGGAAAATAACATCCTTAACTATACACATTGCTAGTTGTAATGCATTTCTTTGTTCTTGATGTATTAACGCAATTGTTGAATTGAAGTCATTTATACCCATAACTGCACTTGTTTACATGGAAAATAACATCCTTAACTATACACATTGCTAGTTGTAATGCATTTCTTTGTTTTTGATGTATTAACTTAATTGTTGAATTGAAGTCATTTATACCCATAACTGCACTTGTTTACATGGAAATTAACATCTTAAGCGACACACACTTTGCTAGCTGTATTTTTTCACTTTACCTTTGTTGCATTTACTTTATTCGTTAAATGAAAGAGTTTTTATACCCATAACTGCACTTGTTTACATGGAAATTAACATCCTTAACTATACACTTTGCTAGCTGTAATGCCTTTCTTTTGTTGTATTAACTTCATTGTGGAATGGAAGAAATTTTTACCCAGAACTACACTTTTTCACATGGAAATTAACTTCCTTAACTATACACTTTGCTAGTTGTATTGTTTCACTTTACCTTTGTTGCATTAACTTAAATGTAGAATTGAAAAGTTTTTACCCATAACTGCATTTTCTTACATTGAAATTAACATCCTAAGCTACTTTGCTAGCTGTATTGTTTCACTTTACCTTTGTTGCATTAACTTAATTCATAAAATTGAAGAGTTTTATAAGATAACATCCTTTACTACGTACTTTGCTTGTTGTAATGTTTTACTTTGCGTTTGTTGCATCAACTTAATTGATGGAATTGAAATTGCAATTGGAACTCCACTTGTTTACATGGAAATCAACATCCTAAGCTACACACTTTGCTAGCTGTATTGTTTCACTTTACCTTTGTTGCATTTACTTAATTCGTTAAATTAAAGAGTTTTTATAACCATAACTGCACTTGTTTACATGGAAATTAACATCCTTAACTATACACTTTGCTAGTTGTTATGTGTTTCTTTGTTTTTGTTGTATTAACTTAATTGTGGAATTGAAGAGTTTTATAGCAATAACTGCACTTGTTTGCATGGAAATTAACATCCTTAACTATACACTTTGCTAGTTGTAATGCATTTCTTTGTTTTTGATGTATTAACTTAATTGTTGAATTGAAGTCATTTATACCCATAACTGCACTTGTTTACATGGAAATTAACATCTTAAGCGACACACACTTTGCTAGCTGTATTTTTTCACTTTACCTTTGTTGCATTTACTTAATTCGTTAATTTAAAGAGTTTTTATACCCATAACTGCACTTGTTTGCATGGAAATTAACATCCTTAACTACACATTTTGCTACTTGTAATGTTTCACTTTACCTTTGTTGTTTTTACGTAATTTGTGAAATTGAAGAGTTTTATAAACGTAGCAGCACTTGTTTACATGGAAATTAACATCCTTAACTACACACTTTGCTAGTTCTTATGTGTCACTATACCTTTGTTGCATTTTCTTAATTCGTTAAATAAAAGAGCTTTTATACCCATAACTGCACTTGTTTACATGGAAATTAACATCCTTAACTATACACTTTCCTAGTTGTAATGCATTTCTTTGCGTTTGTTGCATCAACTTAAAAAATGGAATTGAATAGTTTTATACCCATAACTCCATTTGTTTACATGGAAATTATCATCCTAAGCTACACACTTTGCTAGCTGTATATTTTCACATTACCTTTGTTGCATTTACTTAATTCGTTAAATTAAAGGGTTTTTATACCCATAACTGCACTTGTTTACATGAAAATTAACATCCTTAACTATACAATTTGCTAGTTGTAATGTGTTTCTTTGTTTTTGTTGTATTAACTTAATTGTGGAATTGAATTGTTTTATACCCATAACTGCACTTGTTTACATTGAAATTAACATCCTAAACTTCACATTTTGCTAGCTGTAATGTTTTACTTTACCTTTGTTGCATTAAGTTAATTGTAGAATTGAAGAGTTTTAAAAGTTAACATCCCTTACTACATACTTTGCTTGTTGTAATGTTTTACTCTACGTTTGTTGTATCAACTTAATTGATGGAATTGAATAGTTTTATACCCATAATTACACTTGTTTACATGGAAATTAACATCCTTTACTACATACTTTGCTTGTTGTAATGTTTTACTTTGCGTTTGTTGCATCAACTTAAAAAATGGAATTGAATAGTTTTATACCCATAACTCCACTTGTTTACATGGAAATTAACATCCAAAGCTATACACTTTGCTAGCTATATTGTTTCACATTACCTTTGTTGCATTTACTTAATTCGTTAAATTAAAGAGTTTTTATACACATAACTACACTTGTTTACATGGAAATTAACATCCTTAGCTATACACTTTGCTAGTTGCAATGCGTTTCTTTGTTTCTGTTGTATTAACTTAATTGTGGAATTGAATAGTTTTATACCCATAACTCTACTTGTTTACGTGGAAATTAACATCCAAAGCTATACACTTTGCTAGCTGTATTGTTTCACTTTACCTTTGTTGCATTTACTTAATTCGTTAAATGAAAGAGTTTTTATACCCATAACTGCACTTGTTTACATGGAAATTAACATCCTTAACTACACATTTTGCTACTTTTAATGTTTCACTTTACCTTTGTTGTATTTACGTAATTTGTGAAATTGAAGAATTTTATAAACGTAGCAGCACTTGTTTACATGGAACTTAACATCCTTAACTACACACTTTGCTAGTTCTTATGTGTCACTATACCTTTGTTGTATTTTCTTAATTCGTTAAATTAAAGAGTTATTATACCCATAACTGCACTTGTTTACATGGAAATTAACATCCTTTACTACATACTTTGCTTAATAATAATAATAATAAAACCATATTTATACAGGTAAACTTGTTCAGCAAAATGAATTTGCTGCTATCAGCCAAGGACCTGTGAACCTAATGTACCTACGATATACAATTTATAACAATATAGCTCAAACAGTTATTTACAATAATAGACCCTACAGAAAATATTAAAAATCAATGTTGAAATCCTTGCAGTTACTCTTGAACTTCAGTACTGATGTTTTACTCTTTAGTTTGTTGGGGACTTTATTAAATATTTTTACCCCCTGGAATGCAAATGTTTTCCGTCCTGCTTCTGACTTTACTCTTGGGGGCAACAGACTGTGTTCATTTCCACGAGTTGCTTTACCGTGTTGTAAGCGTTGAAAGTATTCAATGAAGTCAGGTGGCGCAAGACCGTTCAAGCACTTAAAGACCTCGACTGCACACATTCTATTTCTGATGTGGTTTATTGATGGTAGTTTTACACTATTTCTTCTACCATTTATAATCTTTAATGATCGTATTTGGATGCTTTCAAATCGTTGTTTCTTAGAAGGTGACATTTCTACAAAAATTTTGTTGCAGTAAATTAGAAGCGGCAATATCATGACTCTGTATATTGTTTCTGCTGCGTGAGTTGCATTGAATTGTTTTACTTTGCGTTTGTTGCATCAACTTAAAAATAGGAATTGAATAGTTTTATACCCATACCTCCACTTGTTTACATGGAAATTAACATCCTAAGCTACACACTTTGCTAGCTGTATTGTTTCACATTACCTTTTCTGAAATTACATAATTTGTGTAATTGAAGAATTTTATACCCATAACTGCTTTTTCTTACATTGAAATTAACATCCTTAACTACACACTTTACTAGTTGTAATGTTTCACTTGATCTTTGTTGCATTAACTTAATTGTAGAATTGAAAAGTTTTATACCCATAACTGCATTTTCCTACATTGAAATTAACATCCTAAGCTACTTTGCTAGCTGTATTGTTTCACTTTACCTTTGTTGCATTAACTTTATTCGTTAAATGAAAGAGTTTTTATACCCATAACTGCACTTGTTTACATGGAAATTAACATCCTAAGCTACACAATTTGCAAGCTGTATTTTTTCACTTTACCTTTGTTGCATTTACTTTATTCGTTAAATGAAAGAGTTTTTATACCCATAACTGCACTTGTTTACATGAAAATTAACATCCTTAACTATACACTTTGCTAGCTGTAATGCCTTTCTTTGTTTTTGTTGTATTAACTTCATTGTAGAATGGAAGAATTTTATACCCATAACTACACTTTTTTACATGGAAATTAAAATCCTAAGCTACACACTTTGCTAGCTGTATTGTTTCACATTACCTTTGCTGAAATTACATAATTTGTGTAATTGAAGAATTTTATACCCATAACTGCATTTTCTTACATTGAAATTAACATCCTTAACTACACACTTTGCTAGTTGTAATGTTTCAGTTGATCTTTGTTGCATTAACTTAATTCATGGAATTGAAGAGTTTTATAAGTTAACATCCTTTATTACATACTTGCTTGTTTAATGTTTTACCTTGCGTCTGTTGTATCAACTTAATTGATGGAATTGAATAGTTTTATACCCATAACTACACTTGTTTACATGGAAATTAACATCCTTTACTACATACTTTGCTAGCTGTATTGTTTCACTTTAACTTTGTTGCATTTACTTTATTCGTTAAATGAAAGAGTTTTTATACCCATAACTGCACTTGTTTACATGGAAATTAACATCCTTAACTATACACTTTGCTAGCTGTAATGTCTTTCTTTTGTTGTATTAACTTCATTGTGGAATGGAAGAATTTTATACCCATAACTACACTTTTTCACATGGAAATTAACTTCCTTAACTATACACTTTGCTAGTTGTATTGTTTCACTTTACCTTTGTTGCATTAACTTAATTGTAGAATTGAAAAGTTTTTACCCTTAACTGCATTTTCTTACATTGAAATTAACATCCTAAGCTACTTTGCTAGCTGTATTGTTTCACTTTACCTTAGTTGCATTAACTTAATTCATAAAATTGAAGAGTTTTATAAGATAACATCCTTTACTACGTACTTTGCTTGTTGTAATGTTTTACTTTGCGTTTGTTGCATCAACTTAATTGATGGAATTGAAATTGCAATTGGAACTCCACTTGTTTACATTGAAATCAACATCCTAAGCTACACACTTTGCTAGCTGTATTGTTTCACTTTACCTTTGTTGCATTTACTTAATTCGTTAAATTAAAGAGTTTTTATAACCATAACTGCACTTGTTTACATGGAAATTAACATCCTTAACTATACACTTTGCTAGTTGTAATGTGTTTCTTTGTTTTTGTTGTATTAACTTAATTGTGGAATTGAAGAGTTTTATAGCAATAACTGCACTTGTTTGCATGGAAATTAACATCCTTAACTATACACTTTGCTAGTTGTAATGCATTTCTTTGTTTTTGATGTATTAACTTAATTGTTGAATTGAAGTCATTTATACCCATAACTGCACTTGTTTACATGGAAATTAACATCTTAAGCGACACACACTTTGCTAGCTGTAATTTTTCACTTTACCTTTGTTGCATTTACTTTATTCGTTAAATGAAAGAGTTTTTATACCAATAACTGCACTTGTTTACATGGAAATTAACATCCTTAACTATATACTTTGCTAGCTGTGATGTCTTTCTTTTGTTATATTAACTTCATTGTAGAATGGAAGAATTTTATACCCATAACTACACTTTTTCACATGGAAATTAACTTCCTTAACTATACACTTTGCTAGTTGTAATGTTTTACTTTACCTTTGTTGCATTAACTTAATTGTAGAATTGAAAAGTTTTATACCCATAACTGCATTTTCCTACATTGAAATTAACATCCTAAGCTACTTTGCTAGCTGTATTGTTTCACTTTACCTTTGTTGCATTAACTTAATTGTAGAATTGAAAAGTTTTATACCCATAACTGCATTTTCTTACATTGAAATTAACATCCTAAGCTACTTTGCTACCTGTATTGTTTCACTTTACCTTAGTTGCATTAACTTAATTCATAAAATTGAAGAGTTTTATAAGATAACATCCTTTACTACGTACTTTGCTTGTTGTAATGTTTTACTTTGCGTTTGTTGCATCAACTTAATTGATGGAATTGAAAGTGCAATTGGAACTCCACTTGTTTACATGGAAATCAACATCCTAGGCTACACACTTTGCTGGCTGTATTGTTTCACTTTACCTTTGTTGCATTTACTTAATTCGTTAAATTAAAGAGTTTTTATAACCATAACTGCACTTGTTTACATGGAAATTAACATCCTTAACTATACACTTTGCTAGTTGTAATGTGTTTCTTTGTTTTTGTTGTATTAACTTAATTGTGGAATTGAAGAGTTTTATACCCATAACTGCACTTGTTTCAATGGAAATTAACATCCTTATCTACACACTTTGCTAGTTGTAATGTTTTTCTTTACCTTTGTTGCATTAACATAATTGTGGATTTGAAAAGTTTCTTACCCATAACTGCACTTGTGTACATGGAAATTAACATCCTTAACTAAACACTTTGCTAGTTGTAATGTTTCACTTTACATTTGTTGTATTAACTTAATTGTGGAATGGAATAGTTTTATACCTATAACTGCACTTGTTTATGTGGAAATTAACATCCTTAACTACACACTTTGCTAGTTGTAATGTTTTTCTTTACCTTTGTTATATTAACTTAATTGTGGAATTGAATAGTTTTATACCCATAACTGCATTTGTTTACATGGAAATTAACATCCTTAACTACACACTTTGCTAGTTCTAATTTTTCACCATACCATTGTTGCTTTATATAATTGTGGAATTGATAAGTTTCATACCCATAATTGCACTTGCTTACAAGGAAATTAACATCCTTAACTACACACTATGCTAGTTGTAATGTTTCACTTAACCTTTGTTGCATTTACTTAACTCGTTAAATTGAATAGTTTTATACCCATAACTGCACTTGTTTACATAGAAATTATCATCCTTAACAATACACTTTGCTAGTTGTAATGTGTTTCTTTGTTTTTGTTGTATTAACATAATTGTGGAATTGAAGACTTTTTATACCCATAATTGCACTTGTTTATATGGAAATTAACATCCTAAGCTACAAATTTTGCTAGCTGTAATGTTTTACTTTACCTTTGTTGCACTTACGTAATTTGTGAAATTGAAGAGTTTTTATACCACTAACTGCACTTGTTTACATAGAAATTATCATCCTTAACTACACACTTTGCTAGCTCTAATGTTTCACTATACCTTTGTTGCATTAAGTTAATTGTAGAATTGAATAGTTTTATCCCCATAACTGCACTTGTTTACATGGAAATTAACATCCTAAGCTACACACTTTGCTACCTGTAATGTTTCACTTAACCTTTGTTGTAGTTACTTAATTCGTTAAATTAAAGAATTTTCATACCCATAACTGCACTTGTTTACAACGAAATTAACATCTTTAACTACACATTTTGCTAGTTCTAATGTTTCACTTTACGTTTGCTGGATTAACTTAATTATGGAATTGAAAAGTTTTATACCAATAACTGCATTTGTTTACATTGTAATTAACATCCTTAACTACACATTTTGCTAGTTGTAATATTTCACTTTTCCTTTGTTGTATTAACTTAATTGTTTAATTGAAGAGTTTTATACCCATAATTGCACAGGTTTATATGGAAATTAACATCCTAAGCTACACACTTTCCTAGCTGTAATGTTTCACTTTACCTTTGTTGCATTTACTTAATTCGTTAAATTAAAGAGTTTTTATACCCATAACTGCACTTGTTTACAAGAAAATTAATATCCTTAACTACACACTTTCTAGTTCTAATGTTTCACTTTACCTTTGCTGGATTAACTTAATTATGGAATTGAAAAGTTTCATACCCATAACTGCACTTGTTGATATGGAAATTAACATCCTAAGCTACACATTTTGCTAGTTGTAATATTTCACTTTTCCTTTGTTGTCTTAACTTAATTGTTTAATTGAAGAGTTTTATACCCATAATTGCACAGGTTTATATGGAAATTAACATCCTTAACTATACACTTTGCTAGTTGTAATGTGTTTCTTTGTTTTTGTTGTATTAACATAATTATGGAATTGAAGACTTTTATACCCATAATTGCACTTGTTTATATGGAAATTAACATACTAAGCTACAAATTTTGCTAGCTGTAATGTTTCACTTTACCTTTGTTGCACTTACGTAATTTGTGAAATTGAAGAGTTTTTAAACCCATAACTGCACTTGTTTACATGGATATTAACATCCTAAGCTACACACTTTGCTACCTTTAACTTTTCACTGAACCTTTGTTGCAGTTACTTAATTCGTTAAACTAAAGAGTTTTTATACCCATAACTGCACTTGTTTACATGGAAATTGACATCCTTAACTACACAGTTTGCTAGTTGTAATGCTTCACTTTACCTTTGTTGTATTAACTTAATTGTGGAATTGAAAAGTCTCATACCCATAACTGCACTTGTTTACATGGAAATTAACATCCTTAACTACACACTTTGCTAGTTGTAATGTTTCACTGTAACGTTGTTCTATTAACTTAATTGTGGAATTGAATAGTTTTATACGAATAACTGCACTTGTTCACATGGAAATTAACATCTTTAAATACACACTTTACTAGTTCTAATGCTTCATTTTACCTTTGCTGGATTTACTTAATTATGGAATTGAAAAGTTTCATACCCATAACTGCATTTGTTTACATTGTAATTAACATCCTTAACTACACCTTTTTCCTAGTTGTAATGTTTCACTTTACCTTTGTTGTATTAACTTAATTGTGGAATTGAAGAGTTTTATACCCATAATTGCACTTGTTTATATGGAAATTAACATCCTAAGCTACACAATTTGCTAGCTGTATTTTTTCACTTTACCTTTGTTGCATTTACTTTATTCGTTAAATGAAAGAGTTTTTATACCCATAACTGCACTTTTTTACATCGAAGTTAACATCCTTAACTATACACTTTGCTAGTTGTAATGTGTTTCTTTGTTTTTGTTGCATTAACATAAATGTGGAATTGAATAGATTTATACCCATAACTGCACTTGTTTACATGGAAATTAATATCCTGAACTAAACATTTTGCTAGTTGTAATGTTTCACATAACCTTTGTTGTAGTAACTTAATTGTGGAATTGAAGAGTTTTATACCCATAATTGCACTTGTTTATATGGAAATTAACATCCTAAGCTACACAATTTGCTAGCTGTATTTTTTCACTTTACCTTTGTTGCATTTACTTTATTCGTTAAATGAAAGAGTTTTTATACCCATAACTGCACTTTTTTACATCGAAATTAACATCCTTAACTATACACTTTGCTAGTTGTAATGTGTTTCTTTGTTTTTGTTGCATTAACATAAATGTGGAATTGAATAGATTTATACCCATAACTGCACTTGTTTACATGGAAATTAATATCCTGAACTAAACATTTTGCTAGTTGTAATGTTTCACATAACCTTTGTTGTAGTAACTTAATTGTGGAATTGAAATACTTTATACCCATAACTGCAATTGTTTACATGGAATTTAATATCCTTAACTATACATTTTGCTAGTTTTAATGTTTCACTTTACCTTTGTTGCATTTACTTTACTTGTTAAATTGAAGAGTTTTTATACCCATAACTGCACTTGTTTACATGGAAATTGACATCCTTAACTACACAGTTTGCTAGTTGTAATGCTTCACTTTACCTTTGTTGTATTAACTTAATTGTGGAATTGAAAAGTCTCATACCCATAACTGCATTTGTTTACATTGTAATTAACATCCTTAACTACACACTTTGATAGTTGTAATGTTTCACTTGAACTTTGTTGCAGTAACTTAATTCATGGAATTTAAGAGTTTTAAACCCACAACTTCACTTGTTTACAAGTAACTTAACATAACAGTACCCATAACGGCACTTGTTTACATGGAAATTGACATCCTTAACTACACACTTTTCTAGTTGTAAAGTTTCACTTTACCTTTGTTGTATTAACTTAATTATGGAATTGAATAGTTTTATAGCCATAACTAGACTTGCTTACATGGAAATTAACATCCTTAACTACATATTTTGCTAGTTGTAATGTTTCACTTTACCTTTGTTGTATTAATTTAATTTTGGAATTGAAGACTTTTTATACCCATAACTGCACTTGTTTACATGGAAATTAACATTCTTATCTACATACTTTGCTAGTTGTAATGTTTTTCTTTACCTTTGTTGCATTAACTTAATTGTGGATTTGAAATGTTTCTTACCCATAACTGCACTTGTGTACATGGAAATTAACATCCTTAACTACACACTTTGCTAGTTGTAATGTTTCACTTTACCTTTGTTGTATTAACTTAATTATGGAATTGAAGAGTTTTATACCCATAACTGCACTTGTTTACATGGAAATTAACATCCTAAACTACACATTTTGCTAGTTGTAATGTTTTTCTTTACCTTTGTTGCATTAACTTAATTGTGGATTTGAAAAGTTTCTTACCCATAACTGCAATTGTGTACATGGAAATTAACATCCTTAACTACACACTTTGCTAGTTGTAATGTTTCACTTTACCTTTGTTGTATTAACTTAATTATGGAATTGAATAGTTTTATAGCCATAACTAGACTTGCTTACATGGAAATTAACATCCTTAACTACATATTTTCCTAGTAGTAATGTTGCACTTTACCTTTGTTGTATTAATTTAATTGTGGAATTGAAGACTTTTTATACCCATAACTGCACTTGTTTACATGCAAGTTAACATCCTTATCTACACACGTTGCTAGTTGTAATGTTTTTCTTTACCTTTGTTGCATTAACTTAATTGTGGATTTGAAAAGTGTCTTACCCATAACTGCACTTGTGTACATGGAAATTAACATCCTTAACTAAACACTTTGCTAGTTGTAATGTTTCACTTTACATTTGTTGTATTAACTTAATTGTGGAATGGAATAGTTTTATACCTATAACTGCACTTGTTTACATGGAAATTAACATCCTTAACTACACATTCTGCTAGTTGTAATGTTTGACTTTACCTTTGTTGTATTAATTTAATTGTAGAATTGAAGTCTTTTTATAGCCATAACTAGACTTGCTTACATGGAAATTAACATCCTTAACTACATATTTTCCTAGTAGTAATGTTGCACTTTACCTTTGTTGTATTAATTTAATTGTGGAATTGAAGACTTTTTATACCCATAACTGCACTTGTTTACATGCAAGTTAACATCCTTATCTACATACGTTGCTAGTTGTAATGTTTTTCTTTACCTTTGTTGCACTTACGTAATTTGTGAAATTGAAGAGTTTTTATACCACTAACTGCACTTGTTTACATGGAAATTAACATCCTTAACTACACACTTTGCTAGTTCTAATGTTTCACTATACCTTTGTTGCATTAATTTAATTGTAGAATTGAATAGTTTAATCCCCATAACTGCACTTGTTTACATGGAAATTAACATCCTAAGCTACACACTTTGCTACCTGTAATGTTTCACTTAACCTTTGTTGTATTAATTTAATTGTAGAATTGAAGTCTTTTTATAGCCATAACTGCACTTGCTTATATGAAAAATTAACATCCTTAACTACACACTTTGCTAGTTGTAATGTTTTTCTATACCTTTGTTATATTAACTTAATTGTGGAATTGAATAGTTTTATACCCATAACTGCATTTGTTTACATGGAAATTAACATCCTTAACTACTAAGTTTGCTAGTTCTAATTTTTCACCATACCATTGTTGCTTTATATAATTGTGGAATTGATAAGTTTCATACCCATAATTGCACTTGTTTACAAGGAAATTAAAATCCTTAACTACACACTATGCTAGTTGTAATGTTTCACTTAACCTTTGTTGCATTTACTTAACTCGTTAAATTGAATAGTTTTATACCCATAACTGCACTTGTTTACATGGAAATTATCATCCTTAACTATACACTTTGCTAGTTGTAATGTGTTTCTTTGTTTTTGTTGTATTAACATAATTGTGGAATTGAAGACTTTTTATACCCATAATTGCACTTGTTTATATGGAAATTAACATCCTAAGCTACAAATTTTGCTAGCTGTAATGTTTCACTTTACCTTTGTTGCACTTACGTAATTTGTGAAATTGAAGAGTTTTTATATCACTAACTGCACTTTTTTACATAGAAATTAACATCCTTAACTACACACTTTGCTAGTTCTAATGTTTCACTATACCTTTGTTGCATTAATTTAATTGTAGAATTGAATAGTTTAATCCCCATAACTGCACTTGTTTACATGGAAATTAACATCCTAAGCTACACACTTTGCTACCTGTAATGTTTCACTTAACCTTTGTTGTAGTTACTTAATTCGTTAAATTAAAGAGTTTTATACCATTAACTGCACTTGTGTACATGGAAATTAACATCCTCAACTACACACTTTGCTAGTTCTAATGTTTCACTATACATTTGTTGCATTAAGTTAATTGTAGAATTGAATAGTTTTATCACCATAACTGCACTTTTTTACATGGAAATTAACATCCTAAGCTACACACTTTGCTACCTGTAATGTTTCACTTAACCTTTGTTGTAGTTACTTAATTCGTTAAATTAAAGAGTTTTATACCCATAACTGCACTTGTTTACATGGAAATTAACATCCTTATCTACACACTTTGCTAGTTGTAATGTTTTTCTTTACCTTTGTTGCATTAACTTAATTGTGGATTTGAAAAGTTTCTTACCCATTACTGCACTTGTGTACATGGAAATTAACATCCTTAACTACACATTCTGCTAGTTGTAATGTTTGACTTTACCTTTGTTGTATTAATTTAATTGTAGAATTGAAGTCTTTTTATAGCCATAACTAGACTTGCTTACATGGAAATTAACATCCTTAACTACATATTTTCCTAGTAGTAATGTTGCACTTTACCTTTGTTGTATTAATTTAATTGTGGAATTGAAGACTTTTTATACCCATAACTGCACTTGTTTACATGCAAGTTAACATCCTTATCTACATACGTTGCTAGTTGTAATGTTTTTCTTTACCTTTGTTGCACTTACGTAATTTGTGAAATTGAAGAGTTTTTATACCACTAACTGCACTTGTTTACATGGAAATTAACATCCTTAACTACACACTTTGCTAGTTCTAATGTTTCACTATACCTTTGTTGCATTAATTTAATTGTAGAATTGAATAGTTTAATCCCCATAACTGCACTTGTTTACATGGAAATTAACATCCTAAGCTACACACTTTGCTACCTGTAATGTTTCACTTAACCTTTGTTGTATTAATTTAATTGTAGAATTGAAGTCTTTTTATAGCCATAACTGCACTTGCTTATATGAAAAATTAACATCCTTAACTACACACTTTGCTAGTTGTAATGTTTTTCTATACCTTTGTTATATTAACTTAATTGTGGAATTGAATAGTTTTATACCCATAACTGCATTTGTTTACATGGAAATTAACATCCTTAACTACTAAGTTTGCTAGTTCTAATTTTTCACCATACCATTGTTGCTTTATATAATTGTGGAATTGATAAGTTTCATACCCATAATTGCACTTGTTTACAAGGAAATTAAAATCCTTAACTACACACTATGCTAGTTGTAATGTTTCACTTAACCTTTGTTGCATTTACTTAACTCGTTAAATTGAATAGTTTTATACCCATAACTGCACTTGTTTACATGGAAATTATCATCCTTAACTATACACTTTGCTAGTTGTAATGTGTTTCTTTGTTTTTGTTGTATTAACATAATTGTGGAATTGAAGACTTTTTATACCCATAATTGCACTTGTTTATATGGAAATTAACATCCTAAGCTACAAATTTTGCTAGCTGTAATGTTTCACTTTACCTTTGTTGCACTTACGTAATTTGTGAAATTGAAGAGTTTTTATATCACTAACTGCACTTTTTTACATAGAAATTAACATCCTTAACTACACACTTTGCTAGTTCTAATGTTTCACTATACCTTTGTTGCATTAATTTAATTGTAGAATTGAATAGTTTAATCCCCATAACTGCACTTGTTTACATGGAAATTAACATCCTAAGCTACACACTTTGCTACCTGTAATGTTTCACTTAACCTTTGTTGTAGTTACTTAATTCGTTAAATTAAAGAGTTTTATACCATTAACTGCACTTGTGTACATGGAAATTAACATCCTCAACTACACACTTTGCTAGTTCTAATGTTTCACTATACATTTGTTGCATTAAGTTAATTGTAGAATTGAATAGTTTTATCACCATAACTGCACTTTTTTACATGGAAATTAACATCCTAAGCTACACACTTTGCTACCTGTAATGTTTCACTTAACCTTTGTTGTAGTTACTTAATTCGTTAAATTAAAGAGTTTTATACCCATAACTGCACTTGTTTACATGGAAATTAACATCCTTATCTACACACTTTGCTAGTTGTAATGTTTTTCTTTACCTTTGTTGCATTAACTTAATTGTGGATTTGAAAAGTTTCTTACCCATTACTGCACTTGTGTACATGGAAATTAACATCCTTAACTACACACTTTGCTAGTTGTAATGTTTCACTTTACCTTTGTTGTATTAACTTAATTATGGAATTGAATAGTTTTATAGCCATAACTAGACTTGCTTACATGGAAATTAACATCCTTCACTACATATTTTGCTAGTTGTAATGTTTCACTTTACCTTTCTTGTATTAACTTAATTGTGGAATTGAAGAGTTTTATACCCATAACTGCACTTGTTTACATGGAAATTAACATCCTAAACTACACATTTTGCTAGTTGTAATGTTTTTCTTTACCTTTGTTGTATTAATTTAATTTTGGAATTGAAGACTTTTTATACCCATAACTGCACTTGTTTACATGGAAATTAACATCCTTATCTACACACTTTGCTAGTTGTAATGTTTTTCTTTACCTTTGTTGCATTAACTTAATTGTGGAATTGAAAAGTGTCTTACCCATAACTGCACTTGTGTACATGGAAATTAACATTCTTAACTAAACACTTTGCTAGTTGTAATGTTTCACTTTACATTTGTTGTATTAACTTAATTGTGGAATGGAATAGTTTTATACCTATAACTGCACTTGTTTACATGGAAATTAACATCATTAACTACACATTCTGCTAGTTGTAATGTTTCACTTTACCTTTGTTGTATTAATTTAATTGTAGAATTGAAGTCTTTTTATAGCCATAACTGCACTTGTTTATATGGAAATTAACATCCTTAACTACACACTTTGCTAGTTGTAATGTTTTTCTTTACCTTTGTTATATTAACTTAATTGTGGAATTGAATTGTTTTATACCCATAACTGCATTTGGTTACATGGAAATTAACATCCTTAACTACTAACTTTGCTAGTTCTAATTTTTCACCATACCATTGTTGCTTTATATAATTGTGGAATTGATAACTTTCATACCCATAATTGCACTTGTTTACAAGGAAATTAACATCCTTAACTACACACTATGCTAGTTGTAGTGTTTCACTGAACCTTTGTTGCAGTTACTTAATTCGTTAAACTAAAGAGTTTTTATACCCATAACTGCACTTGTTTACATGGAAATTAACATCCTAAGCTACACATTTTGCTAGTTGTAATATTTCACTTTTCCTTTGTTGTATTAACTTAATTGTTTAATTGAAGAGTTTTATACCCATAATTGCACAGGCTTATATGGAAATTAACATCCTAAGCTACACAATTTGCTAGCTGTATTTTTCACTTTACCTTTGTTGCATTTACTTTATTCGTTAAATGAAAGGGTTTTTATACCCATAACTGCACTTGTTTACATGGAAATTAACATCCTTAACTATACACTTTGCTAGTTGTAATGTGTTTCTTTGTTTTTGTTGTATTAAGATAATTATGGAATTGAAGACTTTTATACCCATAATTGCACTTGTTTATATGGAAATTAACATCCGAAGCTACAAATTTTGCTAGCTGTAATGTTTCACTTTACCTTTGTTGCACTTACGTAATTTGTGAAATTGAAGAGTTTTTATACCCATAACTGCACTTGTTTACATGGAAATTAACATCCTAAGCTACACACTTTGCTACCTTTAACTTTTCACTGAACCTTTGTTGCAGTTACTTAATTCGTTAAACTAAAGAGTTTTTATACCCATAACTGCACTTGTTTACATGGAAATTAACATCCTTAACTACACACTTTGCTAGTTGTAATGTTTCACTTTAACGTTGTTCTATTAACTTAATTGTAAAATTGAAGAGTTTTATACACATAACTGCACTACTTTTATGGAAATCAACATCCTTAACTGCACACTTTGCTAGTTGTAATGTTTCACTTGACCTTTTTATGTTACTTAATTGTGGAATTGAAAAGTTTCATACCCATAACTGCATTTGTTTACATTGTAATTAACATCCTTAACTGCACACTTTACTAGTTGTAATGTTTCACTTTACCTTTGTTGTATTTACTTAATTCGTTAAATTAAAGAGTTTTTATAACCATAACTGCACTTGTTTACATGGAAATTAACATCCTTAACTATACACTTTGCTAGTTGTAATGTGTCTCTTTGTTTTTGTTGTATTAACTTAATTGTGGAATTGAAGAGTTTTATACCCATAACTGCACTTGTTTACATGGAAATTAACATCCTAAACTACACATTTTGCTAGTTGTAATGTTTTTCTTTACCTTTGTTGCATTAACTTAATTGTGGATTTGAAAAGTTTCTTACCCATAACTGCACTTGTGTACATGGAAATTAACATACTTAACTACACACTTTGCTAGTTGTAATGTTTCACTATACCTTTGTTGCATAAAGTCAATTGTGGAATTGAAAAGTTTCATACCCATAACTTCACTTGTTTACAAGGAAATTAACATCCTTAACTACACCTTTTTCCTAGTTGTAATGTTTCACTTTACCTTTGTTGCATTTACTTTACTTGTTAAATTGAAGAGTTTTTATACCCATAACTGCACTTGTTTACATGGAAATTAACATCCTTAACTACACACTTTGCTAGTTGTAATGCTTCACTTTACCTTTGTTGCATTTACTTAATTCGTGAAATTAAAGAGATTTTATACCCATAACTGCACTTGTTTACATAGAAATTAACATCCTTAACTACACACTTTGCAAGTTGTAATGTTTCACTTGAACTTTGTTGCAGTAACTTAATTCATGGAATTTAAGAGTTTTAAACCCACAACTTCACTTGTTTACAAGTAACTTAACATAACAGTACCCATAACGGCACTTGTTTACATGGAAATTGACATCCTTAACTACACACTTTTCTAGTTGTAAAGTTTCACTTGAAATTTGCTGCATTAACTTAATTGTGGGAATTGAAGAGTTTTATACCCATACCTCCACTTGTTTACATAGAAATTAACATCCTTATCTACACACTTTGCTAGTTATAATGTGTTTCTTTACCTTTATTGTATTAACTTAATTGTGAAATTGAAGAGTTTTATACCCATAACTGCACTACTTTTATGGAAATCAACAACCTTAACTGCACACTTTGATAGTTGTAATGTTTCACTTGACCTTTTTATGTTACTTAATTGTGGAATTGAAAAGTTTCATACCCATAACTGCATTTGTTTACATTGTAATTAACATCCTTAACTGCACACTTTGGTAGTTGTAATGTTTCACTTTAACTTTGTTGTATTAACTTAATTGTAGAATTGAATAGTTTTATACCCATAACTGCACTTCTTTACATGGAAATTAACATCCTTAACTATACACTTAGCTAGTTGTAATGTGTTTCTTTGTTTTTGTTGTATTAACTTAATTGTGGAATTGAAGACTTTTATACCCATAACTGCACTTGTTTACATGGAAATTAACATCTTTAACTACACACTTTGCTAGTTGTAATGTGTTTCTTTGTTTTTGTTGTATTAACTTAATTGTGGAATTGAAGACTTTTATACCCATAACTGCACTTGTTTACATGGAAAATAAGATCCTTTACTACACTCTTTGCTAGTTGTTATTTTTCACTTTACCTTTGTTGCATTAACTTAATTGCGGATTTGTAAAGTTTCATACCCATAACTGCACTTGTGTACATGGAAATCAACATCCTTTACTACACTCTTTCCTAGTTGAAATTTTTCACTTTACCTTTGTTGCATTAACTTAATTATGGATTTGAAAAGTTTCATACCCATAACTGCACTTGTGTACATGGAAATTAACATCCTTTACTACACTCTTTGCTAGTTGAAATTTTTCACTTTACCTTGGTTGCATTAACTTAATTATGGATTTGAAAAGTTACATACCCATAACTGCAATTGTGTACATGGAAATTACCATCCTTAACTACACATTTTGCAAGTTGTAATGTTTCACTTTACCTTTGTTGTATTAACTTAATTATGGATTTGAAAAGTTTCATACCCATAACTGCACTTGTGTACATGGAAATTAACATCCTTAACTACACATTTTGCAAGTTTTAATGTTTCACTTTACCTTTGTTGTATTAACTTAATTGTGGAATTGAAGAATTTTTTACCAATAACTGCACTTGTTTACATGAAAATTAACATCTTTAACTACACACTTTGCTAGTTGTAATGTGTTTCTTTGTTTTTGTTGTATTAACTTAATTGTGGAATTGAAGACTTTTATACCCATAACTGCTATTGTTTACATGGAAATTAACATCCTTTACTACACTTTTTGCTAGTTGTTTTGTTTCACTTTACCTTTGTTGCATTTACTTAACTCGTTAAATTGAAGGGTTTTTATACCCATAACTGTACTTGTTTACATGGAAATTAACATCCTTAACTATACACTTTGCTAGTTGTAATGTTTCACTTTACCTTTGTTGTATTAATTTAATTGTGGAATTGAAAATTTTTATACCCATAACTGCATTATCTTACATTTAAATTAAAATCCTTAACTACACACTTTGCTAGTTCTAATGTTACAATTTACCTATATTGCATTAAGTAATTGTTGAATTGAAAAGTTTCATACCCATAACTCCATTTGTTTACAAGGAAATCAACATCCTTAACTACACACTTTGCTAGTTGTAATGTTTCACTTTTCCTTTGTTGCATCAAATTAATTCATGGAATAGAAGAGTTTTATAAATTAACAACCTTTTCTACATACTTTGCTTGTTGTAATGTTTTACTTTCCGTTGTTGCATCAACTTAGTTCATGGAATTGAATAGTTTTATACCCATAACTTCACTTGTTTACATGGAAATTAACATCTTTAACTACACATTTTGCTTGTTGTAATGTGTTCCTTTGCCTTTGTTGCGTTAACTTTATTGTGCATTTTAAGAGCTTTATACCCATAACTGCACTTGTTTACATGGAAATTAACATCCTTAACTACACACTTTGCTAGTTCTAATGTTTCACTATACCTTTGTTGCATTAAGTTAATTGTGGAATTGAAAAGTTTTATACCCGTAACTGCACTTGTTTACATGGAAATTAACATCCTTAACTACACACTTTGCTAGTTCTAATGTTTCATTTTACCTTTGCTGCATTAACTTAATTGTGGAATTGAAAAGTTTCATACCCATAACTGCATTCGTTTACATTGTAAATAACATCCTTAACTACACACTTTGATAGTTGTAATGTTTCACTTGAACTTTGTTGTATTAACTTAATTGTGAAATTGAAGAGTTTTATACCCATAACTGCACTTGTTTACATGGAAATTAACATCCTTAACTAAACATTTATTTACTTGTAATTTTTCACTTTACCTTTGTTGCATTTACGTAATTCGTGAAATTGAAGAGTTTTATACCCGTAACTGCACTTGTTTACATGGAAATTAACATCCTTAACTACACACTTTGCTAGCTCTAATGTTTCACTTTACCTTTGCTGCATTAACTTAATTGTGGAATTTAAAAGTTTCATACCCATAACTGCACTTGTTTACAAAGAAATTAACATCCTTAACTACACACTTTGCTAGTTGTAATGTTTCACTTGACCTTTGTTGTATTAACTTAATTTTGGAATTGTACCCATAACTGCACTTGTTTACATGGAAATTAACATCCTTATCTACACACTTTGCTACTTGTAATTTTTCACTTTACCTTTGTTGCATTTACGTAATTCGTGAAATTGAAGAGTTTTTTACCCGTAACTGCACTTGTTTACATGGAAATTAACATCCTTAACTACACACTTTGCTAGTTGTAATGTTTCACTTTACCTTTGCTGCATTAACGTAATTGTTGAATTGAAAAGTTTCATACCCATAACTGCATTTGTTTACATTGTAATTAACATCCTTAACTACACACTTTGATAGTTGTAATGTTTCACTTGACATTTGTTGCAGTAAGTTAATTCATTGAATTTAAGAGTTTTATACATACAACTTCACTTGTCTACAAGTAACTTAACATCCTTTACTACATACTTTGCTTGTTGTAATGTTTTACCTTGCCTTTGTTGCATCAACTTTATTCTTGGAATAGAAGAGTTTTATACCCATAACTGCATTTTCTTATATTGAAATTAAGATCCTTAACTACACACTTTCCTAGTTGTAATGTTTCACTTTACCTTTGTTGCATTTACTTAATTCGTGAAATTTAAGAGCTTCATACCCGTAACAGCAATTGTTTACATGGAAATTAACATCCTTAACTACAAATATTGCTTGTTGTAATGTGTTTCTTAGCCTTTGTTGTATTAACATTATTGTGAAATTGAAGAGTTTTACATCCATAACTGCACTTGTTTACATGGAAATTAACATCCTTAACTACACACTTTGCTAGTTGTAATGTTTCACTTGACCTTTGTTGTATTACCTTCATTGTGGATTTGAAGGGTTTCATAATCATAACTGCACTTGTTTACAAGGAATTTTCATCCTTAACTACACACTTTGATAGTTGTAATATTTCACTTGACTTTTGTTCCAGTAACTTAATTCATGGAATTTAAGAGTTTTATACCCACAATTTCACTTGTCTACAAGTAACTTAACATGCTTTAGAACATACTTTGCTTGTTGTAATGTTTTACCTTGCCATTGTTGCATCAACTTTATTCATGGAATAGAAGAGTTTTATACCAATAACTGCACAAATTACATGAAAATTAACATCCTTAACTAAACATTTTCCTACTTGTAATGTGTCACTTTACCTTTGTTGCATTTACTTAATTTGTGAAATTGAAGAGTTTTATAATCAAAACAGCACTTGTTTACATGGAAATTAACATCCTTAACTACAAACTTTGCTAGTTCTAATGTTTCACTATACCTTTGTTGCATTAACTTAATTGTGGAATTGAATAGTTTTATACCCATAAATCCACTTTTTTACATGGAAATTAACATCCTTATCTACACACTTTGCTTGTGGTAATGTGTTTCTTTGCCTTTGTTGTATTAACTTAATTGTGGAATTGAATAGTTTTATACCCATAACTGCACTTGTTTACATCAAAATTAACATCCTTAACTACACACTTTGCTAGTTGTAATGTTTCACTTGACCTTTGTTGTATTAACTTAATTGTGGTATTGAATGGTTTTATACCCGTAACTGCACTTGTTTACATGGAAATTAACATCCTTAACTACTTATTTTGCTACTTGTAATGTTTGACTTTACCTTTGTTGCATTTACGTAATTTGTGAAATTGAAGAGCTTTATAAACGTAACAGCACTTGTTTACATGTAAATTAGCATCTTTAACTACAAACTTTGCTTGTTCTACTGTTTCACTATACCTTTGTTGCATTAAGTTAATTGTGGAATTGAAAAGTTTTATACCCATAACTGCACAAAATTACATGAAAATTAACGTCCTTAACTACACATTTTCCTACTTGTAATGTTTCACATTACCTTTGTTGCATTTACTAAATTTGTGAAATTGAAAAGTTTCATACCCATAACTGTATTTGTTTACATTGTAATTAACATCCTTAACTACACACTTTGATAGTTGTAATGTTTCACTTGACCTTTGTTGCAGTAACTTAATTCATTGAATTTAAGAGTTTTATACCCACAACTTCACTTGTCTACAAGTAACTTAACATCCTTTACTACATACTTTGTTTGTTGTAATGTTTTACCTTGCCTTTGTTGCATCAACTTTATTCATGGAGTAGAAGAGTTTTATACCATAACTTCATCTTCTTACATTGAAATTAACATCCTTAACTACTCACTTTTCTAGTTGTAATGTTTCACTTTACCTTTGTTGCATTTACTTAATTCATGAACTTTAAGAGTTTTATACCTATAACTCCACTTGTTTACATGGAAATTAATATCCTTAACTAGACATTTTGCTTGTTGTAATGTGTTTCTTAGCCTTTGTCGTGTTAACTTAATTGTGCAATTGAAGAGTTTTATACCAATACCTGCACTTGTTTACATAGAAATTAACATCCTTAACTACACACTTTGCTAGTTCTAATGTTTCACTTGACCTTTGTTGTATTAACTTAATTGTGGAATTGAAAAGTTTCATACCCATAACTGCATTTGTTTACATTGTAATTAACATCCTTAACTACACACTTTGATAGTTGTAATGTTTCACTTGACCTTTGTTGCAGTAACTTAATTCATGGAATTTAAGAGTTTTATACCCACAACTTCACTTGTTTACAAGTAACTTAACATCCTTTACTACATACTTTGCTTGTTGAAATTTTTTACCTTGCCTTTGTTGCATCAACTTTATTCATGGAATAGAAGAGTTTTATACCCATAACTGCACTCAATTACATGAAAATTAACATCCTTAACTAGACACTTTGCTAGTTGTAATGTTTCACTTGACCTTTGTTGTGTTAACTTAATTGTAGAATTGAATAGTTTTATAGCCATAAATCTACTTTTTTACATGGAAATTAACATCCTTATCTACACACTTTGCTTTTTTTAATGTGTTTCTTTGCCTTTGTTGTATTAACTAGATTGTGGAATTGAAAAGTTTCATACCCATAACTGTATTTGTTTACATCGAAATTAACATCCTTTACTACTCATTTTGATTGTTGTATATTGTTTCTTAGACTTTGTTGTGTTAACTTAATTGTGCAATTGAAGGGTTTTATACCCATAACTGCACTAGTTTACATAGAAATTAACATCCTTAACTACAAACTTTGCTAGTTGTAATGTTTCACTTGACCTTTGTTGTATTAAATTAATTGTGGAATTGAATGGTTTTATACCCATAACTGCACTTGTTTACCTGGAAATTAACATCCTTAACCACACACTTTGCTAGTTCTAATGTTTCACTTTACCTTTGTTGTATTAACGTAATTGTGGAATTGAAAAGTTTCATACCCATAACTGCATTTGTTTACATTATAATTAACATCATTAACTGCACACTTTGATAGTTGTAATGTTTCACTTGACCTTTGTTGCAGTAACTTAATTCATGGAATTTAAGAGTTTTATACCCACAACTTCACTTGTTTACAAGTAATTTAACATCCTTTACTACATACTTTGCTTGTTGTAATTTTTTACCTTGCCTTTGTTGCATCAACTTTATTCATGGAATAGAAGAGTTTTATACCAATAACTGCACAAAATTACATGAAAATTAACATCCTTAACTACACATTTTCCTACTTGTAATGTTTCACTTTGCCTTTGTTGCATTTACTTAATTTGTGAAATTGAAGAGTTTTATAAACATAACAGCACTTGTTTAAATGGAAATTAACATTCTTAACTACACACTTTACTAGTTCTAATGTTTCACTATACCTTTGTTGCATTAAGTTAATTGAGGAATTGAAAAGTTTCATGCCCATAACTCCTTTTGTTTACAAGAATATTAACATCATTAACTACACACTTTGCTAGTTGTAATGTTTCACTTGACCTTTGTTGTATTTCCTTAATTGTGGAATTGAATAGTTTTATACCCATAACTGGACTTGTTTACATAGAAATTAACATCTTTAACTACACACTTTGCTAGTTCTAATGTTTCACTTGATCTTTGTTGTATTAACTTAATTGTGGAATTGAATAGTTTTATACCCATAAATCCACTTTTTTACATGGAAATCAACATCCTTATCTACACACTTTGCTTGTTGTAATGTGTTTCTTTGCCTTTGTTGTATTAACTTAATTGTGGAATTGAAAAGTTTCATACCCATAACTGCATTTGTTTACATTGTAATTAACATCATTAACTGCAAACTTTGGTAGTTGTAATGTTTCACTTGACCTTTGTTGTATTTACTTAATTGTGCAATTGAATAGTTTTATACCCATAACTGCATTAAATTACATTATAATTAACATCATTAACTGCACACTTTGAAAGTTGTAATGTTTCACTTGACCTTTGTTCCATTAACTTAATTCATTGAATGTAAGAGTTTTATAGCAATAACCTCACTTGTTTACAAGTAAAATAACATCCTTTACTACATACTTTGCTTGTTGCAATTTTTTACCTTGCCTTTGTGATATCAACTTAATTAATTGTTAGAAGAGTATTTTACTCATAACTGCACTTTTTTACACGGTAACTGACATCATTAACTACACACTTTGCTAGTTCTTATGTTTCACTTTACCTTTGTTGCATTAACTTAATTGTGGAATTGAAGAGTTTTATACCCATAACTGCACTTGTTGACAAGGAAATTAACATCCTTAACTACACGCTTTGCTTGTTGTAATGTTTCACTTTACTTTGTTGCAAAATCTTAATTTGTTGAATTGAAGAGATTTATACCAATAACTACCGTTGTTTACAAGAAAATTAACATCCTTAACTACACACTTTGCTAGTTGTAATGTTTTACTTTCCCTGTGTTATATTAATTCAATTCAAAGAATTGAGGGGTTTTATACCCATAACTGCACTTTTTTACAAGGAAATTAACATCCTCTACTACGTACTTTGCTTGTTGTAATGTTTTACTTTATCTTTGTTGCATTAACTTAATTTTGTGGAATTGAAGAGTTTTATGCCAAAAACAGTAATTATGTACAAGTAAATTAACATCCTTTACTACATTCTTTGCTTGTTGTAATGTTTTACTTTAGCTTTGTTGCATTAACTTTATTTGTGGAATTCAAGAGTTTTTATGCCAAAAACAGTAATTGTTTAAATGAAAGTTAACACCCTCTACTACGTACCTTGCTTGTTGTAATGTTTTACTTTAGCTTTGTTGCATTAGCTTAATTCGTTGAATTGAAGAGTTTTATACCCATAACTACCGTTGTTTACAAGGAAATTAACATCCTTAACTACACACTTTGCTAGTTGTAATAATTTACTTTCCCTGTGTTATATTAATTTAATTCAAAGAATTGAATGGTTTTATACCCATATCTGCACTTGTATACATGGAAATTGGCATCCTTAACAAACAAATTTGCTAGTTGTAATGTTTCACTTTCCCTGTGTTATATCAATTTAATTCAAAGAATTGAAGAGTTTTATACCCATTACTGCGCTTGTTTACATAGAAATTAACACCGCTAACTACACACTTTGCTTGTTGTAATGTTTTACTTTGCCTGTGTTGCATGAACTTAATTTGTGGAATTAAAGAGTTTATACCTATAACTGCGCTTGTTTACATTGAAATTAACATCCTTAACTACACACTTTGCTAGTTGTAATGTTTTATTTGGCCTTTGTTGTATTAACGTAATTGGTTGGATTGAAGAGATTTATACCCATAACTGCACTTTTTTACATGAAGCTTAACCTCCTTAACTAGAACTTTGCTTTATTTAATTATTTACTTCCACTTGGTTGTATCCACTTAAATCGCTGAAATAAAGAGTTTGATACCTAAAGCTGCAGTTGTTTACATGGAAATTAACATCCTTAACTAGAACTTCTCTAGATTTAATTATTTACTTCCACTTGGTTGTATCTTCTTTGTTCGTTGTAATAAAGAGTTTTTTACCAATATCTGCAGTTGCTTACATTGGAATTAAGATCCTTAACTACACACTTTGCTAGTTGTAATGTTCTACTTAGCCTTTGTTGTATTAATTTAATTCAAAGAATTGAAGGGTTTTATACCCATACCTGCACTTGTATACATGGAAACTAACATCCTTAACTAACAACTTTGCTAGTTGCAAAGTTTTTCTTTTCCTGTGTTATATTTATTTAATTCAAAAAATTGAAGAGTTTTATACCCATTACTGCGCTTGTTAACGTAGAAATTAACATTCTTAACTACACACTTTGGTAGTTGTAATGTTTTAGTTTGCCTTTTTGGTATTAACTTATTTCGTAGAATTGAAGAGTTTTATACTCATAACTGCACTTGTTTACAAGGAAATTAACATCCTTAACTTCACACTTTGTTAGTTGTAATGTTTCAGTTTACCTTTGTTGCATTAACTTAATTCGTGGAATTGCAGAGTTTTATACCCATAACTGCACTGTTTTACATGGAAATTAATATTCCATAATTACACCATTTTCTAGTTCTAATGTTTTACTCTGCCTTTGTTTTATTAACTTAATTGGTTGAAATAAAGAGTTTTATACCCATACCTGTACTTGTTTACATGGAAATTAACATCCTTAACTACATACTATGCTAGTTGTAATACTTCATTTGACCTTTGTTTCATTAACTTAAATCGTGGAATTGAAGAATTTTAAACCCATGACTGCACTTGTTTAGATGGAAACTAACATCCTTAACTAGCACATTGCTTGATTTAATCATTTATTCCACTTGGTTGTATCGACTTAGTTCGTTGAATGAAAAAGTTTTATGCATAAAACAGTACTTGTATACACAGAAATTATCATCTTTAGGTACACACTTTGCTTGCTGTAATGTTTTACTTTGCCTGGGTTATATTAATTTGATTCGAAGAACTGAAGGGTGTTATTGCCATAACTGCACTTGTATTCATAGAAATTAACATCCTTAACTAAACACTTTCCTAGTTGTAATGTTTTACTTTGCGGCTGTTATACTAATTTAATTCGAAAAATTGAATGGTTTATACCCATAACTGCACTTGTATACATGGAAATTAACGTCCGTCATTAAACAAATTTCTAGATCTAATATTTTACTTTGCTTTCGTTGTACTAATTTAATTCGTTGAATAAAGAGTTTTATACCCATAACTGCACTTGTTTACATGGAAATTAATATCCGTCATTAAAGAAATTTCTAGTTCTAATATTTTACTTTGCCTTTGTTGTACTAACTTAATTCGTTGAAATAAAGAGCTTTATACCCATAACTGCAGTTTTTTACATGGAAATTAACATCCTTAACTACACACTTTGCTAGTTGTAATACTTCACTTTACCTTTGTTGCATTAACTTAATTCGTGGAATTGAAGAGTTTTATACCAATAACTGCACTTGTTTACATGGAAATTAACATCTTTAACTACACACTTTGCTAGTTGTAATGTTTTACTTGGCCTTTGCTGTATTAACTTAGTTCGTGGAATAGAAATGGAAGTTCGGGCATAGCGTGAACTGAGGTTAATCGATATAATTGCTCTACCTGTTCAACAAACACGACTTATACCACCCTTGGAGAATAGTTCTGGCCAGCCGGAATCTTAAAAAAAGGAAAAACAGGAAACCCATATTTGCCTTCTACTAATTCCGATACAATAATCTTGCGTAGGCTCTTAATGCATCAAAGGGCTGTTAAGTGAGTCAGTTTTCTTAACCTCGTTTACGTCCACATGAATATGAGGCACATACGTAAATATAATATTATAACAATAAAGAAGAAAAATTCTTATAAACGTAGTTAAAACGAATGAGCACATGACAATAAGATGTAATCTAAGCGCGGTAGTGAATTTCCCCATACATGGCCACTTAGTGAGCAAATTTTTGCGAAGTGATACCGTGGGTGGGCAATTCCTCTTGTTTGAATAAGATACTAACTAGGCAAAGGAAAAGAACGCGGTTTCTTGCAAAAACAGTGCTCGACTAGCACCCAGACCCTTCTGTATGGTACATATTAATCGTTCCCATGTGCTCAGTCACTTCTCAAAAATTTGAAGCGCAGAGAGGATCAAAACTTCAAGTCGGAACGAGCGTTGCTACAAAATAAACGAAATTTACGATGCCAAAAGAAACAGCAACTGCAAACCGACGAAGCGGTCGAAGTTTCACCCGAGCGAGCACAATAAGTTCACAGCCTTCAGCCTCATCATCAAACGTAGACGGCGGACAAGGCGAACTTTCCGGAACTGCACCTGTGACTACTCCATCGACTCCGGTGCCAGATAATGTGAAGACATTTGTTACAGATATTGTTAAATCCAGCATGGCCGAGTTGTCAAAAGAATTAAAGGAAAGCCTGCAACCTCTTCTACAACGTGAACAGGCACCTGTACCGCAAGAGCCTACTCCAGCCAGCATAGCAAGAAACGTCATGATGACACAACATGCTCCGTTTACAGGAATGGCCCCAGTTGCAACATCTCTCCATTCTCTTGGCGCCCAATTGCCCTTCCAGACCATGTCTGCAAATGCGACACCACTTGAACATCCTGCGACAGCCTCCGCACCAGCCAGCTTCTCTTCATTCGATGGAGGTTTCACTCCAGACTTCCCAGCAAGTTTCGTGCAAAATATTCAAAGTGGTGAGTTTTTCGATTTATCGAAACTTCTGCCAGAGAACTTGCACAGTCTTGCAAATAAGGACAATTCGTATCATCTCTCCATGGGTGAGGACTCTATGTTGTGCTTCAAGCAAGGGAAAAGAGCCTAAGAAGAAAATAAGTGATATCGAAAGCTGGACAACTGCCTTTACTTGCTACATAAGAATCATCATCGATAAATTTCCAGCTAGAGCAAAGGATTTAGTGGCTTACTTGGATCTGATCCGCTATGCAGCAGCATATCACCAGTCTATGGCTTGGCTGCTTTATGATGAAAAGTTCAGAATGAAAGCAGCCAATGATAAGTCCCTAAGTTGGTCCAGAATCGATTTGCAATTATGGATGCGAATCTTTACGGTCAATCAATCAAAATTGTTGTCTGACCATTCTCTTTTTTCCGAAGGACCCTCACCCACTCCAAAGGGTGTTGCTACAGGGAGGGACGGAATACGTAGCAACTTCAACAGTCGCGTGCCATGTGCCTACTACCCTTGTTGCTTCACCCACATTTGCAACTCCCATGGGTGTGGAGGGTCTCATCCCAGAACACAGTGTAAGCAAGGCGGAAAATCCCAACCTAGTTTACCAGCCTCCAGTACAGTCTCCTCAAGACCAGGCCCCCTCGCCCCTTCAAAACGATAAGGTAAAACCCCCTTATATCAATTTTTCAACAGAAATTGTAACATGTGATACACCCATAGAACGCAACGATGCTCAGCAAGGCTCAACTTATATCCTTCATTCTTTGCCACCAGGCACTAACACTTTGTCTGTATTTGATAACGATCTTCCTTCAACAGGTGATAATGATATTCCTTCCACAGGTTTTAATGATAATCATGATATTTCTTTCACAGGTACCCCAACCCTCATTTGGGTAGATAAACTTAAAGACCAACTGCAGGATCACCCTGACCAACCTTTTGTTCAAAAACTATGCACAGAACTTAGGGAGGGAGCTCGTATTGGCTACGAGGGCCCCCGGATTTCTAGACGAGCAAAAAATCTTGCCACCGCCAACAAAATTCCACAAATTGTTTCTGAAAATCTTGCCAAAGAGGTGTCCTTGGGGAGGACAGCTGGACCATTTAACGAAGTGCCCTTTCCAAATTTCCAGATTTCACCTATTGGCCTGGTCCCAAAGAAACACTCTAACAAACACCGGACAATTTTTCATTTATCTTACCCAAAAATAGGCCATTCAATAAATTCGTTCATCAACAAACTTGCTTTTCACTATCTTATGTTACCATTGATGATGCCATTAAACATATTCAACTCTTAGGCCCAGCAACAGTTTATATGGCGAAAACAGACATTGAATCTGCCTTCCGCCTTTACCCAGTACATCCAAAAGACTGGGAGTTATTAGGGATGCAATGGCAAGGCAAATGTTATTATGATAAAGTCCTTCCCTTCGGTCTTAGGACTTCGCCTTTCCTATTTAATCAGCTGTCTGATGCGCTGGAGTGGGTCTTACGTGTGATATCACGTATGCTTGTCATTTCCTTGATGACTTCCTTATTATGGAGCCCCAAACCCCCAAAGCAGCCCCAAATACCTGTCTCACTAGCCTGAATAGCATGTTATTAGCTTTCAAAAACTTGGGGGTGCCCATCTCTCCAGGGAAAACAGCTGGGCCAGCTACAGAGCTTGAGTTTTTAGGCATCATTCTAGACTCACAAAAGGCAGAAGCAAGATTACCTCAGGATAAACTCAGCAGGCTACAAGATGAGCTAACTAAATGGGCGAAGAGGAAAAAGGCCACTTTAGCTGAGCTTCAGTCCTTAATTGGCTCCTTAAATTTTGCATGTAAGGTGATCCCCCAAGGTAGGGCTTTTCTCCAAAGGATCATTCAGCTCACCATTGGCCTGACAAAACCGTACCACCATGTTAACCTTAACGCAGATTTTCATGCAGACATCGAGATGTGGAAAACTTTTCTAGTCTCTTGGAATGGAAAGGCTTTCTTTCTCAATAATTTTTGGGAAACTTCAGACCAGCTTCATTTGTTTACAGATGCATCTGGATCCCTAGGCTTTGGAGGTATCTATGGTACACAGTGGTTTCAAGGGGCCTGGCAACCAGACCAAACCCTTACTTCTAAGGGGATATCAATTGCATGGCAGGAGCTGTATGCAATCATTGTTGCATGTGCAATATGGGGCAAACAATGGGTCCGCAAACGGGTTATATTTCACTGTGACAATATTTCTGTAGTGCATGTAGTAACTTCCAAGCGGTCACCTTAAAAGAAAATCATGCAGCTTGTAAGGAAGCTTACCCTTCTGACCATGAAATATAGCTTTTATTTCAGAGCCCAACATGTCCCTGGTCCATCCAATGAAATCGCTGATTCTCTCTCTCGCTTTCAGGTCCACCGGTTTCGTCAGCTAGCCCCTTTGGCCAAGGAACTTCCAGAGGAGATCCCTACAAGCATCTTGCAGGACTAAATTTTGAAATGCAAAAACTTGCATCCTTTTCTCTGGCCCCAGCAACATTTAAATCCTACAAAACTGGTATTGATGCATTCCTACAATATTGCTCAGAATTTGAAGTTTGGAAACTAGGCCCAATTTACCCCATTAATGAAAACATACTGTGCTACTTTGGCACCCATTTAGCCCAGACAGTTCAATACAACACCATAAAGATATACTTAGCCGCAATAAAGCACACACATTTACTTAAAAACATGGAATTACCACTGCAAAAGTTCAGCAGGCTTCAGTATTTACTTCGAGGAATGAAGCGATACCAAGGACACAAAGATTATATTCGTAAACCAATAACTCCAAAGCATTAGGAACAATTTCTCCACAATTTCTCATTTTGTCGTTATGGTAAGGTTAGTTGTATATTTCTACTTCTACTTCTACATGAATAATTGACAACTTCATTACAGAAGGTCATGTCAATGTAAAGGAAAAAAAGGAAAAGGGAACACATAGGACAACAGTACATTCCTTCATGAGAACTATGGAATGCATATCTTTTGGAAGTTGATACATGAAATGCCCTGGATATAGTAGGAATAGAGAATCATACTTGGGGTTCAATGAAGGTTACACTGTTGTCCTATGGTTTGAAATCATTTCAATCACTAAATAAATTGTATAAGTTGGACAACGGGAAAATCAAGTTATACTCCAAGAGTATTCTTATTCTCTTATTGCTCGTGGGAAGAATGAATTATTATAATATTCTGGGCCTGTCCCTGGTATCTCGTACGCTTTGTTATTAAAATATCTAGATGGTCTTGAATTGGATGATTGTCTGATATACGCATCTTTGTTAACTTCAAGTTGGTTATGATGTATTTTGTAAAACATGACTAGCTGCTGCCTCCGTCTCCTCTCTTCCAGGGAGTCCCACTGAAGTTCCTTCAACATTTCAGTTACACTGGCATATCTTTCATATCTGTTTGTTACGTACCTTGCAGCTCTGCGTTGGATCATCTCGATTGCATTTATATTTTTCTTTGTGTAAGGATCCCATATTGAACTAGCATGCTCTAGGGTCGGTCTCACAATTGCCTTGTAGGCCTTTGACCTTAGATCTGGAGACTTTATTCTAATATTTCTCTTCGAAAAACCGAGTGATCTGTATATGCTGCATGTATAGAGTAAAAACCCGCGTATAAGAACATAGTGATTAAGAACCTACAGGCTGAAATTCTGAAATTAGAGTCCCCAATATATAAGAACCCATTCAGTCTGAAATTTGAAATAGGTTCTTATTCGAAGAGTTCATCAAATTAGATCAAAACTCCAGTTGTTTTGTCATTGAACCTATACAGACTGATTCTGCAATGTGTGCATCTTGCGTGAATAAAGCCTCATGAGCTCAGGTGCCTCTGAACTGACAGTAAACAATGAGCTGGATGTTTCAATCTGCACAAAAGAAATACCTGAAAGTCCTGAATGAAATACGAACCAATTTAAAAACCTGAACAGCCTAATTTCCCAATAAATACTCTAGATATAAGAACCTAATCAGGCTGACTTGCAAAATTGTAGGGTCTTATACGCGGGCTTTTACTGTACTTTCAAATAAAGCCACACCAAATTCTCAACTTAAGTGCAGACCAAAGATAGGAATCAAATGTTTCAGCTGATTTTTGCTCGTGGCCCATGGCCGGAAACCTTCAAAGCCTCATTTTCACGGACCAATTAGATGACGAATAAGCGAGGAAGACAGAAGAAATGTGTGAAAATTTTTCTCAACTTTACCTACCCTCATAAAACGCAACCAGGACAAAAAACCGCAGGAAATTTCCCGAATTTTTTTGAAGATGTCTACTCACCAGATGTTTGGGTATCCAGGTTTGGATGCCAGTTTAAATACCTCACGGTTTGGTGGAGATATAGCGTTTTCCGATAAGCAAAATCGGCCGAGGCTTGCCAAGTCTTGTTTATGCCACTTCAAGTAAGGTGATAAAACCTCTTGATAAACCTCCCTTCAATTTCATTACTAATTTCGAACCATGGAAACTTATTTTCTAATTCATATAATTCAATCGAAAATAACTTTATTTATTACTGATACAAAGATATAAAGATACTTATACAAAGGAAGGAAACAAGGAACTGTATAAGCCCCTTGTTCCCTGTTGTAGTATGCGTCAGTCTAGCAAGTTTTTGTGTTCGTAAAGAGAGGGCAATATCATTCAGGATCATGTTGTGGAAACTCAAGAAACACAATAATCAACACAATCGACTTTAAATCTAAAGTCCAAGGTTTAGCGATACAGAAAGGAGGTGACCAATATCATCTTTCACATAAGTGTCTTTGATGTTTTCGGTTTTCCATCGGCCATGCCTTTTGAATAGTCTATCTTGGACTCCATTGTTCGCTGCTGCTGATGCCCCACCTGATCTTAGACTGTGCAAACCAAATTCCTTTCTATTCAGTCCAATTCTTTCCGACAGCTTAAGCACACTCTGTCTAATCGTTGAGTAGGATGCTGGCTTATCCGTGTTTCGTAGTTTGTATTCGTCCGATTTCTTGAAGTATGTCATTGAACGGAATAGAAATTCGTCAGAATCATCTGGTATGTTCGTTCTCTGCAAATAAGATTGAAGGGTAGATACTGGACATAAGCTTGAATTTGATTTTGCAATGTAGGACCATTTACCATCCCTGTAGACATCAGTCTTACTTTCGGTTATGAAAATTTTCATAAATGTTGTGAAGAATTCTACATTGCTTCTTCTAATATTTGCAATTTCGTTAAAACGTAAAAATCCAGCAAAACCAAGCAAAATAATGACATAGTTTCGTAAATCCAACAGATTTGCTGTATCTCTACCGATCAACGTATAAACTTTTTGGATAGATTCAGTGGTAATTGGTTCTTTCCTCTGTGCAGGCTTCTTGCACAAGCGTTTTGCAGCTTCTAGAATGTTAACACATAAAAATGATTCTGTTGGGTCTTCAAGACCAGCGCTCTTATGATACCATTTTATTGCATAAAAAGAGCTTTCAATGACAGACAGCGAACTATTTTCTTGAATCAAATTCACCATATATAACGCAAAGTGTGAAGAAATTGCGGGAAAGGCAGACACTTCAGGAAACTTCGTGGTCCATTTAAACCAATTATTAAATCCAACTTCGTATCTCTTTTTAGTGTTATCTGATCTAGAGTGGCCAATAATGGCTGGGAGTTTAGTGCATAACTCTTTCAGTGTGTCATTTGTTACTTGTTTTTGCATCTTTTCTTCAATTAATGCTAGTCGTAAGGAGGGAAAGGAAAAACAAGGGTTAAAGTATTGAAAAATAAACCGTCCTTAACACATGTTCTAACTGTACCTCAGGCGCATGCCTTTGCAATTACATGACTATCGGGTCAATACAGTTCAGTTGCATGTTATTTCAATATTCTGTTAGTATCACTTGGCCGGCTTGTAATTTTGTGAATCATATGGCACCCCAAGCGCCTACCTTTGCAGCCTTGCGGCGTACCTAGCTTCTGAAGCTTTCTTTCTCTCTTTCCCTCTCTTTTCTTTTTGTCATGACAAAATCTGCATAGCTATCAGAGCTCCACGAAAATTCTCTGAACCTACCAAATTTAATGGGCAATGGCCAGGCACGATGAGGGAGTCTAAATCGTCAAAAATCAAGAAATCCTTAACAAAATAATAAAACCGACCTTTCGTTTTGCATAGCAAAGGCCAAAATGTCGCAGACTCCCAAAGGGGCACAACTAAAACACCTGTAATCTTATTACCCCTACCCTATGTATTGAATCACTGCTGGAATTAAATTGATCGGTGGTATCAATAGATTATTTTCACCTTCCCATTTCTGGGAAAGTGCGTCAACTGCTTCAGTGCCTGGGCAGGAATATTTCGAATTAAATCTCTGAAGTTTCTTGTTTTGAGAGTTGGCGAATCTGTCTATTGTAAAAGGCCCCCAAAGTGAATCCAAATAATTAAAGAATGTGGAGGTTATTTCCCAGTCATCAATATCAATTATTCTAGAGACTCGGTCCGCTTCTTTGTTTTGAATCCTGGGTACCCAAACTGGTTTTAATGTTATCTGGTTTTGAAAACATAAATCGAATATATCTAGTGAGATTTCATGCAAATCAGCGACAGGGCTTCCAACCTTTATTATTTTTGCAGCGGCATAATTGTCGATTCTCCAAATAACTTTTGAAGATTTCAGAATGTTCGAGAAACTCCTCAGGGAAAACAAAACGGCCATCATTTCTCGCCAAGTTGAACTTTCCCTTTTTCTAGTAAAGTAAAATTTCTATGACAAAAGGTTCCATTTTCAATGACCGCTCCCATGCCCACTGAACTGGCATCGGAAGATACTATTACTTGGGGATTCAAGGGGCACTTAATAAATTTTTGGTTGTAAGAGTGAATGTTTTGAACCCAAAATAAGATTTCCCTATGCGCCTTCGGAAAGTTTAAGATATTGAGAGTTGCATCCCAAGAGGTTCTATTTTCAATAAGCAAGTGAAGATATCTCGTTTTTAACCTGACAATGTCGCCCACAACGTATTTTGTAGAAACAATCTTCCCAACTATTTGCGCTATTTTTCTGGCAGAGGTGTAAGGTGTTTTCAATAAAGTTTGAATTCCTACTGTTATTGCATAGACGCGCTCATCAGTTATAAAGAGGTAATTTTTCTCCAAATTCAATGAAATCCCAAGCCAGGTTAGAGCTGTTGTGGGGTCCCAAATGGATTTTTCACTGTTTGCTACGAATCCTGACATTTCTAGCGACTTACGAACAAAGGAGGAACTCTCAATAGCTTTGTTATGACTTTTTTCGACGCCTAGGCCATCATCGAGATAGACGCAAATTTTTATTCCGTTAGAGCGCCAATATTTTACAAGGGGTCGCATCACTTTAGTAAAAACATAAGGTGCCGTAGAAATTCCAAAAGGAAGGACAGTAAAAACAAAATATTTTTTCTTTCCGTCAATAAGCCATGAAAAACCTAAGTATTTTTGATGATCGTGAAAAATATCAACATGATGATAGCCCTGCTTTAAATCAAATTTATATGCGAATGAATCTTCTTCTAGATAATTTTCCATCGCAGACCAATCATCAAACTTAACATATTCCTTATACAAATGAGAATTTATATATCTTAAGTCCAGAATCAAGCGTTTTTTCCCCGAAGAACGAATTGAAACAGACAAGGGACTTACAACTAAAGGAGCATCATCCTTTTCAACAGCTGTTCCTAATTTTACCAAGTCCTGGATGCTTTTAATTACAAAATCGCTGTTTTCAATAGCCGACTTGTTATTTTCGAATACAACACTATTTGGAGTTTCGACAAAAGGAATTTTGTAACCATTTTCAATAATATTGCAAACTTTTTCATTTGCATTAATAGATCTCCAAAATTTAATATTACGCTTCAAATTTCCTTTAACACGATCATCTTGGACACTATCAGCTGCATGTTCTGAGGATATCTCATCGTAACTTGAAAAACAACTCGAAAAAAGAGAAGTAAATGTGTAATTTGACTTATCTGGATTTAGGCAGGTTGTCTTGGCTGCGACTAAAGGTCTGAGGGTTGGTTGTATTTGGGCAATTTCTGCGCCAGTGGCCCGCAGCTCCGCATGAAAGGCAGATGTCTGTTGGCTTTGGAATCCTTCCGAATTGGGGACCTTGCTTTGAGAAGGCTGGCCTAGTGGAGGGTTGGGTAGGAAAGGGTGGAGTGCTTGTGAAGTGCTGGACGCTCTGAAAAGGCTGAAATGGCGGAGGTCTTGAATAAGTGGCGCTTGCTGGGAGTTTTCTGCCTGTGGAATACTGGTTTTTGGTTGTTTTCCTCTTTGCCAGGGCTCTTTTTTCGGCTTCTCGCAGTCGCTTCTCATCTTCGCTATCGCTGGCAAGATCATCTGACATGTATTCGTCGACTGTTGCCCATCCTGCTGGCGACCTGTCTGCAATCCGGATCAATTTGTTTCTCTTTTCGAGTTCCTCTTTTATTTGTTCTACTTTCCTCTTCACCTTCCTCCTTGACTGGTCCTCCAGCAACTCGAGTGCTCTTTCAGCTTTGTCACAAATGGATTGGTTGAATTCGTATTGCATTTTATTGGATTTGTATTTGAATTCGCGGTTCTCTTCAACTTTCAGTTTCTTGTGGGCTATTTCTGCAGCGTCAGTTGAGAGCTCTCTTTTCAGTGACAAAAATTTTTTGTCGAAATAGTTGCACATAAGAGTCATCGACTCTGCATTTGAAAGATTTGCACTGTCTGTAGCGTGACTCTCTCCATCGCGGGAAGTCCCTCTATCTTGGCTCTCGACTTGGCCTAAAGTCTCTTGCTCAGAAGTCATGATGCCACTGCCACGTTAGAGAACTTGCTATCGACGTGTGACCACACCTGTCATTCTTACGCTTTATATACTAATAAGAAACTTTTTGATTCGTGGCACGCTTTTTCAAAGCGTGCAGTACTTGCGGATTGAAAGCCGAGACTTTTAGTCCTTTGTTCCCTTAATAAATTCAGTTATGCCATTAATGCAAAGAGTAGCATAATACAGAAATTTCTCAAGAGTATTGCCATATGACTTGGAATGTGAACTAACCGAAGCAAATTTTTCAGTTCACATAGAAATCGAGGGGGCATTGAATCTTGAACCAAAGAAACTGCGGTGGACGGACAATAGCAAGAACAATTTGAAACGTAAATATTTGCCCTTCTGGGATCGTTCTTAAAACAATCACTATTGTTATTGCCATTGTTTCTAACGCAGAATTTCTATTGTTAAGGTTGAGTGCCTCATCGGTTTTGGAAAGACCATAACTCCGAGAAACCATGAGATATTTAAACCGGCATCCAAATCTGGATCCCCAAACATCTGGCGAGTAGATTCCTTCAAAAAGATTCGGGAAATTTGCAGCAGTTTTTTGTCCTGGTTGCATTTTATGAAGGTAGGTAAAGTTGAGGAAATTTTTCACACATTTCTTCTGTCTTCCTCGCTTATTCACCGTCTGATTGGTCCGTGCAAATGAGGCTTTGAAGGTTTCCGGCCATGGGCCACGAGCAAAATCGGCTAAAACATTTGATCCCTATGTTTGTGCAGACCACACCCAACTTTCAAAAATGTGCACTTGTAAAAATTTGTTATTTCAGGGCCTGGATAACTTATGCGAGAGATAGAAATTCAGTTAATTCTATCACAGCAACTGCTTCCCAGTCGCCGCCATTGCCAGTGACTCTTGTGCAACGACACCGAGGAGGCTGCACAGTTTCTCGGTACACGCAAGGCGAGAATATAATGAAAAAATGAAAAGAAAAAAAATGTTGTCAATGTAGGTCAGAAAAGCAGATCCCGCTTCTGCGCTTGTTCGTGTTTCCATACATCAAGTCATCTTTTGTTTTCTTCTTGTTCTTGGGCGACGCGCTGTACCTAATGACTAATGCTACGCGCACGTGCCGAAAATGGAGGTAAAAGTAGCACGAAGCGAAGTAATTCTTCTCCTAATATTTACCGTTATTCTGGTTCAAAGTTGGATTAAAGCACAAGAGAATGCACTGAATGCACCTCAAGTGCTACTTCCATACACACCTACTGATGCAGTACCTGCAAACTACACACTGAAAGCTGCAAGAGGATGTTTCCGCTGGTGAGTTTTTAGGCCCCCTTTCAGGCCAGTGTGCAATCAGTTTATATTTTTGAAAAGTTCCTTTACGTTTGATAACAGGCAAATTTATTGATTTAAAAGCTACACTCCCATGAATAGGTCCAAGGCTGCTGGGGCTTGGCTGCCCCTCAGACCTAAACTTGGGGTACAAAAGTATGGAAACGATGGCCTAAAAATGTGACGCCGAGCAGCAAATGTGAACGACCCTGCAAATATTTTGAGCGATTTTGGCGCGAAAATTTCCGGTGGCGTCAGCATAGGTAAGAAAAACACAAACAACGATGTTTCTACTATAAAATATACAAAAATCCCTCCAAAATTTTGCACTTAAAGACGCCAAAAAAATGAGTATTTCAAGATGGTAAAAACTAGAGAATTTACAGAGAGAGAACGAGTTGCCATCAAATATTTGCGTGAAGCGGGGCATTGAAATTGCAATTGCAAAACAAGTTGGCTGCAGCAAGTCTGGAGCATTTAAAGTTTTCAAAAGCATTGAGAAGACAGGATCAATTGCGAAACAGCCAAGAAGTGGCCGACCGCGGAAATTTTTGGAGAGGGGGGAGAGAGCCATTTGCTGGGTCGCTCGCAAGTTACGGTTTGGAACTTTGGGGGAGCTGAAGAGAACAGTTTCAGAGGACTTTCAGGCCGAAAACCCGTCAAAACGCCTAGTTAAACACATTCTACGGAAATACAGACTAAAAAGCTGCAGAAGAAAGCGGAAGCCATTTGTTTCGTTAAAAAACAGGTCTTACCGTTTGAAATGGGCGAAGGCAATGCTGGAATGGCCTGTGTCCAACTGGGAAGATGTTGTTTTCTCAGACGGAAGCTGTTTTGGTTTAAAAAATGACTCTGGTGTACTCAGAGTATGGAGAACAACAAACGAAGCCAGTAACCCACAATTTTTCCTGCCAACATTTGCTAACATGGTGTCTGTTATGGTCTGGGGCTGCATTGGGCCTAATGGTGTTGGGAAGCTTGCCATCTGTGAACGGTCAGTAAACTCCAAGTACTACCAGGAAATTTTGGAGAATAACCTGAAACCAAGCGTTGAAATGATTTATGGGGAACGAGAACGACCGTTCATTTTCCAACAAGATACTGTAATGCACCATGCCATGCTTCCATAGATATGAAGAATTACTTCGAGCAAAACAACATCATGGTCCTTCCTTGGCCAGCTCAAAGTCACGACTTGAATATCATTGAGAACGTCTGGCAATTAATGAAAAATAAAATGAACAGAAATCCGCCAAGAAACAAGCAACAATTGGTCGAGCAAATCTTTAGAATCTGGCGAGAGATCCCACGAGAATACATTTCCAAATTGTACGAGTCGATTCCAAGAAGATTGATTGAGGTCAGAAAGTGTAATGGATATCCGACAAAATATTGAAAAGAAAGACAAAACACGCTTTGTTTTGACTAAATATGATGTTAATTTAGTTAATTTATGTTTGTTCTTCCTATTGGATTAGATTTTGATTGACAAACAAAGCTATCAATCATGATATGGTCTGTGGCTTTTCGTTCCTCCTGCACAGCTTGCGGCCGCCATTGCATGCTGCGTAGGCCATCGTTTCCATACTGTTGTACCCTAAGTGTACACTTACCTCACATAAGTATTGCACCATCAAAAACAAAATGGCTGCCTAAAGCCTGGTTCACACCAGTGAGATTACAATATTCTCACTGACTTTTCAGTGAGATAATGTCTTATCTCACTGATGTGAACACCAAATTTTTATCGCACTGGCCAATTTTCAGTGAGAAAATCAGTGAGAATAATATCAAAACGTTTTGATATTTATCTCACTGACTTTCTCACTGAACAAAGGCAGTCGCTAATCTTCTTGACATCAATATGACTCACCCCATTTTGAGCAATACGATTTTGCTTGCATTTAATTCAATTCGATTTAATTTTCCCCGTAACCTCACTTTCACGGCCCAGAAACATCACTTTTCCTCCTCTACCTGGCAAAGGATTTTTTTGTGTAAGCATAGAAGGTAAGTCAAACTTGGTAGAAGCGCAGTCATATTGCAGTGGTGAGGAAAAACGTACAAATGTGACTTCTCAACCAATATTCTTCAATTCTGTGCCCTAGCATGAGCTTTATTGCGGGGTGAGTGGCCGAGTGGCTTATACAGTCTTCGTCAGGTGACTGAAGTTAAGCTTGGTCGAGTGAGGTCAGATTTCGGATGGGTGACCACTGAGGCCTGACCTCGCAACTCACCTCGCCATCCTTCGGAAGGGACGTTAAACTAGGGGTCCCGTGCCTGGATGCGGCATGCACAGTGGGCCTAAATTAGCTTTCAGTAGCTAGAAATCCTGACAAGCCCACTCAAAACAAATTGAAAATAAAATAAAAATCTGGACCAGCAAGAGCCAGGGTTGCAGCTTCAAAATCGTCATCTGAATTTATTATCAAACTCAAATTGAAATGAAGCAGAGCATGATTATGAGTGAGATTACTCTAATCTCACTGGTGTGAATGCTAGTGATCTAATTCACTACGTTTCCGGTGTGAAATATTCTCACTGACGATTTTATCTCACTGGGTGAGATTATTCTTATCTCACTGGTGTGAACTAGGCTTAAAGTTTCTTGCAACTCAACTCAATCAGCAAAAATTTGTATAATGAAGTACCAGCATTTACAGGTTTCTCCACTTGGTGTTTTTGGACAGAAAGTAATTGCTTGTCCATTTTCTCATTAATTAATGTGAAATGAAGTGTTATTTTGTTGATTTAGTTGATCATTTAGCGAAAACTTTAAGACAACATTGAACAAGATTTTGGCAAAAAATCTAGAAGAGTAGGCCATGTCGCAACGAAGAATGAACAGATGTCTTCGATCAAAGGTAACAAAATCTTGTTGGTTTCAAATCTGGATTCTGCAAACTTCATTGCCATGAAAAAAGTTTCCCTCTTTGAATAGGGTTAAACAATAAAATTCAAGTAAACAAGGAGGAAGTCATTTAAGGTAAATGAACTTGAATCAATCTTAGAAGCAGTCATGTTGAAGAAAAACAAGCTTCAGTCACTTTCAAGGTATTAATCACCTTCAAACTAACTTCAAGCGAGAGAATATTGTGAGGTTTATCCAAATCAAGTTATTTAATGGTCAACCACTTACCTAAAGTTTTCCATGAACAAAATTAATATTAATGTGATAAAAATAGTGTTAAGCATATTCTTGCCTTGGAATGGCTTCTTTCAGTTTCAGCTCTGTTTTATAGCCAGGTCGCATTCCTCATGAAAAACTTTTTCATAGCAATAAAGTTTGCAGAATCCAGATTTGAAAATTACAAAGTTTTGTTATCTTTGCTCTAAGAAATCTATCCATTCTTCGTTTTGTTATGGCTTAGTCCTCCAGTTATCCAGCCAAAATCTTGCTCAATGTTGTCCTCAGGTTTTTGTTGATTTATCAAGGAAAGCAACAAAACAGCATTTCATTTTGCTGTTAAATAAAAAGTAGACAAACAGACAATTATTTTCCCGCCCGGAGACTCAAAGAATAGTGTCATCATCAATGGAATAATCCTTATGTATGTATGTATGTATGTATGTATGTATGTATGTATGTATGTATGTATCATTTGCCACATAAGAAAGGTATATACAAGTTATTATAATAAATAATAATAATAATTCTCTACAACGATATCCCTTCAGTACAAGCGTTAAAAATCTTACAAAAAGAACGTAACATAACAATCAAATAAACTGATCTTCCAGGGAGTCGTTCTTGAGGGGGCTGGAATTAATTATCAAGGCTCATCAGATACTTTTTTAGACGTGTTTTAAACAGGCGCAGTGATGGCAGTTCTCTGATATTAACTGGAATATCATTCCAAGCCTTAATGCCCGAGTAATGAAATCCTTTCTTGGTTAATTCAAGGTTTAGCTTGGGAATATGGAGATCTCTATGATTCCTCGTATTATAATTTGATATAGTACATCTCTGTTGGAACATATTCCATAAGCTTCCAGGGCATTGTTTGTTTACAATCTTACATACCATAACACAGCGATCAAAACGAACAAGATTCACAACGCTTAGCCATTTTTTAGGCCATGGGTCCTTAAATCTTGCACGCTCTATAATTGATAGGGCTCTGTTTTGGAGACGTTGAAGTGCTTGAAGTTCGGATGAAGAGATGCTACCCCACACTACGTTTCCGTAGCGTAGGTGACTTTCAAAGAGAGCGTGATATGCATCACATAAGTTTGATTGGGGAAGAACGTCTTTAAGTTTTTTCAATTATGATAAACCACCTGCTAACTTTCCTGTCAGTGATTTATATTGATCCTTCCATTTCAGCCCTTCATCGATAATGACACCTAGAGACTTGGTTTTCTCCACACGTTTTGTTTCGGAATCGTTAAGTTTGAGTGGAGGGAGGTCATCAATTTCATTTATTCTTCGTTGATGACCAATAACCATAAATTCAGTTTTTTTCGGGTTTGCACTTAGTTTATTTACCCGCAACCAGTCACTGATATTTAACAGCTCTTTCTTTGTCATGCGTACGAGCTCTCTTATGTCATTAGATGCAATTGTTGTGTGTGTATCATCGGCATACATGTTTGCTTTGGAGAAGTCCAGGCAACCCTCAAAGTCATTGAGGTACACAATGAAAAGGAGGGGACCTAAGCATGACCCCTGAGGAATGCCACACAGAACTCCCTCGGTCTTTTCAGTTCAGTTCAGTTTCATCATTTTAAAATTCCACCTACATACAATGCATTGAACGCAAAAAATATTATTACAAATAAATTTAACTTCACTAACATACAACAACAATACTATTAACTACAAATAAGGAGAATTGTATGCAAGGGAATTTCTTGAGGAGGAGCTCTCTCAGTAGCTAGGCTAATCGAGGAGAGAGCACCCCCTGGTTTAAAAATGACTAATGAAAGTTAGAATCATTTCAATTGTTGGTTGACTTTTAGTATCATTAAAAGAGATGCACATTGCAAGTGTATGACAGCTATGAGTGGTAATTATTCTAAAAAAAATAGGCTTTGAGTTTTCGACGAAAGCTGGGGGCAGACGGCGAACATTTAAGATCAACAGGAATGCTGTTCCAGCACTTTGCTCCAAAGTATCATACAGACCTGAGACCATATTGAAGGGTGTTTTTCTGAGTTACAAAAATGTCACTCTTGGAAGCTTGCCGAGTACCATATTGATGAACAGATTCAACCAATGCAAAGAAAGAATGAAAATGAGGAGGAGCAGTCTTGTTAACACAATCATAAACAAAACCAAGCAATTTCAACTGAAAGAGATCATGTAGCTTTAAAATCTTTAAGTCAGAGAAGATTGGTGTAGAAGGAGAAGTATAATGTTCAAATGAGATTGCCCTTAAAACCCGTTTCTGTAAGAGATAAACTGGCTTGATATATGTCTCATATGTGAGGCCCCAAACTAAAATTCCATATTGCAGGAAAGGTGAAAGCAGAGAGTTGTAGAGGCATACCAAGACACTGATCGGTAAGAAGTGTCTTACTTTGAAAAACATCCCACAAGTTCTAGCCAGCTTTTTGGATAATTCTGTAAGGTGATATTTCCATGAAAGATTTTCATCTAAAAGAACACCAAGAAATTTGACATAACATGTCTGTTTAATTGGAAAGTTTCCAATCTTTATACTGACGGTTTCAGGGGCAGAGTGTTGAGGAGACTTAAAAATAATGAAATTGGTTTTATCAATGTTGAGTGACAATTTGTTAACATCTAACCATATTTTGACTTTTTTCAATTCCTTATTAACCACATTTTGAAGATGATGAAGACTTTCAGCTTCATAATAGATGTTGGTATCATCTGCAAATAAGTAGAAATCTAGTCTTGAGGATGAAAGAGGCAAATCATTTATGTAAATCAAGAAAAGAAGGGGACCAAGGACAGAACCCTGTGGAACGCCACAGGTAACACTGAGATGATTGGAATTAGAACCATTCACTGAGACAAATTGCTTTCGATCTGAGAGATAGGATTTAAACCAATCCAAAGCAGTTCCTCTAATTCCATAATGTTCTAGCTTCATCAAAAGAATATTATGATTCACTGTATCAAATGCCTTCTGCAAGTCAATAAATATTCCACAGCCAAATTTTCTATTGTCTAATGAGTTTTTGATAGCTTCAGTTAAACTAACCAGAGCATGGTTAATGGAGTGACTTGCACGAAAACCGAATTGTAAAGTATATAAGATTTCATGCTTTTCCAGGAATTTATAGAGACGTTCATACATGACTTTTTCAATGATTTTGCTAAAGACAGAGAGAAGAGAAATAGGTCGATAATTTGAAGATGTTAGTGGACAACCTTTTTTGAAAAGTGGAATTACTTTGGCCAACTTCATCTTGTCAGGGAATACCCCAGACTGAAGTGACTCATTTATAATTAGAGATAAAGGGGAAGATATCAATGGAGACAGAAGTTTTAAGATTTTCATGGGAATGCTGTTAGGTCCAAGAGACTTTCCAGACTTTAGGACAGAGATTACATCAGATATTTCAGAAGGTACTGAAGGTGACATGAAAAAAGAATTTCCAACTCTATCACCCATGAAACTCAAAGGTGACTTGTTTGAAGGTGGTATATTTTTGACAATATCATGGGAGACATTAACAAAGAACTTATTAAAAATGTTTGCAATAACTGCTGGATCTGATGTAAAATTACCATTCGAGTCCTTAAGCTTACTTATTACATTTACATTGTTGGATTTTCTAATACTGATAACTGATTTGATTCCTGACCATAACTGTTTCATGTTGTTACTGTATTTTTGAAAGTAGTTGTAGAAATAACTGGTTTTACTTTCTCTCAAGGCAACTGTAACCCGATTTCGAAACTGTTTATAAAGATCCATAAGAGACTGGTCCTTGTTCTTTTTAATCTTTTTAAGTAGATTATCTCTGATGCGCATCATTTTTTGTATTTTGCCATTAATCCAGGGTTTATTCCTGAATTTGATATCACTCTTTGTGAGTTTCTTCAAAGGAGCATGTGTTTTGACTAATTTGTCAAGACTGGATAGGAGTCTGTTGAACTTTGCATTAACATCCAAAGCACTGTCATTTAAGAATGAAAGGTCAAGGCTAGCAAAATCATTTAGGACTTTTCCCTCATTGAGGTTAGAGAAATCATGCTGGAAATATGATAAGCTCTTATAAGGGATACATGCATGCCTGACAATTAGAAATTGAGGGAAGTGATCTGTTATTTGCGTCAAAATGTTACCACTTAAGGTTTCATTGTCTGTGATGTTTGAAAAGATATTGTCAATAAGGGTGGAAGAATATCCAGATACTCGAGAAGGATGAAGGATATATGGAAGAAATTGTTTAGAAAAAAGGAAATTAACATAATTTGTGATCGGAGTGTCAATGTTATACTTCAGAAGGTTGATATTAAAATCTCCAAGGATAAAAACTTGTTTATTAAATACAGCTGGATTGGACAGGGTTTCTTGTAGATATTCACAGAAAGTATCAATATCCGAGCTTGGATGACGATAGGTACAGCAAAACAGATAGTTTTTACCATTTTTGTTTTCAACTTCAACCCAGACTGACTCAAAGTCAAAGCTATCCTTACCTAGATCTGGTCTAAGAATCGGAGTCAGTCCTGATTTTACATAAAGTGCAACACCACCATTTTGAGTTTGAGATTGGGATGAAAAGTAACTATAACCAGGAATTTCCACATTCGTCTTTATAGGATTTTCAAGAGAATCCCAAGTTTCAGAAACACCTATAACATCAAAGTTTACTTTCAAAGTTGAAAGAGTTGAAACAAGTTCATCGAGATGCAGAGAGAGACTTCTAATATTCAGATGGAATAAGGAAAGATCATTTTCTGAAGAAACAAGTGTAGATAAGTCCTGGAGAGTATGATAACTAGAGTTGACATTAGAAGGTAAATGTTCATCAATATCATAGTCACTCAAATTAGGCAAGCCTGTAAGACCAGAGGTTATTTCAAAGGAAGGCTCTAAATCAACCCAAGATGGGAAATCATAGTTATACAGGTTTAACAATTCATTTGTATCTATTGAGCCGAAAGGAAACATGATGGCTGTACACATTGAGCAGAACCAAGGCACATCATCAGGTTCTTTTTGAAGCCCTTCATATTCTGCCACAGATATGTTGGTGCATTTTATGTGAATCCAAAAGTTACAGTGATTACAAAAAACTGATTTGTGATGGTTAGGTA